>JARQOD010000001.1:986036851-986061481 GCA_033576555.1 Oophaga sylvatica | reverse complement strand
CTGCCTGCCTCAATGAATCCCGTTGGATTGTTCTTAGCCCAGTGGTCTCTTCTTGCTCTGCCCCATACCCCGTCACAGACCCTGCCTATAAGAGCTGACACTCTACAGGAGAGAGGACTCTGCCCATAAAAGCAGACACTCTACAGGAGAGAGGACTCTGCCCATAAGAGCAGACACTCTACAGGAGAGAGGACCCTGCACATAAGAGCTGACATTGTACAGGAGAGAGGACCCTGCACATAGGAGCTGACACTCTACAGGAGAGAGGACCCTGCACATAAGAGCTGACACTACAGAAGAGAGGACCCTGCACATAAAAGCTGACACTCTACAGGAGAGAGGACCCTGCCCATTAGAGCTGACATTGTACAGGAGAGAGGACCCCGCACATAAGAGCTGACACTCTACAGGAGAGAGGACACTGCCCATTAGAGCTGACACTCTACAGAGAGAGGACCCTGCCCAGTAGAGCTGACATTGTACAGGAGAGAGGACCTTGCACATAAGAGCTGACACTACAGAAAAGAGGACCCTGCCATTAGAGCTGACATTGTACAGGAGAGAGGACCTTGCACATAAGTGCTGACACTCTACAGAAGAGAGGACCCTGCCCATAAGATCTGACATACTACAGGAGAGAGGTCCCTGTACATAAGAGCTGACACTCTACAGGAGAGAGGTCCCTGCCCATGAAAGCTGACACTCTACAGTAGAGAGGATCCTGCACATAAGAGCTGACACTCTACAGGAGAGAGGACCCTGCACATTAGTGCTGACACTCTACAGGAGAGAGGACCCTGCCCATAAGAGCTGACACTGCACAGGAGAGAGGACCCTGCCCATAAGAGCTGACACTGCACAGGAGAGAGGACCATGCCCATGAGAGCTGACATTCTACAGGAGAAAGGAGATCCTGCACATAAGAGCTGACACTACAGGAGAGAGGACCCTGCCCATAAGAGCTGACACTCTACAGGAGAGAGGACCCTGCACAAATTTTGCAGCCAAATCCTTCATAATAGCTGAATTAATGCAGTGACATTAAAGTACATTTTTACACAGGAATTTTCAAAAATGATTTCCTCCTTCACTACGATTCATCAGCCTTATCAATATCAACTATACTCATCCAATGCTGACAGGAGGAAAACAGGTGACTACTGCAGCCAATCAGAAGCTGCTGATTGGCTGCAGCAAATACAAAACTTAATGCCTTCTATTCAAGTGGTTATAAGAGCCAGGTGACTGCTCAGGGTCCACTAACTGGCTGCAATAGTCAAGGCATTGCAATGAGCTAAAAGACTGATGGGGACACCGGAAGCAATATGGAGGAATATTGGGGATCTGGAAGGGAAGTTTTTTTTTTTTATTGCAGCTGTGTGCAAAACTCACTGGATAGGCATTAACTCCATGATGCTGGGATCCTCCATTGATCTGGAGAATGTGGCCAGTCTCATTATACACTGCTAAAAAAATAAAGGGAACACTCAAATAACACATCCTAGATCTGAATGAATGAAATATTCTCATTGAATACTTTGTTCTATACAAAGTTGAATGTGCTGACAACAAAATCACCAAAAATCATCAATGGAAATCAAATTTATTAACCGATGGAGGCCTGGATTTGGAGTCACACCCAAAATTAAAGTGGAATGTAATGTCCTTAAAACAAGTCAAAATAATGCTCAGTAGTGTGTGTGGCCTCCACGTGCCTGTATGACCTCCCTGGGCCTGTATGACCTCCCTACTGTACAACGCCGGGGCATGCTACTGATGAGGCGACGGATGGTCTCCTGAGGGATCGCCTCCCAAACCTGGACTAAAGCATCTGCCAACTCCTGGACAGTCTGTGGTGCAAAGTGACGTTGGTGGATGGAGCGAGATATGATGTCCCAGATGTTCTCAATCGGATTCAGGTTTGGGGAACGGGCGGGCCAGTCCATAGCTTCAATGCCTTCATCTTGCAGGAACTGCTGACACACTCCAGCCACATGAGGTCTGGCATTGTCCTGCATTAGGAGGAACCCAGGGCCAACCGCACCAGCATATGGTTTCACAAGGGGTCTGAGGATCTCATCTTGTACCTAATGGCAGTCAACCTACAGTGGTGGCCAAAAGTATTGGCATCCCTGCAATTCTGTCAGACAATACTCAGTGTCTTCCTGAAAATGATTGCAATCACAAATTATTTGCTATTTTTATCTTCATTTAATTTGCTTGCAAGGAAAAAACACAAAACAGAATGAAGCAAAAATCAAATCCTTGATCATTTCACACAAAACTCCAAAAATGGGGCAGACAAAAGTATTGGCACCCTCAGTCTAATACTTGGTTGCACAACCTTTAGCCAAAATAACTGCGAACAACCGCTTCCGGTAACCATTAATGAGTTTCTTACAATGCTCTGCTGGAATTGTAGACCATTCTTCTTTGGTAAACTGCTCCAGGTCCCTGATATTTGAAGGGTGCCTTCTCCAAACTGCCATTTTGAGATCTCTCCACAGGTGTTCTATGGGATTCAGGTCTGGACTCATTACTGGCCACCTTAGAAGTCTCCAGTGCTTTCTCTCAAACCATTTTATAGTGCTTTTGGAAGTGTGTTTTGGGTCATTGTCCTGCTGGAAGCCCCATGACCTCTGGGGGAGAACCATGGGCCCTACATTATGCTGCAAAATTTGTTGGTAGTCTTCAGACTTCATAATGCCATGCACACGGTCAAGCAGTTCAGTGCCAGATGCAGCAAAGCAACCCCAAAACATCAGGGAACCTCCGCCATGTTTGACTGTAGGGACCTTGTTCTTTTCTTTGAATGCCTCTTTTTTTTCCTGTATACTCTATGTTGATAGTTTTTCCCAAAAAGCTCGACTTTTGTCTCATCTGACCAGAGAACATTCTTCCAAAACGTTTTAGTTTTTCTCAGTCAAGTTTTGGCAAACTCCAGCCTGGCTTTTTTATGTCTCGGGGTAAGAAGTGGGGTCTTCCTGGGTATCCTACCATACAGTCCCTTTTCATTCAGATGCCGACGGAGAGTACGGGTTGACACTGTTGTACCCTCGGACTGCAGGGCAGCTTGAACTTGTTTGGATGTTAGTCGAGGTTCTTTATCCACCATCCGCACAATCTTGCGTTGAAATCTCTCCTCAATTTTTCTTTTCCTTCCACATCTAGGGAGGTTAGCCACAGTGCCATGGGCTTTAAACTTCTTGATGACACTGCGCACGGAAGACACAGGAACATTCAGGTCTTTGGAGATGGACTTGTAGCCTTGAGATTGCTCATGCTTCCTCACAATTTGGTTTCTCAAGTCCTCAGACAGTTGTTTGGTCTTCTTTCTTTTCTCCATGCTCAATGTGGTACACACAAGGACACAGGACAGAGGCTGAGTCAACTTTAATCCATGTTAACTGGCTGCAAGTGTGATTTAGTTATTGCCAACACCTGTTAGGTGCCACAGGTAAGTTACAGGTGCTGGTGATTACACGAATTAGAGAAGCATCACATGATTTTTCAAACAGTGCCAATACTATTGTCCACCCCTTTTTTAGCTTTGGTGTGGAATTATATCCAATTTGGCTTTAGGTCAATTCTTTTTGTGTTTTTTCATTGAAGACAAATTAAATGAAGATAATAATACCAAAGAATTTGTGTTTGCAATCATTTTCAGGAAGAAACTGAGTATTATCTGACAGAATTGCAGGGGTTCCAATACTTTTGGCCACCACTGTACCTCTGGCGAGCGCCTTGAGGGCTGTGTGGCCCTCGAAAGAAATGCCACCCCACACCATTAATGACCCACTGCCAAACCGGTCATGCTGAAGGATGTTGCAGGCATATCGCTCTCCACGGCATCTTCAGACTCTGTTACATCTGTCACATGTGCTCAGTGTGAACCTGTTTTCATCTGTGAAGAGCACAGGGCGTTTTGTGGCAAATGCCAAGCGTCCTGCACAGTGTTGGGCTGTGAGCACAACCCCCATCTGTGGACGTCGGGCACTAAGACCATCCTTATGGAGTTGGTTTTTAACCGTTTGTGCAGACACATGCACATTTGTGGCCTGCTGGAGGTTATTTTGCAGGGCTCTGGCAGTGCTCCTCCTGTTCCTCCTTGCTCAAAGGCAAAGGTAGCGGTCCTGCTGCTGGGTTGTTGCCCTCCTACGGCCCCCTCCACGTCTCCTGGTGTACTGGTCTGTCTCCTGGTAGCGCCTCCAGCCTCTGGACACTACGCTGACAGACACAGCAAACCTTCTTGCCACAGCTCGCATTGATGTGCCATCCTGGATGAGCTGCACTACCTGAGCCACTTGTGTGGGTTGTAGAGTCCGTCTCATGCTACCACGAGTGTGAAAGCACAACCAACATTCAAAAGTGACCAAAACATCAGCCAGAAAGCATTGGTACTGAGATTTGGTCTGTGGTCCCCACCTGCAGAACCACTCCTTTATTCAGTGTGTCTTGATAATTGCCAATAATTTCTGTTATCTATTCGATTTGCACAACAGCATGTGAAATTGATTGTCAATCAGTGTTGCTCCCTAAGTGGACAGTTTGATTTCACAGAAGTTTGATTTACTTGGAGTTATATTGTTATTTAAGTGTTCCCTTTATTTTTTTGAGCAGTGTATTCGTGGTTGAGGCTGTGCACCTCGCTCGATTCGTCGTCTATGGGATTGGGGGCACAGAACTAGTGGTGCACATATTTGACAATGGATGCATTCGTGGGCACTCTGCAGAGCCCCTTTCTCGGGATGTGATACGGCGTCCTGTACAGAGTTGTAACACATTAAAGAGTTTGTACTAAGCGCCTTGAGAGATTTTGTCTAAATCCCCACATTGAAACGGAGGATTACGATCCTATTTCCCCCCCGAGAAGCCATATTTAATTCCTTACAATAAGACATTAATAAAACATTTAGCCACTTAACATGTACAGTACAATCACATTCACAGTTAGGGATTCATATCTCCTTTTCTTTATCCAAGGAAGGAAATAAAAACCCCACCACATTTTCTATCTCGCAGGTTATTAGGGAGGGAGATGCCTAGTAATGGAATAAAGAAAAAATACCCTAATATATTCCAGCTAGGCGAGGATAATAATTGTATGTGTCTTCTGTTCTGCCACTAATATTCATTTCCAGATCCCATTTAAAAAGCTACAACGCTCCAGATACAAGAAAAAAAAGTAAGTGACTTCAGCTCCACATTGCGGATGGAAATCTCCGCTGCCTAAAGTAAAGGCCTATTTGCCATAAATGTGCAAATGGAGACAAATAATAGGGTTGGGTGCGGAGAGGCCATAAATGAGGGTGGTTGTATGTACATCATGAACGCACTATTGTAACACCGCAATATAAACCTGGATGTGGATATTGATGGATATGATTAAAGTAACTGAACACATTAGGACACAGGTGGCTATTGTCACGTCGTCTTTTTGTTCCATCGGCTTCTACATTGGTTTCTAGAAAATACATTTGTATAAAAAATATCATTAAGAACAAACTCAAAATGCAACAGTAAGGGGTGTAGTTATAGGCGGTATAAAGGTAAACTTTACACCCAGGCCTTGGTGGGTCCCAATATTTAGACCCATGAGCTTCACGTCATCCAATCCATTATTTGGTTACTCTGTGGAAAGTCAAGACAACGGGGAGTCCTCCAAAACTCCCAGAAAATTTGCAGACCCTCCCGGATCCGGCGCAAACCTTTTGTAAAGCCATAGCTTGAGATGGCCAAACACACATTAACCTCCTCCTGACTTGTGACGTACATGCATGACCTACGTCAGGTGCAAGTATATAGGTCAGAGGCTGAGACAGCACCACATAGAGCAGATGACAGCTGTGTTTGTTATGCAATCGGCACCTATCTCTAAAAGCAGCTGAAGAGGCGCAATCAAGTTTAGTGACTGTTGTTACTGATCTTCCCCCGTTGTCCCCATCTTCATACTCCCATGAAGTCCAGCCACAGGCTTGGCTTCATAGGAGATTTCTACTAGGATGCCTCGTACCCCGGTTACTTGCCTGTGTGCTTTCAGGGCATCCTAGTTATGCTACCTATTATGCTACTTATTTGAAACCTGTCTTGCAATGTTTGGGCTATTATGCCCCTAGGTTTCTCAGATGCTATATACTCTGTACTATGACACTTTGTCTATGATTCAGGAGACTCATTGCACCTGTTTGTCTGCACTGTTTTTGTGTGTTTCCATGCTACTATGCTATTTATGTGATTTTGTAGACATTAATAAAGTTTCTATTTTATTATAACACCGATGACTCAGTAGCATATACAGTAAAATGATCATAGGATCCAGGGCCTGGGGGGAACTAAAAGTGTAGTAAACAAAAAAAAATAATATAAAAAAAAAGTTAAAAAAAGTTTTATTCCCCACCCTGTTCCCTTCTTTATATTGATGCAAATTAAAAAAAAAAAAAAAAGTTTGGTGTTTTTGTGTCTACAAAAGTCTGATTTATCTAAGTATAACAATAATTAACTCCTAAAGTAAATAGCATAAAGAGGAAGAAAAAAAAATAAAAAAAATAGTATAGCCATTATTGCCTTCTCCAAAAAACATAAAAAATATCCAAATGTAAATGTCCACACAACTCCATTGATGGAGAAATACTTACAGGGTCTCAAAATATGCTGACACAATTTTTTTATGTACAAGTTGTAAAAAAGCATCTGAACAGGTCCTGAATGGAGATTATGTGTCACCGAGGTGCCAAGCATCAGTGATGTGAGAGCCGAAAAAGCATACTCCAGCACGTATAGTGCTGTGAGGTGTTTTTAAGGGGCCAAGATTTTGGATCCGGGTTTTAGGAATGGCTGGAAGAGCTGTGTGGGACTGGTCGTTCCCATCCTGCAATCCAGTAGGTGCAGTTGGTGTAAAAGGGCAGCTGAGCTTCTTCAGCAGAGTTGTCTGAGAGTAGAAATGAAAACACCTTTTGGACTTGGTTCTGTAAAGGTGAAGGGACCTGTGATCCTTTGCAGACTGACTTGAATTATTATTATTATTTATTTATATAGCACCATTGATTCCATGGTGCTGTACATGAGAAGGGGTTACATAGAAATTACAGATATCACTTACAGTAAACAAACTATCACAGATTGATAAAGAGGGGAGAGGACCCTGCCCTTTCGGGCTTACATTCTACAGGATGGTGTGGGAGAAGACAGTAGGTTGGGGAGTTGCGGCAGCTCTGGTGTTGGTGAGGCAGTAGCTCCGGTAGTGGTGAAGAGGCAGCAGGGTCATTGCAGGCTGTAAGCTTTCCTGAAGAAGTGGGTTATCAGGTTCCGTCTGAAGGATCCTAATGTGGTTGATAGTCGGACGTGTTGGGGCAAAGAATTCCAGAGGATGGGGATATTCGGGAGAAGTCTTGGAGGCGGTTGGGTGAGGAGCGAATAAGTGTGGAGGAGAGAAGGAGGTCTTGGGAGGATCGGAGATTACGTGAGGGAAGATATCGGGAGATTAGTTCAGAGATATATGGAGGAGACAGGTTATGGATGACTTTGTAGGTCAGTATTAGTAATTTGAACTGGATACGCTGAGGGAATGGGAGCCAGTGAAGAGATTTGCAGAGGTGAGAAGCTGAGGCGTAGCGAGGAAAGAGATGAATTATTCAGGCAGCAGAGTTAAGGATGAACTGGAGATGTGCAAGAGTGTTAGCAGGGAGGCCACAGAAAAGGATGTTGCAGTAGTCGAGGCGGGAGATGATGAGGGCATGCACAAGCATTTTAGTTGATTTAGGGTTGAGGAAAGGACGGATTCTGGAAATATTTTTGAGCTGGAGGCGACATGAGGTGGAAAGAGCTTGGATGTGCGGTTTGAAGGATAGGGTAGAGTCAAGAGTTACTCAGAAGCAGAGGACTTCCGGTACGAGGAAAGCGTGATGTTGTTAATTGTGATAGATAGGTGAGGTAAGGAAGATCTATGAGATGGAGGAAAGATGATGACAGTTCAGATTTGTCCACATTGAGTTTGAGGAAGTGAGAGAAGAAGGAGGATATGGCTGATAGACATTCCTGGATTCTGGACAGCAGAAAGGTGACGTCTGGGCCAGAGAAGTAGATCAGAGTGTCATCAGCATAAAGGTGGTACTGGACTTCATGGGACTTTATGAGTTTTCCCAGGCCCAGTGTATAGATTGAGAAGAGTAGGGGTCCTAGAACAGAGCCTTGAGGGACTCCAACAGAGAGAGGGTGGGATGAGGAAGTAGTGTGGAAGTGGGAGATGCAGAATGTGTGGTTGGAAAGGTATGAGGAGATCCAGGAGAGGGCGAGGTCTTTGATGCCAAAGAAGGAGAGGATCTGTAGGAGGAGGCAGTGGTCAACTGTGTCAAAAGCAGAGGACAGGTCTACAGTAGAAGCAGGAGTATAGAGTATTGTCCGTTAGCTTCGGTTGTAAGTAGGTCATTAGTAATTTTGGTCAGGTCTGTCGTAGTGGAGTAATGGGGGCGGAAAACAAATTGTAGATTGTCACAGAGCAAATGGGTGACACTGTACTTACTAAGAACATTGTTTTCTTCTATTATACTTTTATACCAGAAAGGCTAGATTTGTTTTGTTTGGAGTCCTTCGAAGTTTATGGTGATAATAAACTTCAACTGCTTGGACTCAACCACAGTGCCTTCTTGTACTTGTGCGAAAGCTATCAACTGCTTGAAAGCAAGCAAAACCCCTACAAAGATTATGAACTTCTTTTTTTCTAATTAAATATAAAAATTATATGAGTTTGGTAGTTCCGTAATTGAACGGACCTGGAGAATCAGGTCAGGTCCTTATTTTAATACCCAATAATTGCCATAAAAAACAAGTCCTCCAAGGGCTGTGTCAATGGAAAAATAAAAGTTATTCCTCTTGGAAGAAGAGGAAGCGCAAAAGCAAAATTTAGTCATAGTGAGGAGGTGTGGGACTTTGCATCTGATGGTCTTTGCTCCCTGGAGTTATGGTGGGGAAGTGAGAAGTGTTGAGAGAGTGTGAATGAAGTGTCTTAGTGAAGTGTGTTGTGTTACGAAATGAGTCAAAACGCATACATAACACAGGTCTGCGACTAAAAAGCTGTTTGATTATTTTCATCTAATTTCCATGTATTTTGGTGTGCTGAAGACGAAAAAATTATTTATTAAAATCCTGGACGTCAGGATTTGCCACAAAATGCAAAATTCTCTTCAAATTTAGTAAATTTTTCTCAATTTTTGGTATTTTTTTTATCTTAGGGTTTTGAAAGTCAAAATTACTATTAATTAATTCACATCAATGCATTGAAGATATACAATGCCAAAAAAATATAACTTTCAAAGAAAAGAACTTTCAGAGTGAGCTAATGAAACCAGCATCAACATGTTGCAAGCTGAACGAGCGGGCTCTGACATGCCCGGGCTTGTTTCAATTGTTTTATCTTGGTTCTCGCCTGTTCACACTTTTTCATCTCAGTTCGTGTTAGTTCGTCATATTCAACCGTGTTTCCCAAAATTAGCATTATGGCTCAGCGGAAGTGTATTAATTCACCTGACAGTTTCTGTTACATTTGTGGTGAATATACAGTGTTGAAGCAACAGCTGAATATTACAGACTTTGTGAAAAAAGTATACTTCGCATATTTCGGACTAAAGCTTGGAGATCAAGATAAAGCTTGGGCGCCTCATAAAGTGTGCAAACAGTGTGTTGAGGACCTCCGAAATTGGTTCAAGGGTAAGAAAAAAGCTTTCCGTTATGGGATTCCTATGGTATGGCGAGAGCAAAAGAACCATAGTGACGATTGTTACTTTTGTTCATGCGATGAGAAAGGGTATAATTCAACATGGAAGCATTCCATTTCATACCCCAATATTCACTCAGCAATTCATCCCATCCCCCATGGCACAGATATACCAGTACCCAAGGACCCTGCTACCTTGGAAGAGATACCTAGCTCCGATGAAGGTGGAATCATACCTGAACCAGATGATGAATCAAGTTCTGACTTTGAAGATGATACAAGACCAAAATTGTTTTCCCAGGAGATGAATGATTTGGTAAGAGACTTGAATCTTCCCAAAGATGCCGCTGAGTTACTCGGATCAAGGCTCAAAAGCAAGAATTTATTGTTGCCAGAGTGTCTTTTTCATGGTTCAGTCATGGTGAAAACGAGTTCGTTCCTTACTTTGCCCAGGAAGATAAGTTGGTTTATTGCTTCGATGTCGAAGGTTTGATGGGTCAATTCAAAATCCAATATGATTCAGCGCAATGGCGTCTTTTTATAGATTCTTCAAAAAGAAGTCTCAAAGCAGTTTTACTCCACAACGGCGGTTTTTATGCTTCCATCCCTGTAGGTCATTCCGTACACCTCAAGGAAACCTACGAGAACTTGGAATTGGTTCTTCGTAAACTTAAATATGAAGACCACGCTTGGCAAGTGTGCGGGGATTTGAAAGTCTTGTGCATGCTGCTCGGGCAACAAGCTGGGAATACCAAATACCCTTGTTTTCTGTGTCTATGGGACAGTCGAGACCGACAAAATCACTGGACCAAGAAGAATTGGCAGCCGAGGGTGCTCATAGTTGGTGAAAAAAATGTCCTCTGAGAAACTTTGGTTCCTCCCCATAAAGTTCTTCTACCACCTCTCCACATAAAATTGGGATTGATGAAGCAATTTGTAAAATCACTTCCAAAAGATGGAGAATGCTTCAAATACTTGGTCACCAAGTTTCCAGGCCTCTCGGAGCAAAATTGAAGGAAGGTGTGTTCGTCTGACCAGACATTAGAAGGCTTATAGCTGATCAAGAGTTTATCAATACCATGAAGCATCCTCAAAAAGAAGGGTGGATTCCATTAAAAGAGGTCGTAGAGAAATTTTTATGAAAAAATAACCGTGTGCACAACCAAGAAGGTGCCAGAGTAGGTTCCCACACCGTATCTAATAGAAAATGAACTCGGCACTCAACTTTAGTATAGTGAGAATAAAGATTTTTATTCACAGTAGTAACACGAAACGTTTCGGTCCTATATCAGGGGACCTTCATCAGTCACAGATACTACTGGGAAGGGGGTTGATCCACATAGGAAGAAAAAAAGGGCTGGATATAGCCTGTGTTGGTGGGGTGAGATGAGGAAGAGGACAATGCCTCTATTGCACTAGTAACCTGTTGTGAACTCAGACTAGCGGTGGACACCGCGTCCAATGCAGAGACCTATCCTCACTGCCGGACTCCTTCACAACAGGTTACTAGTGCAATAGAGGCATTGTCCTCTTCCTCATCTCACCCCACCAACACAGGCTATATCCAGCCCTTTTTTTCTTTTTTTTTCTTCCCTATGTGGATCAACCCCCTTCCCAGTAGTATCTGTGACTGATGAAGGTCCATGATATAGGACCGAAACGTTTCGTGTTACTACTGTGAATAAAAATCTTTATTCTCACTATACTAAAGTTGAGTGCCGAGTTCATTTTCTAGTAGAGAAATTTTTAGGCAATAATAAAGACCCTGACTACAAAAAAATTGTCGGACGAATGCTGAAAGCATTTCAAGCTTTAGGTTGCCTGATGAGTTTGAAAGTGTATTTCCTCCATTCCCACCTTGACAACTTTCCTGAAAATTTGGGAGCTGTGAGTGAAGAGCAAGGTGAACGATTCCACCAGGACATTAAAGAGATGGAAAGAAGATAACAGGGAAGATGGAGCATTACAATGATGGCAGACTACTGTTGGACGCTTCAGAGAGACATTACAGATGCTACTCACAAGCGTAAATGTACCAAGAGAAGCCTCACAGGGAAGAAGAATTGATTTTAGTGTGTGTTAGTGAGCTCATTGCAGTTAAAAAAATGAATTTTCATGAAACGTTTGTCAAAAAAAATTATTTTTATGAGTCTATTTTCATTTATTTTGAGGTATTGTCTTATTTAACATAGTTACTTAAATTGTCAGAAAACGTGATGTCCTATGACAAAACAGAGGTCATTTTCGGATTCAGCGCACTCAAAAACAAAGATTACGTGGAATAACCGAAACAGCTCTTGAAAAAATTTTTTTGCAGACCTGTGAATCTCTTTGCATAAGGTCTGACTGCAGGAACAAAATCAGACGTCAAGTGGCAATTGACATGCTATATTTCCATGCCATATCGATAATAATCATCACCGTCCACTGATATATCTGTACTCGGAGGACAAAATCACTTCTGTGGGTCAAGCTCCAGAGTTTTTGGCCTTGGGAAACCACAGGAATGTAATATTAAACTGAATTATGGATATATCATAGACATGTTTGTTGTAGCGAGGATGGAGAGGTATGCTCGTAAATGTAGTGGTCATAATATTCCCCTGGGAAGTGCTGTGGGAAAATACGACATAAATTAGAATAATGTCTTGGCCCTTAGTTATCCTCCTTTCACCTGACCAGGAGGAGGAGTGAGGGGTGTGGATAAGTCAATTTCTGCTGTGACTCGTATGCAAAAAAAAAAAAATCCCTCACTGACGTATTCTGTAAGGGCTTTTTCTTTATCCCTTTTTATTGTATACTGTCTTTTTGTTATTTCATCTTTTGTACCCTTTTTTAAGCACTGTACTTCTTTTGCACATGAAATCTAAAATTTAATAAGCTTATTCCTTTCTGCTCTAAACGTACCCACAACCTCGAAGGCTAGAAGTATAAGCTCTTGTGTTAGGCTGTGTATGTCAGAGTGCAATAAATGTACCTGTCAGATGCTTGAAAAAGCTGGATGGCATGTATGTAGCTTTTCATCTAGATAGAGCCTTGCCAAGTGACTATTTCAGTAACCCAGGAGTAGCAAACAGAGATGGAGCAGGCAGGTGTGATACATGTGGGGGCATGATACTGTGTGGGGGGCTGTAATAGGTATCTTGGTGGATGAGAGGGTATCATAATATGGTAAAATATTAAATAATATGGCTTGTGGTACTGGAGGAGCATCATACTGTGTATTGGGGGGCTGTGAAGGCATCATATTATGTATGGGGGGGGTCTGCGGAGGCATCATACTATTTTGTGGAGGGACCGTGAGGTCATAATTCGTTGTTGGACAGGTTTGGGGACATCATGCTGTTTCGAGGACTGTATGGAATCAAACTGTGTGTGGGGGGAATGATATTGTGGGGGCCCCAAACAGTGTGTGTGGGGCTGTAGGAGCATCATAGTGTGTGTGGGGCTGAAAATTCATGATGGGTCTGTGTGGCCACCATACTGTGTGAGGGGCACTGTGGGAGCCTCATAATGCATGTAGGAGTCTCTGGGGGCATCATACTGTATATGCGGTGGGCTGTGGTGGACATCATACGGTGTAGGAGGAGAATGTACTGTGGGGTATCATACTGTGTTTGATGGGCACTCTGGGGGGACAATAAATGCTGTGCGGCGCGGCAATTATTTCTGTGAGTTGCTGGGCGAGGTTAGGGATGTGGCTTAGTCTAAAATAGAAATGCCCCTCTTTCCTGTATTTCAAAGTTGGGAGGTACTGCAGCCTGGGAAAAGTGCAGAGGCGGATCGAGACCTCCTTCAGAGTGTCGCTTGCAGTCTCTAAAGCAGACCGCTACGAGACTGCAGGGTGACTAGTAGTGTTGAGCGATACGATAATGCAAATATCGGCTATCGGCCGATATTAGCTCTATCGGCCTTTCGATAATTAGTTTCGATATTTTCGTCTTATCGAATACCGGAATCGGATTTGTCACTGTCACTGTCAGTGTCCGTCGGTCGGGTCTGTCAGGAGTCAGCGGCACTTACCTGGCAGAAGATCTCCGGCGGTCACGGGCTGGACTGCTTCATGGCCGCAATCTTCTTTCCCCGGCGGTCACATGCAGTTTCTCGCGATAACTGCAGTGACTGCTGGGTAATCCCGGCCGTAAAGCAGTCAGTCCGATGACGTCACCGCCGGGGAAGCAGGTAATCAGCTGTGCTGCGCCGGGATGACAGGCTCTGCCGTCGTGGGACACTCGTTACTATGGACTGCGTCGGTCAGGTGGTATACTTTTTTTTTTCATTTTTTTACAGGAGATCGATGGCGTCGCAGCAGGATGAGACAGTAATAAACGAAATGAAAACTGTGTTTTTTTATTTTTTATTAAATTAAAAAAATTTTTTTGGAACATTCACCCGTCCGGGTACATAAACAATTTAACTATTTATTTACATACAGGGACCCTGTCCGGGTTATTTAGACTTCTTTGGCAGGGGTGTTACAGGTACCACCTGGTACTCTTCTGGTGCTTGCCAAACATCCGAGGCACCAAGGACCACCAGGACCTGATGACGTCGTGTGGCCTGTACAGTTACGTCGTGACCCGCTATCTGGGTCTGTGTGGCCACCTCTTTCATCTCTCTCCGGGTCTGGAGCCCTATGTCACGGACTGTACGAACCCCAGGGGGCCTAACAGGCGCCGGGTACGGGCCAGCTATACTTATCATGTCCATAGCTGGGGCTGCTGAGGAGACCACTGAGGGAGGCTGGGGAGATTTACGGCGTGGGGTGGGCACTTTTGCAGAGGCCTGGATGTGGGAGGCTGAAGGCTTCGAGGGTCTCACAGGTTCCTGACACACTGGGGAGTAGGGGTCGCACCTGGTAACATTTAGGGCGTACCATCCATTGTAACCCCAGTGTCGGGTGTAAGTCACCAAGTCTCCTGGCAACAGGTCCCTCACCGGGTGTCCTTCTGGGAGGTGAGCCTCCACGTCCCGCCGGGTCACAAAGACTTCTAAATAAAGTCCAGGCTCCTTGATGAAGCCCCACCCACCTTTCAATTTAAAGCTCCGTACTGCACCCTTACGCCGCGGCTCACTCAGGGTTCCTTTATCCTTTGTCATCCGGTCCTTATCTGCCCGGTCCTTCTCCAGGTGACGTTGACGAAGTTTTAGGGTTTCTCGCTGCTCCCTTTGTCGCTCTGCTTCCCGCTCCCAACGTCTCCACTCTTCCTCCTGACGCCGATTGTAATTCTCCTCCACCAGTTGCTCCATGTCTCCACCACTCCACTGCAGCTTACAGTGTCCGGTTTGCGGCAGCTCTCCTGTCGCCCCCCAGTCCTGGCGGCGCTCCCCTGCGGAGGAAGCAGACGGCTCTAAATCAGATGACAGTCGGGGCTCCGGTACAGGCAGGTAGTGCTCTGGTGCCTGCGCGGCCTCCTCCATGAGGACGGGTGTCGCTTCTTCTGTCTCAGCGACCGGGGCAGACAGCGGGATCTGGGGTGCTGCTGACGGTGCTGCAGTTTTTGCAGGAACGGGTGCCTCCACTGCGACAACGTCAACCGGATCACATTGCAAGGGCTCCTCTACTATAAAGGGTGCCTCACCTTCCGGTACAGACACTTCAGGTAAGAGGGATTGGCGCCGCTCCAAGTTTAGTTTTAGGGCACGCCAGCTCGCTTCCATCCTGGCGACCTCCTCCCGGTGCCGGGCCAGGCCTCTCAGGGTATCCTCCGCTTCTTGCAGCGTAGGAGGGTTTACAGGCCGGGTGCCCAACGGTGATTCCGTGGCGATCGGGTCGCTTCCGTGGGGGGAGAGCTCTGACTGCTCCATCCCTTCCCACTTCTGCTCGTCGTGTCCATTAGCCATCTCTGCCAAGTCACATGTGTCATATCTGGAGAGGGCCCCTCTTTTGTAGGGAGGCGGGACCTCCTCACACTGAGGAGGATGAGGAGGCGGAACTCCAGAGCTGTGGGGCACGATCTTACATTGCAGTACCATTTACAGTGGGCAGCCATCGTTTTCACGCCACTGAGTGAGTGACACCCACGAAGAGCACGCCCTTCTTCTTCACCAGTGCCTCGTCGTGACGCAGATATGGCGGAAAAATGGCAAATACATTCTCTGATGATTTTAGCAATTCTCAAGCACAAAACCAGTGCAATTCAGGCACACAGGACTCGCTTATAGCGAGCTACAGAATCCTGTTCGTGACGCCCAAGTTGAGTCGCACAGAGCCAGAGGTTTTCGGGGTACTCGGCACCGAGCCCGTCGACTTCTATGGGGTATGTCACGTCTTTACCCGGCAATTCAATTAGAGTCGATTTTACTATGTAGAAGTGTATAAACTATAAATATATGTATATATATATGTCACAATGACATGTATATATATATATATGTATTCTATGTGTGTATATTTTGTGTTTACAACGAAAGAAAGGGTTTTTTTTGTTGCGATATTTTGTTCCCATAGACTTACATGGGACTTCTGGTATCGAAATCGGATATCGACGATATTTAGTGCTATCGGCGATACAATTTCGATACGATATTTTTAGATATCGAGCAATATCGCTCAACACTAGTGACTAGTAAAACCTTAGCAATGAGCTATACACTGTACGATTAAAAATCTCTCCATTCTTGAGAATCGGGAGGATTTTGATAAGAGGTAAGTTGAAAAGTTGCTTGTTTTTATAAGCACTTTGTAATTTTACCCATTAAAAAGACAACTACCTTAATATTAGCGATCGCTTAGAAGATCCAGAAACACTGATACTTTAGGATACAACCTCCCACGTACCTCCATAGGGAATGCTGAAAAAGGGTTTTTTGATTTGAGCAAGTTCCATTATCCATTTCCCAGGAAATTTGTATAACGTCTCCAAAAATCCAAGGACTAAAAATTCTAAAAGAAAGGGACATCACCCCTGCACTGCTACAAAATACCAGGGATTGTCTGTCCGCTGTCTCCAGCATTATGTCTTCCTTCTAGTCAAAATTGAATTTGTCAAAAACTTAACCTCTTTTTGTTTCCCCACTCTACTAACCTACATGATCCTGAAATTGCAATCTCTATGTGTGGTTCTACCATAACTCCCCAGGAGCTCACTCACCATCTTGTAGTTATATTTGGCAGAGATTTTGTCACAAAGTGACTGTCCTGGTGTGACGCGACCCGGCAGTTGGTCGGTCACCAGACGGCAAAAGACACAAGGGAACACCGGGGAGACAATTACAACGGTGGGCCCTGCGATAGGGAACGAGGGAAACGGACACCTCCTGCACTCACCTAAGTCTGTGCCCTGATCTCCCTATCGTCCTTATACGGGTTCTTTCACTCCGTCGCCCAGCAGGATACCTTAAACCCTCACAAGCCCTGCACTAATCCCTAGGTAGGGAGCAGGCCGGTGAGAGCTCTTAGTTACATCACTGCACTAATGAAACACAAAGGGAAGGAACAAACAACAAAGGGTAAAGGCAACAAAAACACCACACTTAGCTTTCTGCTGTAAAGCTACCCACAGCAGGATAAAGTCACCAGATCAGGGTAACAGCTTAAGCACCACTGCACTCAGCAAGCTCCTTTTCCTGCTTGGTTGGTGTCCAGAAGGACCTGTATCACCAACAGGCAGCTGATGCATCAGGTGACCTTTTAAAGGATGGTAGGAGTGGTCACCACCTGCATCAGCAAACTCAGCAGCAATGTAATTACACCAGCAGCCACGGGGGGGGGGGGGGGGGAACTGACATTAACCCCCGATGGACTGAAATCAAAAAAGTTTTAATATGAAACGCAAAATCTGCCACAGATCCAAAAATGGATCGTGACAGCTTTCATTTATTCCCTACATCTGATCACTCACTCACTCTTGTTATCTGCACCTTAAAAACATCTCGAGAAATTGACCTTTTCATACCTTTGACTCTGCAAAAACTCTTACTGCTGCTCAGATTCATTCTCGTCCTGATCACTGCTGTGCCAGGATCATATATCTGACCAAACGCTACACCGCTGCCTCCACCCTGTGCCAGTAATTGCACTGGTTGCCCATCTTCTACAGAATACAATATAAACTTATCACTCTTATACTCTAAGCTCTCCATAGTTCTGCACCATCCTATATCTCCTCCCTCATATCTGTCTATCTCCCTACCCATCCTCTTCTTTCTGCTAATGGCCAAAATACTAACATCTATAAGTCGAACCCCTCACTCTCATCTCCGGAACTTCTCTTGAGTTGAAACAAAAGCAAAAATCAAGCATCAGATGCTTCTCTTACAAGCCATAACTGTATTAAAAAAAACATAAGAGGTCGAAACTTCATCTCCAAAAAAATCTTTACAAAGTTGTGCAAACGGGTTTCAGACAAGTGTCCTTTTTTAATAACATTATGGCTTTTAACAGAAGAATCTGATGCTGAATTTTTGCTTTTGCTTCTGTTAATCTCTTGCCAGAATACAAGTCTCTGTGCAGTGGATCATCTTATGGGGGAGTTGACTTTTTCTTTTCTCTTGTGCTGCACCAGTTATCTAGAATGTGAGACCCCAGACAATCCAGTTAATTCCCAGTATCGACAGATTAAAGCATGCTCTAAAAACACATTTCTTCTGATAATGTTGGAGCTATGGAATTAAAAATTAATGTAATTAAGGGGAAGACAGCAGGTGATACTTGGTGTTGAGGAAAGCACACCACAATCCTCTACCTAATTTTGTAAGAACAGATCAACATTTTAAAAACCAAACATGACCTTAAAGAGAACTCTGTAACTCATGACTGAGATGGAGGCATCTGCTTTTAGGTCCCAGCCACCAGAGATGAAAACAAAAAAACAGATAGAAATTAATTACAGTTATGGAAACATCACAGTAATGTGAGCTATGGTGTTGATTCATCTCCATTAATTTTAGCTTCACAATTTTCAAAACCCCGAGTCTCATGGTTGCAACTTGTAAGTATTCCAATCTCATTTTTATCTCCGACATGAAAGGCAAACACTATAAGATGCGGCCAACATTCTGGGAAAGAATGTGAAGGCTCACACAATCTCTTGTACTATGCAAAGTTCTTAACCCGACCCTACACAGATCCAATCAGTGCCATTGTCTCATATCTCAATGTTGTGTTAGTAAGTAGATGAAAGTCAGCCCTTCATAAGATTCACAATTTACTTTGCCTATTGCAAAGTGCGTTGTGACTTATGGGGATCTGGAACGTCGTGTACACGAGACACTTGTCTTGTTGTCACATTAGAAGACTTGAGTTCTCGGATAACATCAGGTTGAGTGGTTCAAGCACTTCTCCAGCTTTCTTTGTACTATGTTTGCTTCAAAAAAAATTCTTTATCACAAAGCAATCTATTTTTCTATGAACTGGTTTGAGGTTAATTTGATGCTAGAATTTCATAGGCATCATCAGTATTGTGCATTGTAGCCCCCAAATTTTATCCAAAATTGTGGCGAACAGGAGAACAGAGAATACCATGATGCACTAATTAGCTTAAATTTAGTTAATATTAAGCAATTCTTACTTTAAATATTTTCTAATATACTACTGAAACAAACTGGTAAACATGAAAGGTAATCCATACTCTGCAACCCCCTTGACCACTAGAAGGATGAGGTTGAAGTCCATTGCCCTTCCTGTTCCTATTCACGTCACTCCATATCTAATAAAGTTTATGAGATGCTCATTGGAAACCAAGGGTCAGTGATGTAGAATGAGATTTCCACATGGAAGCCTTCAAAGACCAAGAGACATGTCCCCCATTAAAGTGCTTCCCAGACTCACTGATATATCATATTGTTTAAACATATGAAAGTGAAACTCCGAATGTGGATCCACCATAAGGTCCTAGGGCCAAAACACTTCCATTCTGGTCCCGAAATGCAAGTTTACAAGGAGCTCTGTGCACTATGTCCCTAAACTACAGGATATACCAAAATGTCTGCCACCTTTTGTGATGTCACTTCCTGCTTTTCAGCTATTGGTAGAAGCTTATTCTCACAGACTTCCTGTTTCACCTGCCCCTTTGTAAGAACTCTGAACATAATACTAAAATCTCACTGGTCAAAAGCTAGAGGAAGCAGCTGAAGCTATGATCAAAATGGATTCTTGGTGACAATTACTAATGCTCTATCCTAGAAGAACTCATCAATGTTTATTCTGCAAGACTTTGATCCTTGAGAGTAGACAAAGATGGGGTCTCCTTCATTCTGAGATGTTGAAGTCTGTCTTGTTAACGAAAAGAGATTGTTCGATTGGAACAAGTTATCCACCATCCATAATGTATTAAACACCTTTTAGATCGGTGGTGGTCTAAAGGGTGGGACTTTCTCTGCTCACGAGAACCAGAAAAATTCCCATAAGAGTGAAGAAGTTGTGTGCTTGCTCAACTGCAAGAGCACTGTTCTTGGATTTCTCCAGCACCTTCATAGGTAATAAGTGGAATTGTGGTCAACCATGCACATGGATAAAAGAGCCATGTTCTGATGGGCACCCAACACTCAGACTCTCATTCTCCTTGGAATTGTACGAGACTAACTGGCCATCAACATCAAATTGGTTGGAGTCTGATTCTCAGAAACACTGAAAATGAGTCGACTGCAGGAGCCGCGGCACCCCACCGAGTGACTGGAAAAAGACTTGATAGAGACTAGTAGTACAGCTCACTGCAAAATAAAGCAAATGGGACTGATTTGCAATACCAGGTACTGCCAAAATATACAGCAGTATTGCCCCCTTCCCTGCGATAAAGAAAGGCTTGATATACACATTGTGATGCTTTTTGGATAAATCTCTAACATCAACATTTTCTATTAGCTCTTTTGGGCTTCTAGCGATAGCGATCTAAATGCACAAGAGTATTCTTGCAGTTTTATGTACTACACAATGAGTCTGGCACCCATTTCTTTAGATTAAACACAGTAAATTTCACCATTATGTCCAAACGCCACATGTGAGCTCTGGGAATAAAAGACATTAGAAAAGCTTTATAGGCTGGAAGCGAAAACATGACCTATTTCCCCTGACTGAACAGTGAGCTACCTGGCGGCCATGCTGTCTAAATGAAGTTGAATTGATCATCTGTCGTAGAGAAACAGATTAATCTCAGTATTAACCGAAAAACACCAATTTCAAAGGATGAACAAACAGTGTCAAGGATGGAAGGAAGAAAGATTTGTTAAAGGTCATTTCCAATCCATCGGTCCTCTTTATATGAATGCTTATGAGTATCTGTACTGGTGATGATTGAACACCAAAATGCTCGAGTGTTCGGTACTTCAATTGAGCAGGTCAGACACTCGGATGGGCGCGACTCGAGTAATGAGTATAATGGAAGTCAGTGGGAAACTTAGGCATTTTTCCGGCAGACCCTACCCGGAGGGCTGGGAAGTCAGGAAAACCACTGAAGAGGATGGAAACAGGGCTCAAATGGAATGGGAACAGCATGGCAACGCATCCCTTACTCCCAGGTCGCTGCTGGCAACAATGATGTCAGAGTATTACACCACTTTTACGGACTGATAATAAAACATACAAAACGAAGATAAAATGGATTTTACAGGAAAAAAGTGTTAGGAAATATGCTTTCTAGGGTAATGACTTGTATATAAGGCAGAATTTAAAAGAAAAAAAAAACGCATCCTCCATCCTTTAATAGCCATGTTATCACCGTATTTCCCCATCGCCTATAACAGTAGATGACATCGTAGAGGGGGAAGTAAAACTACACCCACCGGTAATCACTGGTAAATGTAATTTTAACATTTTACTACCTTACCTAGGCTGTGGTGTGTGTGACATGGTCAGACACATCCTGTTTAATTTATCAAGGAGCGACTCTGAAACTCACAAAGCCTATGAGGACAATGCAAGTACTGACAAAAATTTAGAAGGAAGAGGGACTCCGATACACCCTGAATATGTCATAAAGGAGGGCTTCATACACATTCTGCTAAAATTGTTAGGTAGTGGGATTCTTAAACTCGAAAAGCCTGTGCACTAAGTGCAAGGGCTGCCAAAAGTTAGAAAGAGGGACTGCAATACACCCCGGAAGAGAAAAAATTTGAAAGAGTGATGCATAATGACTCCAAAAATTTGGAGTGTGAACCATAATGGCCTATTAAAAATTTGTAGACCACGACGCATAAAGACCCTCTAAAAATTTGGAGAGAGTGCCATAAAATGAAGGTCTAAAAAGTTTGACGCTACAGTGAAACTGCGAGTGGCTCAATAAATCAGTTATGGAGCCGTTGATCACTCCAAACCGTTGACTCGGACAACTGTGGTAATTCTAGAGCTAATAGAATCATAGAATAATAGAGTGTTAGAGTTGGAAGGGACCTCCGGGGTCATCGTGTCCAACACCCTGCTCAATGCAGGTTTCGATAAACCATCTCAGACAGATGTCTGTCCAGCCTCCGTTTGAAGACTTCCATTGAAGGGGAACTCACCACCTTTCGTGGCCGCCTGTTCCACTCATTGATCGCCCTCACTGTCAAAAAGGTTTTTTCCAATATCTAATCTGTATCTTCTCCCTTTCAGTTTCATTCCATTGCTTCTCGTGTTTCAAATAAGGATGATCACTGGTGATGTGGATAGTACCCTCAGTACCGCAAGAAACCATCTTCTGTTTCTCCTCCTCATTATCACCCAATCTGTGCTGAAAAGAGGAGATGATCCTGGGTTGGGTAGTATCATCCTGAGGTCTATCTTCCTCTATCTTCACCTTATCGACATGCATCATGCAAAGCTTGCTATTTAATTGTTAGCAGCGAGCGTTTGAGTAGACATAGAAGCAGGATGGTCACGATGATTATGGAGACATCGCCGATCACCATCTTGGTTGATTCCTCAAAGTTTTGGAGAACCTCACAGATGTCAGACATCCATGCCCACTCATCAGCTGTTATGTGCAGAGGCTGACCGGAATACCGACGGGCATGTTGTAGCTGGTGTTCAGCTACTGCCCTCTGCTGCTCACAGTGTTGCCAATATATATAATGCAGAGTTCCAGTGCACGGTCACTTCTGGAAACCTGTAAGCTGGCATGTGCAAGCACTGCAGCAGTATTGCCAGGCCGGCGGCAGATGTAACTGACTTGCAGAAATGGGCACACACACGGCGTACCTTCACAAGTTTCTCAGGCAAATCAGGGTAGGTTTTCAGACACTGCCGAACCATTAAGTTGAGCACGTGGGCCAGACATGGTGCGTGTGCGAGCTTGCCAAGCTTCGGAGCCACCACCTGGTTACAGCCATTATCACTCACAACCATACCTGGTTGTAGGTTCAGCGGCGAGAGCCACAGATCTGTCTGGTCTGTTATACCTTACAACAATTCTGCGTCGGTGTGCTGTTTGTCACCTAAACAGATTAGTTTCACTAAGGCCTGTTGCAGCTTCACAGAGGTAGTGCTGCAGTGTTTCCAGCTTGTGATTCATATGGATGACAATTTGGAGATGGAGGATGAGGACGGGATGCAGTAACTGGAATAGGAGGTGGAGGAAACCCTAATGGAACTAGGGCCTGCAATCCTTGGCGTCTGTTGCACGTTTGCAGTCCCAAGGTCCGACCCAGTCCCAGACTCCACTAGATTCACCCAGTGTGCCGTGAAGGAAATAGCGTCCCTGGCCACAAACACCTGTCCACATGCCAGTTGTTAAGTGGGCCTTCCCAGTAACTGCATTGGTCAGGGCACAGATGATGTTATGGAACACGTGCTGGTGTAAGGTGGGAACGGCACATCAGGAAAAGTAGAGACGGCTAGAAACCGAGTAAAGGGACGGCCACCGCCATGAGGCAGCGGAAAGACTCGTTTTCCACAAGCATAATTGGCAACATTTCCAAGGCAAGCAGTCTGTAAATGTGCCCGTTTAGTGTTTGTGAGGGTGGCTGGGTATTTTTAGGCTATGTGCACACGTTCAGGAATCTTTGCAGAAATTTCCTGAGAAAAACCGGACTTTTCCCAAGGAAATCCGGATGCGTTTTTACCACGTTTTTTTGTGCATTTTTACCGCGATTTACACATCTGGGTGCACTGGGAAATAGCTGCCCGCCTTCTCCCTATAGCCACCCCAATGCCTCTTCCTGCCTGTTGCGGTGCTGCGGATCCTTCCCCCTCTGCATTTCTGGCCTCGCTTTGCATAGCACCTTCCCAAGTTGGGTCAGTGACTTAATCGTCCACCACCTCATCTTCCACTTACACACTCTGGTCATTATGACTTGTTGACTTCACAACATCACTTGTTGGCAAATTTGTAATCATCCTCTACCTTTTGAGACACAAATTGCCAGTCCCCACCATCATCTTCTACTCACCGTTGGTGCTCAAATATTTGGGCATCACTCCACATGAGCTCCTTGTGTCCCTCTTGAAATGTGCAGGGCGAGAGGCCAGAATCAATAAATGGAAATGATTACTTGTCTCTTGGGAGTTGCCATGGTTGGAGAAAGGAGGATCAGGCTGAGGATTTTGTGGTCCACACTCTTGACTAGTGAGACTGGACTATGTGAAAGACAGGGTGGTGCTGGGAAACATACTGGAAGTATTAATCTGCTATCGATCACCTGTTTGCACTGTTCTGGCTTCAAAAGTAGTGTCCAGCGCCCCCATGCAAAGTGAGAAAGGAAGCTAGGTCTCATGGATGAGCATGTTTGTTGTGCTCCTGCAGCAAACACAGTTTCACCTTGCCCATGGCTTCAGCGTGCCCCTCAACAGCATGTCCACTTCCCCATTCCTTACTTCATACCTTGCGCATTTTAAATCAGGTATATATGTCTGCAAACTTTATGGTATTAATAGGGAAAAACAAAATGTTTGCCATGATAAGGATGGTCTTAACGGTGCAGCAGCAGCAGAAATGGTATACTAGTACTGCAATAGTAATATTAAACCCTACCTAGATGCCTCTAATCCTAAACTTTCTCTCCACTGA
>JARQOD010000001.1:985984225-986036751 GCA_033576555.1 Oophaga sylvatica | reverse complement strand
GGCAGTGAAGGGGAGTCCCAGTGCTGGAAGTTTTCCCGCTTCACCGCAGGGGTCCTGCATTGTCCGAACACGTGCTTTCTTCCTATAGCAGCCTTGTTGGAGTATTCATTCTTTTTTGGTTAATAACACGGTGGGAGCATTCGCTAGAAACACGAACGTCACTGTGTTGAACCATGCGCCGAAGGGCATCGTTCCCGTGGTACCGGTGAACCCGTAACTCCAACAGAGCCGAGAAATGGAATTCTCGGGTGCCCATGAGCTATGTCACCAAGTTTGGGTTCATTTGAACCATTATTTCAAAGCAAGACCATTGATAGGTCTGCCGTTATTCTGCTAGAGTTTCCCCGCCGAGTTATGAACCTTATGATATTGCAGAGCTCAAACCATAGCTTGCAGCCAGGGGAGGTGGCTAGAGGACCAGCCCTTTTTGTGAGGTCAGAAGCTGACAGCATAAGTCTTACAGTGAAGTTCCTTAGTGGGATTCTTTCTGCTGGATGTGCTGAGTAAGAGATCTCCCAATGAACTATGACGTGTGGTCCTTCCCCCAGCCTGGTTGCCTGTATATGATCTAACAACCATGTGAGTGATTTCATTCTTAATCCTATTTTATTTTATAACTGCATCTGTACATAACGATATTGTCTCAGTTTGTTACATCTTTTTATTTTATATAAGCATTTGCCTGTTTTTAAGGAATAAAACCTATAAATTTATTAGTTTGTTTCTCCTGCTCTATAAACGAATTTGCACGTGCTGAAGCACTACGCTACTGTTTTGGGGTTGCTACGGACCCTCTTGATAAATTGTTCATCAAAGCCGTAGCTGGTGGCAGCTAAAAGAAAGGGGTGTAAAGTGTTAATCTATTGGGACGCTGGCAGTGAGCAGCGGGGTTTATAAGGGTACTGCCTGGCGGCAGCCAGGAGTAAATTATAATTCCCTCACTGCAGCGTGCCCAATAGCCAGCACACATCCAAGTGACCCGTCTGGCGACTAATTATCCTAGGTGCAGTTCTGACTGACCTGAGGGTAAGGGGGGCGCCAGAGAGCTGCAAGTCCTAAGGGAAGTGGGATAGTTATAAATCCCTGCAGTTTACTGGGTCGGACGGCAGCAGCCGTCGTGTGTGTGCAATGTTCCATCACATGTGGTGGCAGCGGTGGGATCACAAGCCGTGGGACCCCGGGCTACCGTGTGGCGGATGTGTGCCGTTCATCACAATATATCTTTACTCCAAAAAGGTTTGACAGTGTTTATAGTTAAAAAAATGTAACAAGCTGAGGCAATACAGTTATGACAATGCAATTAAAAAATAAACGGTGTGATGATACTGCAAGCTTCATTTCTTGTGCTGTTTCCAGAACTTCCCCATAGTACTACAACCCGCACCGTTTGCAAGCACAGGGCAAAGTTACCCCTCCCTCCTTTTCTCTGCAGCTCACGCTTCCCTTCCCCCCTCCCAACCTGCAGTCAAGCTCAGTATAACTGAGCTACAGTGCTGGAAGTTTTGCCGCTTTCACGCAGGGGTCCTTCATTGTCAGCAACATGTGCTGTCCCTACCATCGCAGCCATTTTGGAGACTTCATTCTGTGTTGGTTATAACACGGTGGGGATTTGCGTCAGAAACACGAAAGTTACTGTTTGAAACCTGTGTCATAGGCATCGTTCCCGTGGTACTGGTGAACCCGTAAACTCCAACAGAACCCGAGAAATGGAATTATCGGATCCCCCACAAACTGTCATCCAAGTTTGGGCTCATTGGAACCGTCATTTTAAAGTAAGATCATTGATAGGTCTGCCATTATTCTGCTAGAGTTCCCCGCTGGTTATGGTCCTTATGATATTTCAGAGCTCAAATATACCATTCTGTCCTGGGAGGTGGCCAGAAAAAACAGCCCCTTTTGTGAGGTCAGCAGCCCCAGGTATAAATCCTGTGGTGAGCCCCCCTTTCTCATTCCTTGCTGTGACGTCTTGACTAAGAGATCTGCAAATGAACTATGACGTGTGGCTCCTCCCCAGCCAGTCTTGCTTATTACTACCATTGTGAGTGATTTTCATCTTTAATCCTATTTTATTTTATAACTGCATTTGTACATAACGATATTGTCTCAGTTTGTTCATCTTTTTATATTGTATAAGCACTGCCTGTCTTTTTAAGGAATAAACCTATAAATTTATTAGTTTGTTTCTCCTGCTCTATAAACGAATTTGCACGCGCCTGAAGTACTACGCTACTGTTTTGGGGTTGCTACGGACCCTCTTGATAAATTGTTCCAAGTAAACCGTGGTGGTGGCAGCTATAAAGAAGGGTGTAAAGTGTTGACCTATGGGGGTGGCGTTGGCGGTGACGAGCGGGTTTTATAAGTGTATTACCCGCTGCGGCTCGGAGTAATTATAATTCCCTCACTGCAGCGTGCCCAATAGCCAGCACACATCCAAGTGACCCGTTGGCGATAATTATCCTAGGTGCAGTTCCCTGACTGACCTGAGGGTAAGGGGGGCGCCAGAGAGCTGCAAGTTGCTAAGGTGGAAGTGGGATAATTATAAATCCCTGCAGTTTACTGGGTCGGACGGCAGCAGCCGTCGTGTGGGTGCACTTTTCATCACAAACGGGATTAAGAGTGAAAGACTTACATGTAGTTACATAGGTATAGGCAAGACAGGCCGGGGGAGGAGCCACACGTCATAGTTCATTTGCAGATCTCTTAGTCAAGTCATCACAGCTTGGGAATGACCAAGGGGGCTTAACTGCAAGACTTATACCTGTGGGCTGCTGACCTCACAAAAGGGGATGGTTTTTTGGCCACCTCCCAGGGATTGCAGTCCTAGGTTTAGTCCTGGAAGGTTATCAGGAGCATAGTTCATCCTGAGACCTCGCAGAAGAATGGCAGACCTATCAATGATCTTACTTTAAAATGACGTTCAAATGAGCCCAAACTTGTGTGAGATAGTTCATGGTGCGTCGAGAATTCCATTTCTCGGGTTTGTTGGAGTTATCGGGTTCACCAGTACCACGGGAACGATGCCTGTCGGCGCATGTTTAAAAAACAGTGACTTTCGTGTTTCTGACGCAACTTGCCACCGTGTTATAAGCCGAAGAATGAATCCTCCTAATGGCTGCTATCGAAGGAAAGCACATGTGAAGACAATGGGACCCCCTGCGGTGAGGCGGGAAAACTTCCAGCACTTGGCAGCTCAGATTACACTACCTGTGTGCAGGCTGGGGGTTGATGAGAAGCGTGAGAGAGGGAGGCGGGGGGGAACTTTGCTCTGTGGGCTGTCAGCAACAAAAAAAAGATGAAGACTGTAGTTCTAGCACAGCACAAGACATGGAGCTTCCAGTATCCTCACACCTCCCCCCTTAGAGGGCGCTAGGAGGCCATGACCCCTGCCGGAATCCGACATGCGCACCTCAGCGGGTTTGCCACGTCGTGACAACCTTCACATTCCCATGATCGCTGCCTTTCTTGTGTTGTACGGCAAAATCATCTGCTGTAGGGCAAAGGCTCCCAGCGTATAGCAACCTACCATTGGTTCCGGACACTGTGTGCAGCCAGCTCATGGGGTTGTGGTCGTTGACCACCTTGAAGGTGCGCCCGTACAGGTAGGGCTGCAAACACTTGCAAGTGCCCAGACCTGGCCAGGCACTCCTTCTCGATGGTGGGTATGCCACTTCCCTCGGCAGAAGTTTCCGGTCAGGTACAACACGGGGTGTCCTGGTTCCCCGAATCAACCTGGCTGAGTACAGCACCGAGGCCAATTCGCTTGGCGGTCAGTCTGTACCAGGATTGGCCGACTGTGTCTACGGCTTTCAAACACTGGAGAGCTGCACAGGGCTTGTTTTCAAAGCTCGGGATGCCGCCTCAACACCATCTGTCCAGCTGACTGTTTGGGGGTAGACCGCCCTTGGTGAGATCCGTCAAGGGTTTTGCAATGGCGCTATAGTTCGGTACGAAAGCCTATATACCCTGCAGTGCCCAGGAAAGGACTTCAACTGCTTTTTGGTCCTGGGGGTGGGCCAGGACACGATCGCGTCCACTTTCTGGGCTACGGCCCTCATGGAACCCCGCCTACCCGGTGCCCCAGGTAGTGGACCTCCCTCATGCCCATCTGGCTTTTTCCCGGCTTGATGGTCAGACCTGCTGGCGAATACGCTTGAGCACCTCCTGGAGATGCTGAAGGTGTTCCTCCAGGTGGAATGAAGACGGCAATGTCGTCAGGTACGCACACAGCGTACTCTCCAGTCCCTGAAGCAGGTGGTTGACCATCCGCTGAAAAGTGGCAGGGCATTCTTCTTGCCGAAAGGCATGAACGTGGACTCGTACAGTCCAAAAGGGGTGATTAAAGGCGGATTTCTCCTGCGCGCAGGGCTCCGGGGAATGTGCCAGTATCCCCGGCTTAAATCCATGATGGATATGTATTGGCATTCGCCAACGCTCCAGCAGATCCTCGATGCGTGGCATTGGGTGCGCATCAGAGGTAGTGATGGCCGTTGAGCCCCCGTAGTCCACGCATGACCCGGGTTAGTCCGATCCTTTTTGGGCACGAGAACTACAGGTTGAGGCCCACGCGCTTTTGGACGGCGGATCACCCCAGCTGCAAACATCTCCTGGATCTCCTGGCGATAATCTGCTGCACTTCTCAGAGATCCGATAAGGTGTCCGCCTTAACGGGGCGTGATTCCCGGTTTAAACCTCGTGGATTTGCCCAAACTTGGTCCTTCCGGGTCGGTTAGTGAACTCGGCCGGAAGGGTTCCAGAGGGTGGTCAGCAACTGAAAACGCTGGGAGGCGGTTAGCGGGCATTTACCTCCATGTCCTCAATGGACCCATTGGCCTTGGCTTGGGCCAGCATGTCCGGAGGGATCCTCCTCCCCGCCCTCGGGCAGGTTGCAGACCGTAGGACGCAGGCTTCACGTTCGTGATTGGGCCTTCATCATGTTGACGTGAAAGGCTTGCGCCTACCCCGAGTGGTCAAGCGTGACCACGTAGGTGACTGGGTTGAAAGCCGTTGGTGCAACGGTCTTTACGGCCTTCCCAGGCTGCCCTGAACTTATCCTTTGGTAACGGGGACCAAGCACCCCCCCCCACTCCTTTCGACCCACCTGGTAGGTTCGCCCCTGGGCATTCTGGTCGTACCAGTGTTCTGGTCAGCCTGAGCCGCGTCATGTTGTCATGCCCCAACTGCGTCAAGGTCTGATCTTGTCGCGGAAGCGCATGACATAATCCACGATGGACACTTCCGTGGGGTTTGGCTCATCTTCCAGGATTCTTTATCAACCCAGGGGTCCTCGGACTCCCGCCATCAGGAGCTCAAAGGGGGAGAACCCCGTCGAGGCCTGCGGGACTTCTCTGTAGAAAACAGCAGGTGTGGGGGGGACCGCTCCCAATCGCGTCCGGGGTTTAACCAGCATGCGGAGCATCTGTTTGAGGGTACGTTTAAAGCGTTCAACAAACCATTGGTCTGTGGGTGTACGCACTCGATACCATACGCGTCACCTGCATTTTGCTGCAGAGAGCCTTCATTAGGCGAGCATAAATTGGGTCCCTCGACGGTAGCATCTCTGGGAAATCCTACCGTGAAAAGATGGTCACCAGTGCATCCGCCCCCTTATCTGCCTTAGTTGAGGAGGAGAGCTACTGCCTCCGGGTACCGGGTAGCGTTAGTCTACCACAGTAAGGGATGTATTGCTTTCCAGAGGGCTGGGGCGGCCAGCGGGCCCACAATGTCCACCGCGATCCTCTGGAAAGGCTCCTCTTATCATGGCAAACGGGATCAGGGGAGCCTTAAGAGCAGGCCCCACCTTCCCCACTCTTGACAGGTGATACAGGGAGGCGGCAGTAGTTAGTCACATCTGTCCCCATCTTGGGCAATAGAAGTGTTGAGACACCCGTGCCTTGTTTTGTGATCCCCAAGTGTCCAGCGAGTGGAATCTCATGGGCAATCCCCCAACAACTCACCTGGGGAACTGGTGCGGACGACCAGCTTTTTTTCCCCTCAACCACCCCTTTTTGGGAATCTCGGGTACTGTCTCCCGGTACAGCCTTCTTCGTTCCAGAACACCCTTCCTTTTCAGTCACGGAGGTGGGCGTCTCGGCGAGGTTCCTCAAGTTCTCCAGGCTGCATCTGAGTGCAGAGCGGCCTGGGAATCCTGGCTGGAGGCAGCCGAAGTGAGTTAGGGTTCCTTCCTCACTGGGCCCTGTGGGACCGGCTGGGTCAACTCTGGTTCAGTCTCCTGTACGGAGGGGGTCCAGATGGCAGGGCGTCCTGCGTTCCGGGCACTTGATGGGGTGACACAGCTAATATGCAGTTCCCCGGGGATTTCTATAGACCATCCGCCTGCGTGCTATGGGTTACCTCCCCCCTCCACCCAACAATTCGGACATGTCTTATGGGCAGTTACCTTCCCTCGGTGGCATGGTCAGGTCATGGCGTTTCCCGGTTTTCCCATGACCTCCCATTTCCTTGAGCCTGTGTTTGCTCTGTAGGGGTTCCTCAGGTTCCCCCGAGAGCGCGGGTGAACGTCCTGTACCTGTGGACCTTACCCTTCGGAAAGGGTTAAAGGTTTTCAGATGCACAGAATCCTTCGCGTTCCTAGGGAAAGAAAGGTTATCAGTTGCATAATCCTTCGCAAGCTTGGCAGGTAACCAACGTTTCCCACATCAACATCTGGTTAACGTTCCTTATTATCAGTTGGGGGAGGGGTTTTTAGGGAATGTAGTGACCATTTTCCCGATCAGTCCCCAGTAAACATCAGTGGGAGGTTTTCGGACACCCCCAATTCCTTCACCCCATCCGGCACCCAGTCAATGAAAACTGGGCTTCGGCAAGGGGTAGTGGCGCCCCCCAATCCGGTGACAGTTGGGTTTTCCCCGGAATTCATCTTAGGGGCCGCCAGTTGGGTGGATGAGGGTTCTTCAGCCCCGGTGTCCTTGGGTGTTAGCAAGACGGGCCCCCACGGAGGGTGCCGTTGTCATCAACCCCCCCACCCACCCCCCAAAAAAGGGCGTTGGGCCCGGGGCCTGGTGGGGGGGTCTTCCGCCTCTCGGGAAGGTGGCGTGATGTGTCCGTCCCTTTTAAGGAGAAAACATGGCAGGGGTCTGAGGTAGGCCTGGCGTGGCAAAGGGGTGTGCCTCCGGGGAAGGCTGGGGGGCACGGGGTTGGTTGCAGGCTTCCCCTCCCCGCGGGCGGCGACGGGCTTCGCACCTCGGTTTTCCGGTTGGCCTCATAGTGTCGGCGGTCCCGTGTGTTGGACCGCGTTCTTGGTTCTCGGTCCAGGATGAACTGTCGGACCTCAGCTGGGCAAGATGCAGGAAGTCTTTGATCTAGGTCTCTCGCTCCTCAAGGTGTCAACTGCAGTCCATGGATCACTGGTCAAAGTGGTTCCTGAGTCCTTTCACCCATCGCTAAAAATGTGTGTGGGCCGTTGGGAGGTTTCGAATTCTTTCGGTATACCTCAGGGGTTAGCTGGTACTTGGCGATCAGGGCCTGCTTGATGGCTCTTGTCTCATCTTGATTGACGTGAGGGAAAGCAACGCCCCGAGCTTTGCCCTTTAGCCCGGGGGGTCAAGTACCTGGCCCATTGGTTGTCAGGCAGCTGGTATGTCTGCAGACTTTCTCAAAGGCCCGCGAAAGTGTTAAGTCCCGTCCTTTTCCGATGGGAAAAGTGCTCCGGCGGGGTTGGACTTGAGAGCTGCTGGGTGTACCGCTTGGGTGTGGAGGGCATTGCCCCCCTTGTCTGAGAGCTCGTCATGGGTCTTGAGTTTCCCGCTGGGCTCTCTCAGCTCTGTGGGTTGGCGTCGGCTACCAGCCTCTCGCTGTTTTGGCCCTGTGGTCGGTTTTCTCTCTTGGCTTGTGGACGCTTCAGGCGTTCTTCTGGTTGTCAGCGGAGAGGCCCTCCAGGGCCGCTGAAGTAAGGGTCCACCCCGCTTGGGTGTAACAGTCAGGGGTTGGGCTTCTCTGCGGCCCCACCTTGGCTTGGGGGTCCTGCGCCCGCCACGCTCGATGCCGCCCAGCTCCTTCGGCTGGACGTTGGCTTTTGGTTGGTTGTGGGACAAGGCCGTGGTACTTGCAGATTCCTACAGGTGTCCTGCTCTGCTGTCCGTAACCAACTTGCTCCTATTGTAGCCTGTTTGCCAAATAAAAGTGGTAGAAAAAAGGAAAGGGGGGGTAACCGCAAGTAACACAATTGTCTCGGACTATAAAATGGTCTGTTTCCAAAATTTAGTTGCGGGTCCCAAAGAAAGTGCAAGTTTTTTCGTGAGGGAATGATTCTCGCCAGATCACTAATGCTTATAATACGCTCTGCCACCACATGTGATTAAAAGTGCACACGGTCCCCACAGGTAGCCCGGGGTATCCGTTGTGTCCCTGTGCGCAAATGTGCGAAAAGCGCACACCCAGACGGCTGTGCGTCCGACCAGTAAACTGCGAGTTTATAATTATCCCTTCCATTAGGAACATGGCTTTGGCGCCCCCTTACCCTCAGGTGTAGGGCTGCACCTGGATAATTATCGCCGAGGGTACTTGGATGTGTGTGGCTATTGGGCACATGCAGTGAGGGATTATAATTATCCGGGCCGCAGCCGGCATAACTTAAAAAACCCCCGCTCCGTCATGCCAACGCCACCCCATAGGTCAACACTTTACCCCCTTTTTTAGCTGCCACCAGCTACGATTTCTTAAGGAAAAATTTAAAGGGGTGTAGAAACCCCCAAAAGTAGGTAGTATTCAGGCAGTTGAAAAATTGTTTATAGAGCAGGAGAAAAAATAGTAAATTATTTTCTTTACTCCAAAAAGGTTTGACAGTGTTATGTTTTTTAAAAAAAGTAAAGCGGGCAATCGTTATGTACAATGCAATTAAAAAAAAAAACGGGTTAAGAGTGAAAGATTACATGTGTTAAAGGATAGGCAAGACAGGGGGGGGGAGGAGCCAGTCATAGTTCATTTGCAGATCTTTAGCAGTCTCACGTTGGAATACCAAGGGGGCTTAACTGCAAGCTTATACCTGGGGTGTGCCTCACAAAAGGGGAGTTTTTTGGCCCCTCCCGGGTAGCGTCCTAGGTTTGTTGGAAGTTATCGGGCTAGTTCATCTGAGAACTGCAGAAGAATGGCAGACCATCAATGATCTTACTTTAAAATGACGGTTCAAATGGCCCAAACTTGTGTGAGTGCATGGTGCGTCCGGAATTCCATTTCTGGGTTTGTTGGGTTACGGGTTCCCAGTCCAGGGAACGATGCTTGTGGCGGATGTTTCAAAACGTGATTTGTGTTCTGACGCAACTTCTACCGTTTATAAAACCGAAAGATGGAATCCTCCAATGGCTGCTATGAAGGAAAGCACATTGAAGACAAGGGGACCCCTGCGGTGGGCGGGAATTCAGACTGGCAGCTCAGATTCCTACCTGGTGAGGCTGGGGGTTGAGAGAAGGTGAGAGAGGGGGGGGGGGAAAACTTGCTTGGGGTGTCGCAGCAAAAAAAAAGATGAAGATGTAGTTCCGCAAGACAGAATGGAGCTTCCAGTATCCTCACAGCTCCTCTGCCCCCTTTTTTACTTCCACTTGTCTTCGGCCTCTTGCCCTCTGGTTAACCATGGCGTTGGTGGGCGCTCTTCTGGTCTTAGAGCGTGGCCGTCCTAGCTCTCTAGTCTGATCTGTATATCCGATGGTCCACTTCACTTCACTCCGCAGACTAAACTAACACTCTCTTCTTCTTACCTCTTTTTATCCCTTGGTCCTCTTGGGGCTGAGGAAGGGTGAAGGTGTGGACGAATTTATGCCCCTTCCAGGATATGTAAAAAGGGACGTGGGTCCACATGAGATTGTGTTGTTAACACCAAGGAGTACAGGATAAACGTGTGAGGATAGCGGTTCATGGTATGCCGTCGCAACGCAAACAAGGCAACTCCTCACGGAGTGCCGGTATTCTAGGGTTTTCAGCCAAGCCCTGAAACGTGCATACAAATCCTCACGGAGGTGCCGGTTTCAGGGGTTTATTTCAGGAGCCCAACCACATCGTGCATGATCACATGGGAAGCCTAGCACAATTGATACTAGGCTGGGAGCAGCCCTGCCACCCTTTTATGCAGCAACACAAGCCCTTCCAGAAAGGACCATGAAAAACTGTTTCAGAACAAAGCAGTTTTAGGACTTTTAGGGACCAATAGGAGTGCTGCCTACTGAGCTGTGACCCCTGATCTCCAAGATTTTACCCTGGGATGTCAGAATGGGAACCGGACTTGTCCAAAGACGTCTGCTGCGCTGACCAATAACTGGCACTGCAGAACCTGGAGAGGCAGCAGTAAACCTTCACAGTAATAGGCTGTGCAAGACGCTGGGACGACGTCTCGTGGGGAGGCTCTGGGCGGAGATGGGGGGGGGGACTGAGGGGAATGGTTGAGTTCCCCTGTGCAGAAGCGGGACTGTTATGTTTCGGTAGTGAGGAGGCAGTTAAAAAAGGCAATACCCGAGCAGTTGGAATCTATGGGATTGCGTACCCTGATAACCCCACCTGGGCCCGCCGTGGAGGTTCTACGTTGGTCCTAGAGCTGTCCAGCCTGAGAAATAAACTACACCTAAAGATGAAATAGGAAAAGCATTGCCCCCGGGCAGAACCCCAAAGTAATAGAAAGCCCCCAAACATGTAATGGCGGTTAGACAAGGGAAAAATCTGACCGAAAGAAAATGAATGGCAACGTGGGGCCCAAATATCTAAAATAGAAAAGGAGGAAGGTTATTACGCTCCGCCCCCTGAAAACCCAACTCTACATTTAAAAATCCCTGAGTACACGCCTCTCCACCTAAAATAAGCTCTTGGGAACAAAAATCAAAACAGCAGCCACTGAAAAAAATGGAAAAAGCAAAAGAACAAAATCAGTGGCTGAACTAAATGGAAGGCAGAAGCCCCGGAGGGGCCCGGGCCCCCGAAGTGCAGGCAAATCCCCAAAAATTTAGCAACAACACAAAGAAGAAAAATTCTTTCTGGGTAGCGGGTGCGCCGACCGCAGGTACAGGGAAATGGAATGAGGTTTCAGCCAGAAAAATTTTGATACCGGAACCCTGATGGGAAAATGACTCCCTTATATAAGACCAGCAGTAAACACTGTTCCAGTCTCCAACTTCATAGTACCGCTTGAACCACAGAGGGGCCTTGTCAGAACTATCTCAAACCCTTTCCAACGTACCCCACAGAGGGGGTCCCGAACCCTTTGGAACCAGGTCGGTCAGGATGAGTTCTTTGTCGCCGGATAAGTCTCCTGCATGGATGTCCGAACAAACACCAAGAATTGTTTTGCCATAAACCTCCCTTTACCCAAATATGGGTCTTGTCTAGAAAAAACGAGAATCCTATTTTCTAACCACATATCCGATTGCCTCAACCAAAAGGGTCAGGAGGCACAGTGAGGAACCAGGCTCAACAAACCTTTTCCCAACAAGGACTTGTGGAACACGTTTGGATCTTAAATGTCCCTGGAAGAAGCAACGAAAAGAAAACAGGATTAATAATTCCATGTTTTATAAGGTCCAAGAACCAGGCTTAAATTTAGGAGATGTACTTCATTGGATATTCTTTGAGGCAACCGACCAAGTCCCCATTTAAATGGGACCATCAGTCCTATGCCGGTTAGAAACGTGGGCCTTTCCTGGAGAGGAAACCTTCCACTCCTGGTCCAAATCTGTTGCATACGCTAACAACGGTCAACACTGGACAGCAGAAGCTTCGTCTGTCCTGAAAAAATCGAGGGGGTAAAACCGAATTACAGAAAAACGGAGGCATCAAAGTGGCAGAGCTGCCCTATTATTAAGAGCAAAACTCAGCCAAAGGCAAAAAAGAGACCCGTATCTGATCAGCAGCCAAAGTTTAGATAAGTCTCTAATGTCTGGTTTGTTCTCTCGTTTGACTTGGTTGAGGTGAAATGCGAGGAGAAAGCAATTGAACACCAGTTTAGAACAAAAAGTCCTCAAATCTGGAAAAAAATGGCTCCTTGTCGACAAATGTTTCAGGGGAATGCCGTGGTAAACGAACCAGTGCTGAGAAAAAACGGCCCATTCAGAGGAGGAAGGCAATTGGTAATGGCACAAAAATGTTCTTTTGGAAAACCTTAAACAAATTACCCAGTTTGGGGGTTTTCTCTGAGAAAACAGGAAGACGGAAAGAAATCCATAGAGTATGGGTCCTGGGGTTTTTGGGCAAGCAATGGCTCAAAAACCCCCTGAGCGAGAGCAAGGCTTGGGCGGAGAAGTCCCGCAGGGACTGCACAAATTCCCTGACATCGCGAGACAAGGTAGGCCACAAAAGGGGACTAACCAAGTCTTGGTACAAAAATTCGGGTGCCAGCCAAGGGAACAATGAATTCGACTCACACTCTTTTTCCATTGGTGGGAAACATTTTCCAACAGGGCAGCGCTGGGCCTATCCTCCTGCACCTCCAGAGCAAGTCTCAAATTGGGGAGATGGCGGAAAGAACTAACCCCTTTCAAAAAAAAAAAAAACGAGGTCAGATAACGGGAGTCCGAAGGAAAAAACTCCTCGAGAGGGCATCCGCCTTAAATTCTTAGTGCAGAAGAAAGGAAACCACAAATTAAAACGTTGGAAAAAAAAAGGCCCACCGGCCGTCTAGGATTGAGTCGTTTGGGAGTTCCAGATGACCAGATTTTATGGTCCGTAAGGACCACCCGTGTTTGGCTCCCTCCAGAATGTTCCCTTTCAAAAGCCCCTTCTGGGCAATAACCCTTTTACCCGTCAAATTCGTTCAGTAGGGAATTTTTCGAGAGAAAAAGGCCAAGGGTACTTTTAGAGGTTCTGGTTTTTTGGACAAAACGGCCCTGCCCCAATTTCAGAGGCATCAACTCCACCTGTGGCGGCATCGGCTGCCGTAGAACAGGAGCAGAAGTGAATCTTGTTAAGTTCCTGAAATGCAGGTGCCTCAGGAGGCCAATTCCCAAACATCAGAACCCTTTTGGTCAAATCAGTTAATGTTTAACAATAACCGAGAAATTACCAATAAATTTACGATTAAAAATTGGCAAACCAAAAAACTTGAAGAGCCTTTATGAAGTAGGTTGGACCCAATCACAGGTGGCCTAACCTTGACGGGTCCATTTAAAAAACGTGGGGATAAAATGAATCAGAAATGAGATTTTGTCCCAAAAACACTTTGTCCCTCCATACAGAGCATTAATCCCTCAAAATTGGGAACACAGTCGAAATGTTTCAAAGAGAGTCCCAGTCATTAGAAAAATAAAGTTACCAAATAAACAATCAGAATTTGTCCCAAAATCCCTGAAAATGTCATTCATGAAGGACTGGAAGACGGAAGGGGCAATTAGTGAGCCCAAAAGGGCTCACTAGGTACTCAAAATGCCCTTCAGGGGTATTGAATGCCGTCTTCCATTCATCCCCGTGCTTAATGCGAATAAGGTTATACGCCCCTGAGGTCAAGCTTGGTTAACCAAGTAGCGTTTTTCACCCTGGAAAACAGGTCAGAAATCAAGGGTAACGGGTATTGATATTTCACAGTAATATTGTTCAAGAGACGATAATCAATCACGGCCTTAATGAACCATCTTTTTTTGGCCACAAAGAAAAAACCGGCACCTAAGGGTGAAGAGGATGGTCTGATATGACCCTCTCCAATGATTCTTGATATAGACGCATAGCGTCATGTTCAGGTACAGACAAGTTAAAAAGGCGACTTTAGGGAATTTACTACCGGCACCTAATTCAATAGCGCGTCATAGTCTATGGGGAGGTAAGGATGCAGATTTACTTTCGCTAAAAACATCAGAAAAATCAACAAAAAGTCAGGAACATCCTGAGCTTGGGGGGAGGCAGAAAAAACAGGAGTGTTGGTATTAACACATTGGCAGCCCCAACTGGTTACAGACACAGATTTCAATCCAAAACAGGATTATGAGACTGTAACCAAGGGAAACCCAGCACGATAATGTCATGCAGATTATATAGAACCAAAAAATTTGCAGCACTCTGGTGATCAAGTTCAACCTCATTATCAAGAGTAGAAAACTGGGGTTTATTCTCAGCCAAAGGGGGTAGAATCGATCCCAGTAGGGGATAGACTTCTGTAGGGGTATCAAGGAAAACCCACAAGTTTAGCAAAATCATAATCATCAGGTTAATAGTGCTCCAGAATCAACAAAGCCTGAGCAGAAAATGAGGACAGAGAGCATATCAGGAGTGACAGTTAATAAAAAACTTAGTCTGAACACTACCCAAGACAACTGAGCGTGCAAAAAGTCTTCCCGCTTAGGGCAGACTAAAAGCATGAGAGGCATCACCACAGTAGAAACATAACCTATTGCGCTTTCGAAACTCATGCGCTGTGCCCGACCACTCCATCACACTGCATGGGCTCAGAAGCGGCTCACAAGCAACACCACTCCACGCATACTTCTCCGCTCACGCAAAGTCTGTCAATTTGATCGCTAATGACATTGAATCATTGAGACCAGAGGGGACAGGGAATCCACATAACATCCTTTACATTATCCGACGACCCTTCCGGAAAAAAGGGCGCCAAAGGTCGTCATTTCCATTTGGTCAGGACTGCCCACCTACGGAATCTCTGACAGTATAACTCAGCGTCATCAAGCCCCTGATTTATGCCAACAAGGCTTTTTCAGCTTGATCAGTGACATTAGGCTCATCGTACAATAACCCAAAGCCTGAAAAAACGCATCAACATCACTCAAAAACAGGATCCCCAGGTATCAGGGAAAAAAGCCAATCCTGAGGATCGCGCGCAGGAGAGAGATGATAATTTGAACCTGCTGCGCTGCGTTTCCTGAGGACTTAAATTTTAAGGCAAAAAACAATTTACAATTATTTTGAAATTCTGAAACTTAGCTCGATCCCCTAAAAAAAATCTGGCATGGGGATCTAAGGTTCCACAACAGGCAACCCAGCAAGATAGATAGCAATATCGAAACCTCAGTGCAAGCTGATCCACAGGCCAGACAACTATGCAAACTCCATTGGGAGAAAAGATCTCCCCGCACCCGAGATACAGAGGGAAAAAAAAAAAAAAATAGCAACAAACAAAAAATATCTCTGACAACTCTGCAACTTTTTTTCTATCACAATATTTTTTTTTCCTTCTGTGATACCATACAATTTTCAATTTTTAGGCCGGTGGATACTGTTTGTTTCGGTAGCTGAGGAGTGCAGTAAAAAAGGCAATACCAGCGTTGGAATCTATGGGATTGCAGTACCCTGGACTAAACCACCAAACTAGAGGCAGCGTGGAGGTTCCTACGTTGGTCTAGACGCCTCGTCACAGCTGAGAACTAACTAACCTAAAGAATAGAATAGGAAAGTATCTGCCCGGAGCAGAACCCCAAAGATATAGAAAGCCCCCAAACATGTAATGGCGGGTTAGACAAGAGGAAATACTGACACAGAAAGAAAAATAGAATGAGCAAACGCTGGGGCCCAAACTATCTAAAAGAAAAGGACAGGAAGGGTACTTACTGCAATCCCAGAAAACCTGAAAAACACAAACTCTACTAATTTCAAAATCACTGAGATCACACGACCTCTACCACCTAAATTAGCTCTCTGGTGTAACAAAATCAAAACCAGCAGCCATTGAAAAAACTGGAAAAAAGCAAAAGAAACAAAACTCGTGGCTGAACTAAACTGAGAAGGCAGAAGCCCCGGAGGGGACCAGAAGGCCCCAAAGAAGTGCAGGGACAAAATGCAAAAATATGCAACAACCAAAGAAGAAAAAATTTTATCTGGTAGCGGAGATGCAGACACGACACAGCAGGCTACAAGGGAAATGGAATGAAGGATTCAGACCAGAACAATTGATCACGGCAACCCTGATGGAAATGACTCCCTTTATAAGACCAGTCAGTAACACCTGATTCCCAGTCCTCACAATCTTCACTAGTACCGCTTGTAACACCAGGGGAGCTTGTCAGAACTCATCTCAAAACATTCACAAAGGGACCTCACCTCTAACAGTTGGTTTGTTATTTATTTTTATTACAGGAGAACGAGGGAGTCGCAGGAATTAGGGTATATAATTAAATTGGGAAAACTGTGTAGTGTTTTATTTCATTAAAATACTTTATTCTGGGTGTGTCTTTATTTAACCTATAACAAACTATAGGATTATTAATGGAAGGTGTCTTATTGGCATTTCTCCATTATAAGCTATGAGCTTGATGTCACTTACAAGACAAAGGTGACATCAACCCCACAACTATTACCAACTTGCCACCCCTACAGGCAAGTGGGAGAGAGAGAGGCTTGAGTGCGGAATTGGCACATCTTAGAGATGCGACATGTCTGGGGGCGGCTGAGAGATGGTGTTTGTAGTCGGGGGGGTCAATATCCATGGCCCCTTCCTAGGCTATGAATATCAACCGGCAGCTGTCTGCATGCCTTTTTGGATATTAATTATAGGGGGACCTACGTCATTTTTTGGGGGCTCCCTTATTTTAATAGCCAGTAAAGGCAAATATACAGCTGTGAGTGATATTAACAGCCTACGAAGATCCATGGGTATTACCCCCTTCCCAGGCTATAAACATCTGCCCCAGTCGCTGGTTTACCCTGTTCTGGTTTGTAAAATTGTGCGGAAGCCCATGCCATTTTTTCACCAAAATAATGTTTTATTAATTAAATACATTTACAGTAAGTTGCACACACTGTACTATTGTATTTGTCACGCACAGCTAGATATCTACCTATTCTGTATGTATTAATGTAGGTAAACCATCTATTCTATCTTTTCTTCTATCTAAAATATATAAAAATATATTTTTTGAAAAATATTTTTGATTTAGAATGATGTGTAAAATGACAGAGAATTGCGTATGTAAAAGCTCATGTTAAAATCGCATTGCAATCTGATAGCAATCACCTGCATTGGGCTGTAAATGGAATGTTAGGTGTGAAAAATCGGATTGTACTGCATAAAAAAATGCATAACACTTTGCATTACACTCGTCAACTTTCCTGCATTAAAATCGGACCTATTTTAAAATCGCTAGTGTGTCTCGGCCTAATAGTGTTCTGACACCGTGAGGCACCGCTCAGAGAGCTTGATGCTGAATTAACTTTATTCCATCTGGCAGTCTCACTCTTTCAGTCACATGGGTATTGCCGGTGTGGATTCAGTCATCACTCTGTGTGTAGGGAGGGTGGCTGTGACCGTGCCCCCTGCACTGGACTGACAGCTAACTATGCATTAGAACTGCAGAGCGAGACTATCGATGGAATAAAGTTAATTTCCTCCAGCATCAAAGCTCTCAGAGACACCCCGTGTAAACAGGGTGCATATACACAGGTACTATATACAGGGTGCAGTATACACTGCGTTATCTATACCCTGTATATACTGCACCCTGTAATATAGTACTTGTGTTTACTGAACCCTGTATATACTGCACCGTTACATAGTACCTGTGTTTTATTCACAGGTACTATGTACAGGTGCAGTATATAGAGGTGAATATACACAGGTTCTATATACAGGGTGCGTATACACAAGTCCTATATACAGGGTGCAGTATATATTGGGTGCTGTATACACAGGCACTATATATAGCGTGCAGTATATATTGGGTGCTGTTTACACAGATACTTTATACAGAGTGCAGTATATACAAGGGTACAGTATATACAGTATAAACTGCACCCTGTAAACTGCACATGCATATAGTACCTGTGTACAAACACAGGCACTATATATGGGGTTCAGTTATATATTGGTGCAGTTTTACACGGTACTCTATACAGGGTGTAGTATATATTGGGTGCTGGATACACAGGTACTATATATGGGATTCAGTATATATTGGGTGCTGTTTAAGCAGGTACTCTATACAGGGTTTAGTATATATTGGGTGCTGGATACACAGGTACTGTTATACAGGGTGCAGTATACACTGTATAGACTGCACCTGTATATACTGCACCCTGTATATAGTGCCTGTGTTTATACATAGAGGTACTATACTGCACCTGTATACAGTAACCCATTAAATACACAGGTACTGTATACAGGGTGCAGTTATAAGGGTGCAGTCTATACAGTGTATACTGTAACCTGTATACAAACTGTGTATCCAGCACCCAATATATACTGCACCCTGTATACAGTACCTGTGTATTATACATGGGTACTGTATACAGGGTGCAGTATAGTACCTGCTATGTATGATACACAGGCACTATATACAGGGTGCAGTTATACAAGGGGTTGCACTATACACAATTCTCATGATATATTGATCTATTGTCAATAGATCATATTCATGAGAAGAATATGATGAATTCATGTCACATGAGCACTGCTGCAGAGTCAGATGGCACTAACAGCACTACAGCAGTATGTGCAGCAGCCGGATAGGATATGGATTTGCTCAGGCACTGGGCAGCAGGGAGTGGGACTCAGACTGGCCTCCAAGTTCTCTCTCTCAAGTAAGTGGCACACTCTAATGCCAACCAAGCCAACCAGCCATCACGCGCCAAGCTTCAGCTCCAGTGGATTCAAAACAGGGTTCAGAGGCTGTACATTCGCGTGTACATGACACGTCTCTCTGAACCCAGTCTGGAACCCCCGCTGGCTCATCCAATCCCAGCGTGCAGCGGGTGCCATAGCACCACAGTCTCTGCCTGCAGTGAGTCCTGCCTGCTGTCAGGTGTGTGTGGCCGCCGCTCTCTTAACGCAGGCCACGGCCAGGTGATCTCATAGTACACGCTGCGGACAAGCGGCGGGTGGCCCGGTTCATGCTAATTAACCGGCCTGAGGGGCAAATGCCTCTCTGCCTTCGGCCCAGCCCGCCTGGGATACAAGTGATATAATGGCCAGATATCGTGTTATTCCTCAGATACAAGTGATATAATGGCCAGATATCATGTTATTCCTCAGATGTAAGTGATATAATGGCCAGATATCATGTTATTCCTCAGATACAAGTGATATAATGACCAGATATCGTGTATTCCTCAATGTAAGTGATATAATGGCCAGATATCATGTTATTCATCAGATACAAGTGATATAATGGCCAGATATCGTGTTATTCTCAGATGTAAGTGATATAATGGCCAGATATCATGTTATTCATCAGGTACAAGTATATAATGGCCAGATATCGTGTTATTCTCAGATACAAGTGATATAATGGCCAGATATCGTGTTATTCCTCAGATACAAGTGATATAATGGCCAGATATCGTGTTATTCCTCAGATACAACTGATATAATGGCCAGATACTGTGTTACTCCTCAGATACAAGTGATATAATGGGCAGATATCGTGTTATTCCTCAGATACAAGTGATATAATGGCCAGATATCGTGTTATTCCTCAGATACAAGTGATATAATGGCCAGATATCGTGTTATTCCTCAGATACAAGTGATATAATGGCCAGATATCGTGTTATTCCTCAGATACAAGTGATATAATGGCCAGATACTGTGTTACTCCTCAGATACAAGTGATATAATGGGCAGATATCGTGTTATTCCTCAGATACAAGTGATATAATGGCCAGATATTGTGTTATTCCTCAGATACAAGTGATATAATGGCCAGATATCGTGTTATTCCTCAGATACAAGTGATATAATGGCCAGATATCGTGTTACCAGATACAAGTGATATAATGGCCAGATATCGTGTTATTCCTCAGATACAAGTGATATAATGGCTAGATATCGTGTTATTCCTCAGATACAAGTGATATAATGGCCAGATATCGTGTTATTCCTCAGATACAAGTGATATAATGGCCAGATATCGTGTTACTCAGATACAAGTGATATAATGGCCAGATATCGTGTTATTCCTCAGATACAAGTGATATAATGGCCAGAAAACCGTGTTATTCCTCAGATACAAGTGATATAATGGCCAGATATTGTATTATTCCTCAGATACAAGTGATATAATGGCCAGATATCGTGTTATTCCTCAGATACAAGTGATATAATGACCAGATATTGTGTTATTCCTCAGATACAAGTGATATAATGGCCAGATATCGTGTTATTCCTCAGATACAAGTGATATAATGGCCAGATATCGTGTTATTCCTCAGATACATGTGATATAATGGCCAGATATCGTGTTATTCCTCAGATACAAGTGATATAATGGCCATATATCGTGTTATTCCTCAGATACAAGCGATATAATGGCCAGATATCGTGTTATTCCTCAGATACAAGTGATATAACGGCCAGATATCGTGTTATTCCTCAGATACAAGTGATATAATGGCCAGATATCATGTTATTCCTCAGATACAGGTGATATAATGGGCAGATATCGTGTTATTCCTCAGATAGAAGCGATATAATGGCCAGATATCGTGTTATTCCTCAGATACAAGTGATATAATGGTCAGATATTGTGTTATTCCTCAGATACAAGTGATATAATGGCCAGATATCGTGTTATTCATCAGATACAAGTGATATAATGGCCAGATATCGTGTTATTCCTAAGATACAAGTGATATAATGGCCAGATATCGGTTATTCCTCAGGTACAAGTGATGTAATGGCCAGATATCGTGTTATTCCTCAGATACAAGTGATATAATGACCAGATATCGTGTTATTCCTCAGATACAAGTGATATAATGGCCAGATATCGTGTTATTCCTCAGATACAAGTGATATAATGGCCAGATATCGTGTTATTCCTCAGATACAAGTGATATAATGGCCAGATATCGTGTTATTCCTCAGATACAAGTGATATAATGGCCAGATATCGTGTTATTCATCAGATACAAGTGATATAATGGCCAGATATCGTGTTACTCAGATACAAGTGATATAATGGCCAGATATCGTGTTATTTATCAGATACAAGTGATATAATGGCCAGATATTGTATTATTCCTCAGATACAAGTCATATAATGGCCAGATATCGTGTTATTCCTCAGATACAAGTGATATAATGACCAGATATCGTGTTATTCCTCAGATACAAGTGATATAATGGCCAGATATCGTGTTATTCCTCAGGTACAAGTGATATAATGGCCAGATATTGTGTTATTCCTCAGATACATGTGATATAATGGCCAGATATCGTGTTATTCCTCAGATACAAGTGATATAATGGCCAGATATCGTGTTATTCCTCAGATACAAGTGATATAACGGCCAGATAATGTGTTATTCCTCAGATACAAGTGATATAATGGTCAGATATCGTGTTATTCCTCAGATAGAAGCGATATAATGGCCAGATATCATGTTATTCCTCAGATACAAGTGATATAACGGTCAGATATCGTGTTATTCCTCAGATAGAAGCGATATAATGGCCAGATATCGTGTTATTCCTCAGAGACAAGTGATATAATGACCAGATATCATGTTATTCCTCAGAGACAAGTGATATAATGGCCAGATATCGTGTTATTCCTCAGAGACAAGTGATATAATGGCCAGATATCGTGTTATTCCTCAGATACAAGTGATATAATGACCAGATATCGTGTTATTCCTCAGATACAAGTGATTTAATGGCCATATATTGTGTTATTCCTCAAGTAGAAGTGATATAATGGCCAGATATCGTGTTATTCCTCAGATACAAGTGATATAATGGCCAGATATCGTGTTATTCCTCAGATACAAGTGATATAATGGCCAGATATCGTGTTATTCCTCAGATACAAGTGATATAATGGCCTGATAACGTGTTATTCCTCAGATACAAGTGATATAATGACCAGATATCGTGTTATTCCTCAGATACAAGTGATATAATGGCCATGTATCGTGTTATTCCTCAAGTAGAAGTGATATAATGGCCAGATATCGTGTTATTCCTCAGATACAAGTGATATAACGGCCAGATATCGTGTTATTCCTCAGATACAAGTGATATAATGACCAGATATCGTGTTATTCCTCAGATACAAGTGATATAATGGCCATATATTGTGTTATTCCTCAAGTAGAAGTGATATAACGGCCAGATATCGTGTTATTCCTCAGATACAAGTGATATAATGGCCAGATATCGTGTTATTCCTCAGATACAAGTGATATAATGGCCAGATATCGTGTTATTCCTCAGATACAAGTGATATAATGGCCAGATATCGTGTTATTCCTCAGATACAAGTGATATAATGGCCAGATATTGTGTTATTCCTCAGATACAAGTGATATAATGGCCTGATATCGTGTTATTCCTCAGATACAAGTGAAATAATGGCCAGATATTGTGTTATTCCTCAGGTACAAGTGATGTAATGGCCAGATATCGTGTTATTCCTCAGATACAAGTGATATAATGACCAGATATCGTGTTATTCCTCAGATGCAAGTGATATAATGGCCAGATATCGTGTTATTCCTCAGATACAAGTGATATAATGGCCAGATGTGATGAACGGGCACACGGTCCGCCACACGGTAGCCCGGGGTATCACGGCTTGTGATCCCACCGCTGCCACCAATATGTGATGAACGGGCACACGGTCCGCCACACGGTAGCCCGGGGTATCACGGCTTGTGATCCCACCGCTGCCACCAATATGTGATGAAACGGTGCACACACACGACGGCTGCTGCCGTCCGACCGGTAAACTGCAGGGATTTATAATTATCCCACTTCCACTTAGGAACTTGCAGCTCTCTGGCGCCCCCCTTACCCTCAGGTCAGTCAGGGAACTGCACCTAGGATAATCAGTCGCCAGACGGGTCACTTGGATGTGTGCTGGCTATTGGGCACGCTGCAGTGAGGGAATTATAATTACTCCGAGTCGCAGCCGAGTAATACACTTATAATACCCGCTCCATCACTGCCAACGCCACCTCATATGTCAACACTTAACACCCCCTTCTTTTAAGCTGCCACCAGCTACGGTTTTTCTTACTGAACAATTTATCAAGAGGGTCCGTAGCAACCCCAAAACAGTAGCGTAGTACTTCAGGCGCGTGCGAATTAGTTTATAGAGCAGGAGAAACAAACTAATAAATTTATAGGTTTATTCCTTAAAAAGACAGGCAGTGCTTATACAATATAAAAAGATGGAACAAACTGAGACAATATCGTTATGTACAAATACAGTTATAAAATAAAATAGGATTAAAGATGAAAAATCACTCACATGGTTGTTAGATCATTTACAGGCAAGCCAGGCTGGGGGAAGGAGCCACACGTCATAGTTCATTTGCAGATCTCTTAGTCAGGACATCACAGCAAGGAAAATCACCAGGGGGGCTGAACTGCAAGACTTATACATGTCGGCTTCTGACCTCACAAAAGGGGCTGGTGTTCTGGCCACCTCCCCTGGGCTACAAGTTATAGTTTTGAGCTCTGAAAGTCATAAGGACCATAACTCGTCCTGTGAGCCTAGCAGAATAACGGCAGACCTATCAATGATCTTACTTTAAAATGACAGTTCAAATGAGTCCAAACTTGGCTGAGCTAGTCCATGGGGAATCCGAGAATTCCATTTCTCGGGTTCTGTTGGAGTTACGGGTTCACCAGTACCACGGGAACGATGCCTGTCAGGCGCATGTTTCACAACAGTACTTTCGTGTTTCTAGCGACCGCTCCCACCGTGTGATAACCAAAACAGAATGAATTCTCCAAAATGGCTGCTATAGGAAGAAAGCACATGTGCAGACAATGGAGGACCCCTGCGGTGAAGCGGCAAAACTTCCAGCACTGGTAGCTCAGGTTACACTGAGCTTGACTGCAGGTTGGGAGGGGGGAAGGGAGGCGTGAGCTGCAGAGAAAAGGAGGGAGGGGTAACTTTGCCCTGTGCTTGCAAACGGTGGGGGTTGTAGTCCTATGGGGAACATTCTGGAAACAGCACAAGAAATGAAGCTAGCAGTATCATCACACCAGATATCGTGTTATTCCTCAGATACAAGTGATATAATGGCCAGATATCGTGTTATTCATCAGATACAAGTGATATAATGGCCAGATATCGTGTTACTCAGATACAAGTGATATAATGGCCAGATATCGTGTTATTCCTCAGATACAAGTGATATAATGTCCAGATATTGTATTATTCCTCAGATACAAGTGATATAATGGCCAGATATCGTGTTATTCCTCAGATACAAGTGATATAATGACCAGATATCGTGTTATTCCTCAGATACAAGTGATATAATGGCCAGATATCGTGTTATTCCTCAGGTACAAGTGATATAATGGCCAGATATTGTGTTATTCCTCAGATACATGTGATATAATGGCCAGATATCATGTTATTCCTCAGATACAAGTGATATAATGGCCATATATCGTGTTATTCCTCAGATACAAGTGATATAATGGCCAGATATCGTGTTATTCCTCAGATACAAGTGATATAATGGCCAGATATCGTGTTATTCCTCAGATACAAGTGATATAATGGCCAGATATCGTGTTATTCCTCAGATACAAGTGATATAATGGCCATATATCGTGTTATTCCTCAGATACAAGTGATATAATGGCCAGATATCGTGTTATTCCTCAGATACAAGTGATATAATGGCCAGATATTGTGTTATTCCTCAGATACAAGTGATATAATGGCCAGATATCGTGTTATTCCTCAGATAGAAGTGATATAATGGCCAGATTCGTGTTATTCCTCAGATACAAGTGATATAATGGCCAGATATCGTGTTATTCCTCAGATACAAGTGATATAATGGCCAGATATCGTGTTATTCCTCAGATACAATGTGATATAATGGCCAATATCATGTTATTCCTCAGATACAAGTGATATAATGGCCAGATATCGTGTTATTCCTCAGATACAAGTGATATAACGGCCAGATATCGTGTTATTCCTCAGATACAAGTGATATAATGACCAGATATCTGTTATTCCTCAGATACAAGTGATATAATGGCCAGATATCGTGTTATTCCTCAGTACAAGTGATATAATGCCAGATATCGTGTTATTCCTCAGATACAAGTGATATAATGGCCAGATATCGTGTTATTCCTCAGATACAAGTGATATAATGGCCAGATATCGTGTTATTCCTCAGATACAAGTGATATAATGGCCAGATATCGTGTTATTCCTCAGATACAAGTGATATAATGGCCAGATATCGTGTTATTCCTCAGATACAAGTGATATAATGGCCATGATATCGTGTTATTCCTCAGATAGAAGTGATATAATGGCCAGATATCGTGTTATTCCTCAGATACAATGATATAATGGCCAGATATCGTGTTATTCCTCAGATACAAGTGATATAATGACCAGATATCTGTTATTCCTCAGATACAAGTGATATAATGGCCAGATATCGTGTTATTCCTCAGTACAAGTGATATAATGCCAGTATATCGTGTTATTCCTCAGATACAAGTGATATAATGGCCAGATATGTGTTATTCCTCAGATAGAAGTGATATAATGGCCAGATATCGTGTTATTCCTCAGATACAAGTGATATAATGGCCAGATATCGTGTTATTCCTCAGATACAAGTGATATAATGGCCAGATATCGTGTTATTCCTCAGATACAAGTGATATAATGGCCAGATATCATGTTATTCCTCAGATACAGTGATATAATGGCCAATATCGTGTTATTCCTCAGATACAAGTGATATAATGGCCAGATATCGTGTTATTCCTCAGATACAAGTGATATAATGGCCAGATATCGTGTTATTCCTCAGATACAAGTGATATAATGGCCAGATATCGTGTTATTCCTCAGATACAAGTGATATAATGGCCAGATATCGTGTTATTCCTCAGATACAAGTGATATAATGACCAGATATCGTGTTATTCCTCAGATACAAGTGATATAATGGCCAGATATGTGTTATTCCTCAGTACAAGTGATATAATGGCCAGATATCGTGTTATTCCTCAGATACAAGTGATATAAGGCCAGATATCGTGTTATTCCTCAGATACAAGTGATATAATGGCCAGATATCGTGTTATTCCTCAGATACAAGTGATATAATGGCCAGATATCTGTGTTATTCCTCAGATACAAGTGATATAATGGCCAGATATCGTGTTATTCCTCAGATACAAGTGATATAATGGCCAGATATCGTGTTATTCCTCAGATACAAGTGATATAATGACCAGATATCGTGTTATTCCTCAGATACAAGTGATATAAATGGCCAATATCGTGTTATTCCTCAGATACAAGTGATATAATGGCCAGATATCGTGTTATTCCTCAGATACAAGTGATATAATGGCCAGATATCGTGTTATTCCTCAGATACAAGTGATATAATGGCCAGATATCGTGTTATTCCTCAGAACAAGTGAATAATGGCCAGATATCGTGTTATTCCTCAGATACAAGTGATATAATGGCCAGATATCGTGTTATTCCTCAGATACAAGTGATATAATGGCCAGATATCGTGTTATTCCTCAGATACAAGTGATATAATGACCAGATATTGTGTTATTCCTCAGATACAAGTGATATAATGGCCATATATCTGTTATTCCTCAGTAGAAGTGATATAATGGCCAGATGTCGTGTTATTCCTCAGATACAAGTGATATAATGGCCAGATATCGTGTTATTCCTCAGATACAAGTGATATAATGGCCAGATATCGTGTTATTCCTCAGATACAAGTGATATAATGGCCAGATATTGTGTTTTCCTCAGGTACAAGTGATATAATGGCCAGATATCGTGTTATTCCTCAGATACAAGTGATATAATGGCCAGATATCGTGTTATTCCTCAAGTAGAAGTGATATAACGGCCAGATATCGTGTTATTCCTCAGATACAAGTGATTAATGGCCAGATATCGTGTTATTCCTCAGATACAAGTGATATAATGGCCAGATATCGTGTTATTCCTCAGTACAAGTGATTAATGGCCAGATATCGTGTTATTCCTCAGATACAAGTGATATAATGCCAGATATCGTGTTATTCCTCAGATACAAGTGATATAATGGCCAGATATCGTGTTATTCTCAGATACAAGTGATATAATGGCCAGATATCGTGTTATTCCTCAGATACAAGTGATATAAGGCCAGATATCGTGTTATTCCTCAGATACAAGTATATAATGGCCAGATATCGTGTTATTCCTCAGATACAAGTGATATAATGGCCAGATATCGTGTTATTCCTCAGGTACAAGTGATATAATGGCCAGATATCGTGTTATTCCTCAGATACAAGTGATATAATGAATGTTCTCAGATAATATATGCAGATATGTTTATTCCTCAGATACAAGTGATATAATGACCAGATATTGTGTTATTCCTCAGATACAAGTGATATAATGGCCATATATCATGTTATTCCTCAAGTAGAAGTGATATAATGGCCAGATGTCGTGTTATTCCTCAGATACAAAGTGATATAATGGCCAGATATCGTGTTATTCCTCAGATACAAGTGATATAATGGCCAGATATCGTGTTATTCCTCAGATACAAGTGATATAATGGCCAGATATTGTGTTTTCCTCAGGTACAAGTGATATAATGGCCAGATATCGTGTTATTCCTCAGATACAAGTGATATAATGGCCAGATATCGTGTTATTCCTCAAGTACAAGTGATATAATGGCCAGATATCGTGTTATTTCTCAGATACAAGTGATATAATGGCCAGATATCGTGTTATTCCTCAGATACAAGTGATATAACGGCCAGATATCGTGTTATTCCTCAGATACAAGTGATATAATGGCCAGATATCGTGTTATTCCTCAGATACAAGTGATATAATGGCCAGATATCGTTTTATTCCTCAGGTACAAGTGATATAATGGCCAGATATCGTGTTATTCCTCAGATACAAGTGATATAATGGCCAGATATCGTGTTATTCCTCAGGTACAAGTGATATAATGACCAGATATTGTGTTATTCCTCAGATACAAGTGATATAATGGCCATATATCATGTTATTCCTCAAGTAGAAGTGATATAATGGCCAGATGTCGTGTTATTCCTCAGATACAAGTGATATAATGGCCAGATATCGTGTTATTCCTCAGATACAAGTGATATAATGGCCAGATATCGTGTTATTCCTCAGATACAAGTGATATAATGGCCAGATATTGTGTTTTCCTCAGGTACAAGTGATATAATGGCCAGATATCGTGTTATTCCTCAGATACAAGTGATATAATGGCCAGATATCGTGTTATTCCTCAAGTAGAAGTGATATAACGGCCAGATATCGTGTTATTCCTCAGATACAAGTGATATAATGGCCAGATATCGTGTTATTCCTCAGATACAAGTGATATAATGGCCAGATATCGTGTTATTCCTCAGGTACAAGTGATGTAATGGCCAGATATCGTGTTATTCCTCAGATACAAGTGATATAATAACCAGTTATCGTGTTATTCCTCAGATACAAGTGATATAATGGCCAGATATCGTGTTATTTCTCAGATACAAGTGATATAATGGCCAGATATCGTGTTATTCCTCAGATACAAGTGATATAACGGCCAGATATCGTGTTATTCCTCAGATACAAGTGATATAATGGCCAGATATCGTGTTATTCCTCAGATACAAGTGATATAATGGCCAGATATCGTTTTATTCCTCAGATACAAGTGATATAATGGCCAGATATCGTGTTATTCCTCAAGTAGAAGTGATATGACGGCAAGATATCGTGTTATTCCTCAGATACAAGTGATATAATGGCCAGATATCGTGTTATTCCTCAGATACAAGTGATATAATGGCCAGAGGTGAGGATACTGGAAACTCCATGTCTTGTGCTGTGCTAGAACTACAGTCTTCATCTTTTTTTTACTGCTGACAGCCCACAGAGCAAAGTCCCGCCTCCGTCTCTCACGCTGCTCATCAACCCCAGCCTGCACACAAGTAGTGTAACCTGAGCTACCAGTGCTGGAGTTTCCCGCCTCACCGCAGGGGGTCCCCATTGTCTTCACATGTGCTTTCCTTCCGTAGCAGCCATTATGAGGATTCATTCTTTTGGCTTATAACACGGTGGGAAGTTGCGTCAGAAACACGAAAGTCACTGTTTTGAAACATGCGCCGACAGGCATCGTTCCCGTGGTACTGGTGAACCCGTAACTCCAACAGAACCCGAGAAATGGAATTCTCGGATGCCGCATGAGCTATCTCACACAAGTTTGGGCTCATTTGAACCGTCATTTTAAAGTAAGATCATTGATAGGTCTGCCATTCTTCTGCGAGGTTCTCAGGATGAACTATGCTCCTGATAATCTTCCTGGACTAAACCTAGGACTTCTATCCCTGGGAGGTGGCCAGAAAAACCATCCCCTTTTGTGAGGTCAGCAGCCCACAGGTATAAGTCTTGCAGTTAAGCCCCCTTGTTCATTCCAAGCTGTGATGACTTGACTAAGAGATCTGCAAATGAACTATGACGTGTGGCTCCTCCCCCGGCCTGTCTTGCCTATACCTATGTAACTACATGTAAGTCTTTCACTCTTAATCCCGTTTATTTTTTAATTGCATTGTACATAACGATATTGCCTCAGCTTGTTACCTTTTTTTTGTTTAAACATAAGCACTGCCTGTATTTTAAGGAATAAACCTATAAATTTATTAGTTTGTTTCTCCTGCTCTATAAACGAATTTGCACGTGCCTGAAGTACTACGCTACTGGTTTGGGGTTGCTACGGACCCTCTTGATAAATTGTTCCTTAAGTAAATCGTAGCTGGTGGCAGCTAAAAGAAGGGGTGTAAAGTGTTGACCTATGGGGTGGCGTTGGCAGTGACGGAGCGGGTTTTATAAGTGTATTGCCTGGCTGCGGCCCGGAGTAATTATAATTCTCTCACTGCAGCGTGCCCAATAGCCAGCACACATCCAAGTGACCCGTCTGGCGACTAATTATCCTAGGTGCAGTTCCCTGACTGACCTGAGGGTAAGGGGGGCACCAGAGAGCTGCAAGTTCCTAAGGGGAAGTGGGAATAATTATAAATCCCTGCAGTTTACTGGGTCGGACGGCAGCAGCCGTCGTGTGTGTGCGCGTTTTCGTCACATTTGCGTCACAGAGGGATCACAAGCCGTGATACCCGGGCTACCGTGTGGCGGACCGTGTGCACCGTTTCATCACATGTGGTGGCAGAGCGGTGGGATTATAGAGCATTAGTGATCTGGTTTGAGCATTCATTCCATTCACTAAAAAACTTGCACGGTTCTTCAGGGACCCTGCAACTAAAGTTTTGGAGAACAGACTCAGTGTTTATTAGTCCTGAGACAATTGTGTGTACTTGCGGTTACCCCTCCCTTCTCTTTGTTTTTCTATCCTATCTTTTATTTGGCAAACATGGCTACAAGAGGAGCAAGTTGATACGAAAAGCAGAACAGGGACACTCTTGTGGGAATCTGCGTGTACCACGGCCTTGACCACAAGAACCAAACCAAAGCCCGACTGGTCCAGGCCCTGAAGGAACTGGAAGAGCATCAGAGTGTGGCGGGCACAGGAGCCAGCCCAAGCCAAGGTGGTGCCACAGGAGCAGAGGCCCAAACCCTGCATGATTACACCCAGGGCGGGTTGGACCCTTATCTGCAGGCGACCCTGGAGGGACTCCCCGCTGACGACCGTGCAGAACGCCTGAAGCTGATCCAGCAATACCAGCAGGAGGCCCAAGCCCAGCGAGGCTGAGAGAGCCGAGCGCCAAGCCCAGCGGGAGGCTGAGAGAGCCGAGCGGGAAGCTCAGAGAGCCGAGCGGGAAGCTCAGAGAGCCCATGAACTGGAGCTGCTCAGACAAGGGGCAATGCTCTCCACAGCCCAGAGCGGTACACCCAGCAGCTCTCAGAGTCCAAAGCCCCGGCCGGAGCACTTTCCCGTGCTGGAAAAGGACGGAGACTTGGACACTTTTCTGAGGGCCTTTGAGAAAGTCTGCAGACAGTACCAGCTGCCTGACAACCAATGGGCCAGGTACTTGACCCCCGGGCTAAAGGGCAAAGCTCTGGAGGCGTTTGCTTCCCTCACGTCAGATCAAGATGATGACTATGAGGCCATCAAGCAGGCCCTGATCGCCAAGTACCAGCTAACCCCTGAGGTATAACGAAAGAAGTTCCGGAACCTCCAACGTGGCCCACACGACAGTTATAGCGATGTGGTGCAAGGACTCAGGAACCACTTTGGCCAGTGGATCCATGGACTGTCAGTTGACACCTTTGAGGAGCTGAGAGACCTGATGATCAAAGACCAGTTCCTGCACCTGTGCCCAGCTGAGGTCCGACAGTTCATCCTGGACCGAGAACCGGAGGACGCGGTCCTAACAGCACGGATCGCCGACAGCTATGAGGCCAACCGGAAACCCGAGGTGCGGAAGCCCGTCACCGCCCGCTGGGGAGGGGGTAAGCCTGCAACCAACCCCAGTGCCCCTGCCAGCCGTCCCTCTGGAGGCACTATCCCCTTTGCCAGCGCCAGGCCTACATCAGACCCCCGCCAGTGTTTCTCCTGTAAAAGGACTGGACACATCAGCGCAACCTGTCCGGAGAGGCAGAAGAACCCCCCAGCCAAGGCCTCCGGGCCCAACGCCTCTGTTCTTTTGGTGGGTGGTGTGGTGGGGAGGGTTGATGACAACGTGCAGCCCGTCCGCGTGGGGGCCCGTCTTGCTACAGGCCTCAAGGACACCGGGGCTGAACGAACCCTCATCCGACCCGAACTGGAGGCCCCTGAAGAGTTGATTCCGGGGAAAACCCTAACTGTCACCGGGATTGGGGGCGTCCACTACCCCTTGCCGATAGCCCGAGTTTTCATTGACTGGGGTGCCGGGAGCAGGGTGAAGGAAGTGGGGGTGTCCGAAAACCTGCCCACTGATGTTTTACTGGGGACTGATCTGGGGAGGATGGTCGCGTACTATGTCCCTGACACCCCTCCCCAATCTGATAATAAGGTTAACGTTAACCATGATGTTGATGTTGATGATAATGGGAAACTGATTGTGTTACCTGCCAATGCTTTGCGAAGTGATTATGCAACTGATAACCTTTCTTTCCGTAGGAATGATGCTGATAGTGATGTATCTGTGCCATCTGAACCTGTTAACCCTTTCTCTGAAGTGGTAGATGTGTCCACAGTACAGGAGCGTTCAGCCACGTCGCTCTGCGGAGTGAGACGGCTGAGGAACCCTAGCAGGAGCAAACGACAGTGCTCAAGGAAATGGGGAGGTGCATGGGAACCGTGAGGAAGGTGACGCCATGACACTGACCAGTGCCACCGAGGAAGGTAACTGGCCCATAAGTAGCACTGCTCCTGAAGTGTTGGGGGTGGATGGGAGGTAGAGCCCATAGCAGCGCAGGCTGATGGGTCTATAGAAATCCCCGGGGAGACTGCATATGTAGCTGCTACTGTTTTGGGGTTGCTACGGACCCTCTTGATAAATTGTTCCTTAAATCGTAGCTGGTGGCAGCTAAAAGAAGGGGTGTAAAGTGTTGACCTATGGGGTGGCGTTGGCAGTGACGGAGCAGGTTTTATAAGTGTATTGCCTGGCTGTGGCCCAGAGTAATTATAATTCCCTCACTGCAGCGTGCCCAATAGCCAGCACACATCCAATTGACCCGTCTGGCGACTAATTATCCTAGGTACAGTTCCCTGACTGACCTGAGGGTAAGGGGGCGCCAGAGAGCTGCAAGTTCCTAAGGGGAAGTGGGATAATTATAAATCCCTGAAGTTTACTGGGTCGGACGGCAGCAGCCGTCGTGTGTGTGCGCGTTTTCGTCACATTTGCGGCACGGACGGATCACAAGCCGTGATACCCGGGCTACCGTGTGGCGGACCGTGTGCACTGTTTCATCACACCAGATATCGTGTTATTCCTCAGATACAAGTGATATAATGGCCAGATATTGTGTTATTCCTCAGGTACAAGTGATATAATGGCCAGATATCGTGTTATTCCTCAGATACAAGTGATATAATGGCCAGATATCGTGTTATTCCTCAAGTACAAGTGATATAATGGCCAGATATCGTGTTATTCCTCAGATACAAGTGATATAATGGCCAGATATCGTGTTATTCCTCAGATACAAGTGATATAATGGCCAGATATCGTGTTATTCCTCAGATACAAGTGATATAATGGCCAGATATCGTGTTATTCCTCAGATACAAGTGATATAATGGCCAGATATCGTGTTATTCCTCAGATACAAGTGATATAATGGCCAGATATCGTGTTATTCCTCAGATACAAGTGATATAATGGCCAGATATCGTGTTATTCCTCAGATACAAGTGATATAATGGCCAGATATCGTGTTATTCCTCAGGTACAAGTGATATAATGGCCATATATCGTGTTATTCCTCAGATACAAGTGATATAATGGCCAGATATCGTGTATTCCTCAGATACAAGTGATATAATGGCCAGATATCGTGTTATTCCTCAAGTAGAAGTGATATAACGGCAGATGATATCGTGTTATTCCTCAAGTAAAAGTGATATAATGGCCAGATATCGTGTTATTCCTCAGATACAAGTGATATAATGGGCAGATATCGTGTTATTCCTCAGATACAAGTGATATAATGACCAGATGTCATGTTATTCCTCAGATACAAGTGATATAATGGCCAGATATCGTGTTATTCCTCAAGTAGAAGTGATATAACGGCCAGATGATATCGTGTTATTCCTCAAGTAAAAGTGATATAACGGCCAGATATCGTGTTATTCCTCAGATACAAGTGATATAATGACCAGATATCGTGTTCTTCCTCAGATACAAGTGAATAATGGCCAGATATCGTGTTATTCCTCAGATACAAGTGATATAATGGCCAGATATCGTGTTATTCCTCAGATACAAGTGATATAATGGCCAGATATCATGTTATTCCTCAGATACAAGTGATATAATGGCCAGATATCGTGTTATTCCTCAAGTAGAAGTGATTAACGCCAGATGATATCGTGTTATTCCTCAAGAAAAGTGATATAATGGCCAGATATCGTGTTATTCCTCAGATACAAGTGATATAATGACCAGATATCGTGTTGTTCCTCAGATACAAGTGATATAATGGCCAGATATCGTGTTATTCCTCAGATACAAGTGATATAATGGCCAGATATCGTGTTATTTCTCAGATACAAGTGATATAATGGCCAGATATTGTGTTATTCCTCAGATACAAGTGATATAATGGCCAGATATCGTGTTATTCCTCAGATACAAGTGATATAACGGCCAGATCCCGTGTTATTCCTCAGATACAAGTGATATAATGGCCAGATATCGTGTTCTTCCTCAGATACAAGTGATATAACGGTCAGATATTGTGTTATTCCTCAGATACAAGTGATAAAATGGCCAGATATCGTGTTATTCCTCAGATACAAGTGATATAAATGACCAGATATCGTGTTATTTCTCAGGTACAAGTGATATAATGGCCAGATATCGTGTTATTCCTCAGATACAAGTGATATAATGGCCAGATATCGTGTTATTCCTCAGATACAAGTGATATAATGACCAGATATCGTGTTATTCCTCAGATACAAGTGATATAATGGCCAGATATGTGTTATTCCTCAGATACAAGTGATATAATGGCCAGATATCGTGTTATTTCTCAGGTACAAGTGTATAATGGCCAGATATCGTGTTATTCCTCAGATACAAGTGATATAACGGCCAGATCCCGTGTTATTCCTCAGATACAAGTGATATAATGGCCAGATATCGTGTTATTCCTCAGATACAAGTGATATAATGGCCAGATATCGTGTTATTCCTCAGATACAAGTGATATAATGGCCAGATATCGTGTTATTCCTCAGATACAAGTGATATAATGGCCAGATATCGTGTTATTCCTCAGATACAAGTGATAATGGCCAGATATCGTGTTATTCCTCAGATCAAGTGATATAATGGCCAGATATCGTGTTATTCCTCAGATACAAGTGATATAATGGCCAGATATCGTGTTATTCCTCAGATACAAGTGATATAATGGCCAGATATCGTGTTATTCCTCAGGTACAAGTGATATAATGGCCATATATCGTGTTATTCCTCAGATACAAGTGATATAATGGCCAGATATCGTGTTATTCCTCAGATACAAGTGATATAATGGCCAGATATCGTGTTATTCCTCAAGTAGAAGTGATATAACGGCCAGATGATATCGTGTTATTCCTCAAGTAAAAGTGATATAATGGCCAGATATCGTGTTATTCCTCAGATACAAGTGATATAATGGGCAGATATCGTGTTATTCCTCAGATACAAGTGATATAATGACCAGATATCATGTTATTCCTCAGATACAAGTGATATAATGGCCAGATATCGTGTTATTCCTCAAGTAGAAGTGATATAACGGCCAGATGATATCGTGTTATTCCTCAAGTAAAAGTGATATAACGGCCAGATATCGTGTTATTCCTCAGATACAAGTGATATAATGACCAGATATCGTGTTCTTCCTCAGATACAAGTGATATAATGGCCAGATATCGTGTTATTCCTCAGATACAAGTGATATAATGGCCAGATATCGTGTTATTCCTCAGATACAAGTGATATAATGGCCAGATATCATGTTATTCCTCAGATACAAGTGATATAATGGCCAGATATCGTGTTATTCCTCAAGTAGAAGTGATATAACGGCCAGATGATATCGTGTTATTCCTCAAGTAAAAGTGATATAATGGCCAGATATCGTGTTATTCCTCAGATACAAGTGATATAATGACCAGATATCGTGTTCTTCCTCAGATACAAGTGATATAATGGCCAGATATCGTGTTATTCCTCAGATACAAGTGATATAATGGCCAGATATCGTGTTATTTCTCAGATACAAGTGATATAATGGCCAGATATTGTGTTATTCCTCAGATACAAGTGATATAATGGCCAGATATCGTGTTATTCCTCAGATACAAGTGATATAACGGCCAGATCCGTGTTATTCCTCAGATACAAGTGATATAATGACCAGATATCGTGTTATTCCTCAGATACAAGTGATATAATGGCCAGATATCGTGTTATTCCTCAGATACAAGTGATATAATGACCAGATATCGTGTTATTCCTCAGATACAAGTGATATAATGGCCAGATATCGTGTTATTCCTCAGGTACAAGTGACATAATGGCCAGATATCGTGTTATTCCTCAGATACAAGTGATATAATGGCCAAATATTGTGTTATTCCTCAGATACAAGTGATATAATGGCCAGATATTGTGTTATTCCTCAGATACAAGTGATATAATGGCCAGATATCGTGTTATTCCTCAGATACAAGTGATATAATGGCCAGATATCGTGTTATTCCCCAGGTACAAGTGACATAATGGCCAGATATCGTGTTATTCCTCAGATACAAGTGATATAATGGCCAGATATTGTGTTATTCCTCAGATACAAGTGATATAATGGCCAGATATCGTGTTATTCCTCCTGTACACAGCAGATTATTCTGTAGCTACTATTAGTAAAGTACAGAACGGTTCATTAGTTTCACATTAACGAGATGTCACAATAATGATCTCCAGTCATGACATATTCCAGTATTACTCTCACCATCCGCCCAGTATGGACACTACTCACCCCACTCGATTTTCAGCGGCTCCTTCAGGCTGCTGTGATCCACATAACAGGAGACTATGTCGCCACCTTTGGGGGTCACTTCTGTGCTGACCCTGATCTGATAGGTGCCGTCAGGATTGAGGACGTGTGTGGTCTCATATGAGTGAACCTCGTCCTTCTTGTTCTTCATCCACTTCACATCCACAGCCAGGGGGTCAAATCCGTTCAGGCGGCAGATAAGTATCACGTTGCCATCTTTCTCCTGACCGGACACCTTCACCTGGGGCTGAACTGAGAAGGAAGAAGAAGGTATAAATGGGGTCTGTGCGGCACAGATCTGATCTGTCTCCTGTCTGGGGGTCTCTACTCTCATGCATTTCTGATAGTGACCACGTCACCACACTGCAGCACTGACCGCTTATAACCACACGGCTCACAGTCCACTTCACAATTATGATTAGTATACATTCACTACACATCCCAGATCTATGATTGGCCGAAACATCAATTTACAGACTGTCCTTGATTACTAATAAATCCACAATTCTTGCATAGAATCCTATCGAATGTCGAGTTTTACTGCTACTCATATTACTGATTGGAACCGCACCTGACCAGCCGCTACCAGAGTGCCGTATACAGTGTGCGTATAGAGCACGTAGGGGAAACACAGACGCCTGAAAATGACGCACCTACTGGAGATGGACATACTAATATTAGGTCGGAGTCACCCTGCTGTAGAATACGGTCGAATGCTATGCGAGAAAACATTGCATAGCACGTGGCCCAGTGTTACTCTATGGGGCAGCTCATATTAGCATTTTTTATTCTCAGGCGTATTCGGCGTGCATGTAAAATCACAGCAGGCTCCAAATGGCACCAAGACTCGCCCATGCAAGCCTAGGGTGCAAGAAAAAAATTACACAGCACTTGTCACGATTCCTCCTCTCAGTGAAAGATTGCTATGCTGTTCTATGGAAACTGTCTTGCTGAGATGTGCTTTGATTGACAGCTTGGCTGTCCAATAATGTGGTGAGCTTGCTGGGCTGTCAGTGCCTTGATTGACAGCTCTGCTGTCCAATCTGTCACTGGGATGTGCGGGACTTTTTGCAGGTGTTAAGTGTTCTGGTGATCACATTACCTACATAACTTTGCTGTCTGCCCCTGATCCCTGCCAGACGTAGTTTGTGCTTCTTGGTGAGTGTTAGGCTGTGTTTCCACGTTCCGGAAACACAGCGCTTTGGACGGAGCGGAAAGTCCGCTCCGCCCAAAGCCCCGCCCCCTTCTGAACGCGCGGTCATTCCGGATGTGTTCATGGAACACATCCGGAATGACCGCAGGCTACATAGCCCTGTGTTATTTCCCTTGCGGCGACGCAGCGTCGCCGCAAGAGAATAGGACATGCTGCGGTCTAAAAAGACGCGCCACATGTCCGGAAACGCAGATCTTCCGCCTGCGTGTTTTGAAGCATAGTGGAGACGGGATTTCTTGAAATCCCTCCACTATGCTGTAACATCTGGACGCTGCGTGTTTGACGCTGCGCCAACGAACAGCGTCTAACACGCAGCTAATCCGGACTGTTTCCTGACCGTGGAAACATACCCTTAGCCTGATTCTGTTGCTCTGAGTTCTATTCTTCTGCTGCCTGACCCCTTGGACCGTGTTCTGACTATCCCTTTGTCTTGTCCTTCGGCTTTTGATCCGCTATCTCTTATTATTGACCCTGGACTGTGACCTGACTTACGCTTTCGTCTTTTCCCTTGGTTATCTATGTAGTCTTCTGATATTGACCCCCGTAACTTCAGACTCTTCTGCCTCACGGCCTGTCTGTGAGTAGTGACTAGCGTCACAGCATTTAGACCATGCGAGTGTTGTGCATAAAAATCGGACAATCTCCTTTGAAATGCTGGCAATTCATCTGCCGAGTAGAGATGAGCGGTGTTCGAAGCGAACTGTTCGCCAATCTCAAATTCGAGCTGTTTTGGGCGATGTTCAAGTCGTTCGACGAACCCGAACGATTTGGAAAAAATTCGGCTGTTCGAGGTTATGTTCGATAACTGTTCGTGCACCTAAATCGTCACTGGATTTTTTCACAGTAAGGCCTCATACTCAGAGGCTGGAAAAAAAATCGGTCCGTTTTCTGCAGGGAAAAAACGGTACAATTGTTGTAAAATATCATGCGTTTTCCATCAGTTTTCCATTTGTATGCAATGCGATTTTAACATGAAGTTTTACATAGAGCAGTTATCTCTATGTAAAAAGTCATGTAAAAATCACATTGTAAAAAAAAAGTACACAAAAAGCAAATAACTATATATATATATATATATTTATATATATATATATATATATATATATATATAGTTCATACACTTCTACATAGTATAATAGCTGCTAACTCATCCCTGGCTATACTGTAAAATCACACTGACAGCTTTAATAAAGAATAGAAACAATACATATACACACATAGAATACATATATATATATATATGTCATTGTGACATACATATATATATATTTATAGTTCATACACTTCTACATACTGTAATAGCCGCTAATTCAATTGCCGGCTTTTGTGAAATCACAAAAGCCGACATGAAATGATACATTGTTTAGACACAGTTAACCATGTCATTTCATGTATTTTGATATATGGTTTTAACTTACAATTACATAAGTGTATGTGTGCAAAATTTCAGACATGTAGGGGTTAATTAAAGGTGTAAATTCGTTGAAAAAAAATGCGTGGGCTCCCGCTGTATTTTCTCCACCAGACAGACAAAGCAAGCGAGTGGGGGCAGATAATAATAGCCTAGGGAGGGTACATTTTTTTTGTGCCCCCCCTGGCTACTAACATCTGCCCCCAGACACCCCAGAAAAGGCAAATCTCTAATTAGATTAGCCCTTTCTGGCACTTTGCCCGTCTATTCCCATTGCCCTGTAGCGGTGGCGAATGGGTTAATAAGGGGTTAAAGCCACCTTGCTATTGAAAGGTCACTGTAAGCCAGGTTAATAATTGAGAGATGGGCTAGGTTACAGCAGTTGTTATCACTTTTTGTCAGCTACACCAGCGTTCAAATCACTCCTAATTATTCGCTGCATCTTTCCTGTTCAATAATTGTGTGCATAGTAGCAGTGTGTGCTACTCATTCTATTAGGCCATCTAAGCTAAACCAGAGTTTAAAAAAAATAATTTTTATCTGCATCTTGCCTGGACAATAATTTTGGGCATAGTAGCATTGTGTGGTACTCATTCTATTAGGCCATCTATACAAAGCTCCACCAGAGTTTAAAAAAAAAGAATTGCCTGGACAATAATTTTGGGCATAGTAGCAGTCTGTGGTACTCATTGAATTAGGCCATCTATAAAAAGCTCCAACAGCGTTCAATACTAAGAATTTTTAGCAGCCATCGTTTTTTGTGCAAACAACTCCACAGTTGTCAATTAGGTAACCACCAAAATGTGTGGTACTCATTCTATTAGGCCATCTATACAAAGCTCCACCAGCCTTAAAAAAAAAAAAAATTTCTATCTGCATTTTGCTTGAACAATAATTTTGGGCATAGTAGCAGTCTGTGTACTCATTCTATTAGGCCATCTATACAAAGCTCCACCAGAGTTTAAATTCCTAATAATTTTTATCTGCATCTTGCCTGGACAATAATTTTGGGCATAGTAGCAGTGTGTGGTACTCATTCTATTAGGCCATCTACAGTATACAAAGCTCCACCAGCGTTCAAATAAATACGAATTTTTAGCTGCATCTTGCCTGTAGAATAATTGTGGGCATAGTAGCAGTGTGTGGTACTCATTCTATTAGGCCATCTATACAAAGCTCCACCAGAGTTTAAAAAAAAAGAATTTCTATCTGCATCTTGCCTGTAGAATAATTGTGGGCAGAGTAGCAGTCTGTGGTACTCATTGTAATAGGCCATCTATACAAAGCTCCAACAGCGTTCAAATACTAAGAATTTTTAGCAGCCATAGTTTTTTGTGCAAACAACTCCACAGTTGTCAATTAGGTAACCACCAAAATGAGTGGCAAAAGGCCTGCTGCTGGTGGAAAGGGGAATAGGCGTGTTGTGGAGGGAAAAAAATGTTGTGTGGGGTAGGTGTTAAAGCAACAGTAACATCTGTAGAAGAAAGACCATCTTCCAGCCAAACTAAGATGTCTACTTCTTTTAGTGGACAATGTGGTACGATCCCTTTCTTACGGGCACGCCCATTGCTACAAATTCCAGATGAGGCACAAAAAAAAAGGTGCTTCAACAGATATCAAGTGCTCCTTTAAGTCGGCTCTCCACCTCAACTTCAACAACACAAAAACTCCAGTCCTCAGAGATGTCACCCCAATCGCACTTGCTTCCTCACAGCTCCCAAGTCTCCAACTGCCTGTCTGAGTATGGGGTAGAACAGATGGTTGACTCTGCAGAGCTGTTTACTCATACTATAGCCTGGGAATCAGAGGTCGTCTCCACAGCTTCTGTGAATCCAGACGAGGAAATAATCTGCACTGATGCCCAGAATGTTTATGAGTCAGATCCAGGACCAGATGAAGAAGGTTCTGAGCATAATGTAGACCCTCGTTCCCAAACTGTAACCCCTGTTGGTGGAGACAATGAGGAAGACGATGATGAGACTCAAATACCTGATGTGAGCGACAACTTGAGTTTTGTGTCAGGGCAGGAAGAGGTTGGCTCTGCAGATGACGGGGGTGAGAACACACAGGGTGATGATGACGAGGTTGTAGATCCCACTTACTGTCAACCCACAGTCAGACAGTCGATGAGGTCAGCAGAGGAGGTGGAGGAGGATTCGAGTGACAACGAGGTCAGGGTGCGCCTTCCTGGACAGAGACGTAGTACTGGAAGCACGTCACCAACTGCATCCTCAACCACAACTCTGCCTCTGACCACAAGTCAAGTTGGCTCTTCAGGTCACATGGGTTCAAAGCCTTGCATAGCCTGTGCATTTTTTAACATCGATAAGGATGACCCAACTCGTGTTATCTTTAACATTTGTGACCAAAAGCTAAGTAGAGGCCAAAAAATCCATAGTTTGAGTACTTCATGCATGAACCGTCACATGGATATGAAGCATAAGTTGCAGTGGCAAGCTCACTGTGCTACAATGCGGCCTAGCGGGCCGGCCCAACCACTGTCTGCCCCATCTTGTGCATCCGCGACCGCGGCCTTTTCGTCCTCTGTGACTGGGGGGAAAGCAGTCAGACCTGTTTTGAGACTCAGACCTGGCACCTCTTTACAAGCAACAGCCAGTCAGATTGGCAGGTCATCAGTTCATTTGGAAGTAGAAACACCAGCTGGTGTTGAGCGCTCTCCGACATCGAGAGCACCACCTTTGGATCAAGGCAACCTAACTTTTGCGCCTGCATCTTCTCACAGACCGTCAGTTGTCCGGGGACACCCTACTCAACCCCGTCTACGCACAACAGCCAGCCCTCGGTCCATCAGATGTGGACAAGTAAAAGACCATTTCCTCCTAGCCATGAGAAAGCTAAGAGGTTGAATTTCACCATCTGCAAGCTCTTGGCTACAGAAATGCTGCCTTTCCGCCTTGTGGACACAGAGGATTTTCGAGACCTTATGTCCGTTGCAGTGCCCAGTGCCAAATGCCCAGTCGGCACTACTTCTCAAAGAAAGGTGTGCCTGCGCTCCACCAGCATGTCGCACACAACATCACCGCTTCTTTGAGAAACTCAGTGTGTGACAGGGTGCATTTCACCACAGACACTTGGACGAGAAGGCATGGACAGGGGCGTTACGTGTCGCTGACTGGGCACTGGGTAACTATGGTGACAGCAGGACAAGGGGCTGCTGTCCAAGTCTTGCCGTCGCCACGAGTTGTGCATCAATCCTCCTTATCTCGAAGTTCCTCCATTGATTCTGCCTCCTCAACCTCCTCTCGGTCCTCTACCTGCACCCAAAGCCTGTCTGGTCATGCCACGGGCTTTCTAACTGCGCAGAAGGGATCCTGCAGCACACCTCCTTGCTATGCTGGCAGAAGGGCTCAACGTAATCAGGCGGTTTTTACGTTGAAATGTCTGGGAAATGTGAGTCACACAGCTGAGGAGTTGTGGTCAGCTCTGGAGAACCAGTTTCAGGAATGGTTGTCTCCACTGGACCTGCAACCAGGGAAGGCCGTGTGCGACAATGCAGCAAACCTGGGTGCGGCCCTTCGCCGGGGCAATGTCACACTAGTGCCTTGTATGGCTCACGTGTTGAACCTGGTTGTCCAGCAATTTTTAGCCCACTATCGCGGACTACATGGCCTTCTGCAGAGGGCACAGTCGCTGTGTGTTCCTTTCCGCCGTTCGCATCCCGCAGCTCAGCGACTTACATCTCTACAGAAGTCATTGGGCCTGCCACTTCACCGGCTAAAATGCGATGTGCCAACACGGTGGAATTCAACTCTGCACATGTTGCAGCGACTGTGGCAGCATTGACAAGCCCTGGTGCAATACGTTCTGAATTATAGCCTGGCCAACGAGATCCAGAGGTGGGGCAAATCACGCTGGAGGAGTGGTCTCAGATCAGGGACCTATGCACCCTTCTGCACAGTTTTGAAATGGCCACGAAGATGTTTAGTGCTGACGATGCCATTATCAGCATGACTATTCCGGTGATTTACATGCTGGAGCAGATGTTAAACAGAATTTGGAGTCAGGTGGTGGAACAAGAGGAGGTGGAGGAAGTAGAGGAGGAGGAGTTGTATGCGGAAGGGCTAACACCTGCAAGGTCCAGACGGTCGGCAGCACCAAGGCGGCTGGCATGGGAGGGTGGGGAGAGGGATTAACCAGGGTGCATGGTAGCAGCCAAACTAGTGAGGAAGGTGCAGGAGCCCAGGAAGAAGTGGAGGACGAACTGGCGATGGGCATGGAAGACTCATCAGATGAGGGAGACCTTGATGACATTTCTGTTGTGTGAGGTTGGGGGAGAGGGCAGAGGAAGGAAGCATGATTCGTACCTCGCCACCAACACAACAGGGACTTGGCGCTCCTGGATGCGCAAGACACATGAGTGCCTTCTTGCTGCACTACCTGCAACATGACCCTCGAATTGTCAGAATTCAAAATAATCCTGACTACTGGGTAGCCACACTGTTAGATCCACGGTACAAAAGTAAATTTGCCGAAATAATTCCTGCCATAGAAAGGTATTCACGCATGCAGGAGCATCAGCAGAGACTGTTGCAGAATCTTACATGTGCTTTTTCCACAGCACGTAGTGAATCTCACAGTTCTAACTTGCCAACCGTGGGATTGTCGAGTCTTCAGCACTCAAACCGTAACAGAAACACAGTATCTGCTGGTGTTCACAGCAATTTTGTGGAATCCTTTCACCAGTTTTTTAGCCCATCCTTTGCAAGGCCACAGGAGACAAGAAGTCAGACACATAGTCAACGCCTAGAGACGATGGTACAGGAGTATCTCCAACTGAACATCGAAGCCATGACTGTGTCACTGGACCCTTGCTCTTCTTGGGCTTCCAATCTGGATAAATGGCCGGAGCTCGCCACTCACGCCTTGGAGATCTTGTCTTGACAGATAAGCGCACGCGGCTGTCCACTGAGAATGTAGACAGACTCACGTTCATAAAGATGAACAAATCATGGATCCGCAAGGACTTTTCTACCCCTGTGTCATCCTGGGGAGAGTAAAAGCTTGAGGATTTGGTAAAATCACCTCACCAAACGTTTTGAGCTTTAAAATGCTAATAATTTGTAGCTGCATCTAGGCCGAAAATATTTGGGCCTGTACAGTGTGTGTTATTCATTCTAATAGGCCATCTATACTAAGCTCCACCAGCTTTCAAATTAATGATAATTTTTTGCTGCATCTTGCCTGTAGAATAATTTTGGGCCTGTAGCAGTGTGTGGTACTCATTCTAATAGGCCATCTATACTAAGCTCCACCAGCTTTCAAATAATAATAATTGTTAGCTGCATCTTGCCTGTAGAATAATTTTGGGCCTGTAGCAGTGTGTGGTACTCATTCTAATAGGCCATCTATACTAAGCTCCACCAGCTTTCAAATTAATAATAATTTTTTGCTGCATCTTGCCTGTAGAATAATTTTGGGCCTGTATCAGTGTGTGGTACCCATTGTATTAGGCCATCTATACTAAGCTCCACCAGCTTTCAAATTAATAATAATTTTTGTTCTCTCTGAACGTGTGTTCAGCGCTGCTGGTGGTGTGCTGAGTCTGACAGATAAGCGCACACGGCTGTCCACTGAGAATGTAGACAGACTCACGTTCATAAAGATGAACAAATCATGGATCCGCAAGGACTTTTCTACCCCTGTGTCATCATGGGGAGAGTAAAAGCTTGAGAATTTGTTCAAATCACCTCACCAACCGTTTTAAGCAACTTTGGGGCAATTGATGCTACTTAACTGGTGTCTGTGCCCCAAATATTTGGAAAAAATTGAGACTCTTTTTGGAGTCCCCTTGCGGTGTTTTACTTGACGTTGGCATTGTCAATTACAGGTGGGTTTGGTCTTTCCCCACCCCCCTTTTAACCGTAAGAAACTACATACACTATGGCTTGGGGTAACACAGATGGTTGAGTGTGAAGACTAGAGCTGTTTACTCATACTATAGTCTGGGAATCAGAGGTCTGCTCCAAAGCTTGAGTGTCTGCTAGTCAGCGGAGTAGCCACCAGCTGTAGATCTAATTACAAATTTTTAACTGCATCTAACCCTGACAATAATTTTGGGCCTAGTAGCAGTGTCTGCTAGTCAGCGGCGTAGCCACCGGCTGTAGATATAATTACACATTTTTAACTGCATCTAGCCCAGACAATAATTTTGCAACCAAATTCAGATAGACGGTTTCAAAGGAGCGCCAGGCTGGCGATAAAGGCAGATGAGATTAAGGTTGTGCGCTGCAGCTCCGGCCGGGTACCTCAAGAGAAGATCAGACATAAGTGAAGATAAAGCAATCCGGTCATAAGGAGCGCGAGGGACGCAATTCAGCTGATATTAAAAAGTCTTCATTTATTGATATCCACAACGCGTTTCAACGGAATAGCTCCGTCTTCCTCAGGTGGCAGTTATACATAGAATGGAGTAGGAAAGCTATATAAAGGTGGAGCAGCAAATGAAAATTAAAAGGCAATTAATCAGAACACCCACATGATTAAAAATGCAAAGATGACTGCAAAAAAGAAAAAAAAGCAAAAAAAAACATAAATGGAATAAAACCAACCTAAAAATGACATAAAAACAATGTACACAAGGAAAAATAAATGAAAAGAAATAAATAAATAAATCTCAAAATGCATATATTACGTGACTTTTTCAATAGTGAGGTTTAACCCCTCAGGGGCCAGTGTACCAAGTTTAAAAATCCAGAAACTCTCCCTTCTTATTAGATTATTATACCCATCAGGCATATCATGTGGTATCTGGTCAATAACAGTGAGTTTTATCGAATTCTAATTCTTTTGGTGCACTAGGGAGAAATGTTTTGAGAGACTGTGTAGCATGAACCCATTTTGGATATTTTGACGGTGCTTGTTGAGCCTTGCATGCATCGTCTGTATCGTCCGACCGATGTACTGCAACCCACAACCACACTCAATTAAATAAATAATGTAGCACGATTGGCAATTGACATGACCGTTGATTTTAAAACTGGTGCCTGTGGTACAAGATTGAAATTCTTGCACCCCATTCATAATAGAGACGCAACATAAACACTTAGAGGTCCTACATGCAAAACAACCCAGATTAGAATTTATCCAGGTTGCAGATGAAGATAACGACTTGAGAGTTGTGTTGCTGGGGGCAACTAGATTTCGAAGAGTTAGTTTTTTCCAAAAAATCGACAATAAATTTGGGCCTACTTGCAGTGTCTGCTAGTCAGCGGATTAACACAGCTGTTAAGCAAGCTACATCACCTGTACTTTGGACACTTAATTTTTTCAAAGGAAATGCTTCGGGCCCCCGGAACAATTAGTGAAGAGCATCGGGGAGGCACCCCAAGGCACAGGGGCTGTGAGTGGCGGTAGGACGCCTTGCGGTGGACCGCCAAGCTCGATCCTTATAAAAGCTTTTTAACTGCAGCAGCTTTACTGGACGCTACTGGAGCTGGCATTACCGCAGCTGCAGGCATGAGACTTGCCCTCCAATAGATCCTTGTAAAAGGATTTAAAGTGTACTCATTCAAATTAGAGAGACAATTTAAATTAAAAAGATTAGACCTGCCTCCACCGCAGGGGGGCTCGCTCGACCCACCAGCGGACAGGCACCAGTATTGGGAGAGGGAGGCTGGCCGTCAGGGTCCACCGCAGCTCTGGCACAAACCCGGCGACATGCAGGTCGCACAGGCAGGCACGGACTGGTCGTGTCGGCTTGGCACTTTTTTGATTTTAGAAGGGCATGACATGCCTATATCTGTGTCTCCCCCTCCTTTTACTCCTCCACCTCTTTTCTTTTGGCTTGACTATATGTACTTGTCACTTTTCCATGTGTTAGTTGTGTCTTGTGAGCAATTTGTCAGCTTTTGGACACCTTTGAAGTGTTTTCTATGTGTTTTCTATGTGTATCTATGTGTTTTGGTTTGCCTGCCATTGGTTTTAACGGTGTTCAACGAACAGTTAGACGATCAGTCTGTCGAACACACGGTTGTTCGGCGAACCGAACCTAACTCGAACACTACGGGGGTGGCTCATCACTACTGCCGAGTACAGTAATATCACAGCGTGACAGGTTAGAATAAAATAGAATAACACATAGAATATATAGATATAAAGATGTCACTGAAATAATGTAATCCTAGATATTAATTTTTCTTTGGTTTCAATCAGTTTAATATATAATATGTGCTTCCAGGGAGGGTCATACAAGAAAAAAAGGTAACACACTGTAGCGCTATAGCTTGCAAACACGAAATATGAAAAATGAATTGCATCACTGCCTTAGAAATATGAAAAATCGAGAAGTCTTAGCGCATAAGATGGCCAAATTATGTGTACCTGATAGCCACGTTAAGGCTCTTCTCGTATATCAGGTCCTAACTAATGCCAATCCTCGCTTAGAAAAGTCTGTCTGCATGGGAACATATGAATCCTCTCTCTAGACTGAAATCTACATCTCTGTGGAGGGGTAATGGCCCTGATATAATTAAAACTCCTGTGACCAGCAGGTGGAGTGCTCAGGCAGAAGGTAAATGAACATACATCAAAAAACTGACCGGCACATCCAAAAATAGACCCAATGTGAACAGGTGCTAAACCTAGAGTCACCAACTCATGCACATACAAGAAAAAAAGGTAGCACACTGTAGCGCTATAGCTTGCAGACACAAAATCTGAAAAATGAATTGCATCACTGCCTTAGAAATATGAAAAATCGAGAAGTCTTAGCGCATAAGATGGCCAAATTATGTGTACCTTATAGCCACGTGAAGGCTTTTCTCGTATATCAAGTCCTAACTAATGCCAATCCTCGCTTAGAAAAGTCTGTCTGCATGGGAACATATGAATCCTGTAATGAACGGGCACACGGTCCGCCACACGGTAGCCCGGTGTATCACGGCTTGTGATCCCACCGCTGCCACCAATATGTGATGAACGGGCACACGGTCCGCCACACGGTAGCCCGGGGTATCACGGCTTGTGATCCCACCGCTGCCACCAATATGTGATGAAACGGTGCACACACACGACGGCTGCTGCCGTCCGACCCGGTAAACTGCAGGGATTTATAATTATCCCACTTCCACTTAGGAACTTGCAGCTCTCTGGCGCCCCCCTTACCCTCAGGTCAGTCAGGGAACTGCACCTAGGATAATCAGTCGCCAGACGGGTCACTTGGATGTGTGCTGGCTATTGGCACGCTGCAGTGAGGGAATTATAATTACTCCGAGCCGCAGCCGGGTAATACACTTATAATACCTGCTCCGTCACTGCCAACGCCACCCCATATGTCAACACTTAACACCCCCTTCTTTTAAGCTGCCACCAGCTACGGTTTTTCTTACTGAACAATTTATCAAGAGGGTCCGTAGCAACCCCAAAACAGTAGCGTAGTGCTTCAGGCACGTGCAAATTCGTTTATAGAGCAGGAGAAACAAACTAATAAATTTATAGGTTTATTCCTTAAAAAGACAGGCAGTGCTTATACAATATAAAAAGATGGAACAAACTGAGGCAATATAGTTATGTACAAATGCAGTTATAAAATAAACGGGATTAAGAATGAAAGACTCACATGATAGTTAGATTATTTACAGGCAAGCCAGGCTGGGGAAGGAGCCACACGTCATAGTTCATTTGCAGATCTCTTAGTCAGGACATCACAGCAAGGACTGACTAGGGGGGGGCTCACTCCCAGACTTATACCTGGGACTGCTGACCTCACGAAAAGGGGAGGGTTTCTCTGGCCACCTCCCCGGGACAGAAGTGTATGATTTGAGCTCTGAAATATCATAAGGTCCATCCCTCGTCCTGTGAACCTAGCAGAATAACGGCAGACCTATCAATGATCTTACTTTAAAATGACAGTTCAAATGAGTCCAAACTTGGCTGAGCTAGTTTGTGGGGGATCCGAGAATTCCATTTCTCGGGTTCTGTTGGAGTTACGGGTTCACCAGTACCACGGGAACGATGCCTGTCAGGCGCATGTTTCACAACAGTACTTTGGTGTTTCTAGCGAATGCTCCCACCGTGTGATAACCAAAACAGAATGAATTCTCCCAAAATGGCTGCTATAGGAAGAAAGCACATGTGCAGACAATGGAGGACCCCTGCGGTGAAGCGGCAAAACTTCCAGCACTGGTAGCTCAGGTTACACTGAGCTTGACTGCAGGTTGGGAGGGGGGAAGGGAAGCGTGAGCTGCAGAGAAAAGGAGGGAGGGGTAACTTTGCCCTGTGCTTGCAAACGGTGGGGGTTGTAGTACTATGGGGAACATTCTGGAAACAGCACAAGAAATGAAGCTAGCAGTATCATCACAAATCCTCTCTTCCAGGGAGGGTAGCAGAAGGTCATTTTTTTGTTAGTAACTGACCAGTGATTTGTTATTAGTAAATGACCAGTTATTTTGTTGTTTGTAACTGACTGGGTTAAGGAGGTTTCTCCCTGGCACCCCAATGAAGATCAGACTTTTTACTGAGATACATTGGATATAAAAGACGAACAAACTCTTGTGAGGGTAGTTACATACAGAGACAGAGACGGACAAGAAGTCATTTTGGAATCTGGAGATGTTCAGAAAACAACATTACTCTGATTCTGGGTCAGTTGCGCATACCACCCAGAATTTGTTATTATACGAAGCTAATTATTTTTAATTACCATATTATCATTTATTGATTTAATTACTGTTTAAATTTCCTTTTACTTTGTATTGAAACTTAGATGATATTTGTAATCCTTTATTGTAACTTTTCTTTTAAATTCTTAAGTAAAATAGTAATTGATCACTCAGTTTGTGCAAATCATTTCTTTTATCCATAACAATCTTAAAAAATTATAAACCCATTACAATACACATATATACACATACAGGTGCTTCTCACAAAATTAGAATATCATCAAAAAGTGAATTTATTTCAGTTCTTCAATACAAAAGTGAAACTCATATTATGTAGAGTCATTACACACAGAGTGATCTATGTCACGTGTTTATTTCTGTTAATGTTGATGATTATGATTTGGATGTTTTGGGTTGTCATTATGATTTAAAAAGAGAAAACACAGTAGTCTGACAAGAAATGGCTTCACCCAACCACTAACCATGAATGGAGAAAACATTTTGGTGTTATCATTCATATTCTCTGAAAAAAAGCCAAGAAAGCAAAAATTCTGCCGGGGTATGTAAACTTTTGAGCACAACTGTACATGGCTGAACCTGACAGGAAGTGGGTTCTTCTTTGGGGTCATTCCTCTAAGGTGGCGGGCCATGCCGGACAGAAGAAAACTCTCCTTATCTCTTGACACTATTGATGGCCGACCCTGCGCAAAGATATTGCGAATTTCATCTCTGCTTGTCCCTCGTGTGCCCAAAATAAGACACTCAAACAGCTTTCGACCGGTCGGTCAGTTGCTTCCCTTCCTTGTTCTGTCTGCCCCCCTGCCAGCATATCTCCATGGATTTCATCACGGATATGCCAGTGTTTGCTGGGAGTACTGTAATCTGGGTGGTGGTGGATCGTTTCGCCAAGAAGGCTCATTTCATCTCGCTATCTGGTCTTCCATCTGCGCCAGTACTAGCAAAACAATTTATTCTTCAGATTTTTCGCCTCCATGGTCTTCCGCTTCACATAGTCTCCGATAGAGGTGTTCAGTTTACCTCTCGTTTCTGGAGGGCAACCTGTAAGCTGATGGATGTTACTTTGGATTTCTCATCTTTCTACTATCCTCAGTTCAATGAGCAAGTGGAATAAGTCAATCAGATCCTAACTAATTTTCTCTGGCACTTTGTCAATGCTCACCACAGTGACTGGGCTGAGCTCTTGCCTTGGGCCGAATTCTCATAGAATAACCACATTATATAGTGGAAAAAACTTTTTCGAAGGCGCTTCCCTCTAGAAGCTAGAATCCCAAAAAGACCTTGATTCTGGAGCAACCTCCAGGTGGTCCAGAGTAACAATATTACACTTGCGTGTTTACAATTACATTTATTCTTAAAATATATTTTAAGTGCTCATGCACTAACAACATAAAAAAAACTTTTTAAAAAACTACTAATATAACCCACAAAGAGGATCCCAATGAAAAAATAGCAACTTTAAAGGAATAGGAAGCAAAACTCAAATTGCCTGACCTTGAGGTCTCCTTATTGTGGGTCTATTGGACGCTGTTTGTAATCTGCTCAGGGTCTGAGGCAAGTTATGCAGTTCGACGAGGACATTCCTCCCTTGTGGAGCGCTGGAAGTGAACAAGTGTGATTTATCTCTAAATAGAAGCTTTAGGATAACGATCGCAATTGCATGTGATGAGTGTTTAATCCCAACAGCTCTCCTGCTACTGTGTATAGATCACAACATCGCTCATGCAGGGTTAATTTTGCAAGTAGAACAATGCATATTATGCACAAAATATTTAAAAAAAAAAAGTTTTTTTATTTTTTTTAACAAAAACAAGAAACCTAAAATAACTGTGAAAAAAATGGTTAGCTTCTATCTCCTAAGTTCAATAAAATACAAGAGAATAGCATTATAGAGGAATTATCTATGTTTTCAGTGTTATCATCTGTCTACGTGTGGATATTTTTAAGGCCAGTGGTTAGTCCCTTCAATACCCAGAAATCGTCAAGGACATATTGTTGTTTCCAATTTTATAGCGATATAGTCTGTAATCACCCAAAAATTCTGTTAATTCAGCCCAAATTCTCTTGAGAATTTCAACGCTTGCACCAGGACTCGTTGACATAAAGGAAGTCCCCCCACATTTTCTCATGTAGTCTATCTTATATTCCAGGATGTATTTGACAACCCATTGTATAACCCATATTTTTACCAAATTATTGTATAACACCTTGTTTCCCTTTGATCTTCTCCTATAAAAGATCACTCTTTGATTCAATAAAAGAGATTATTTTGGAAAGACAAGCACTCTGTGTCTCTCTGAATTATTTCTCCCGTCTCTAGGTACCTGAGCTATAATCATACGTGAGGTTGGACCCAGAGAGAAAATCCCAACTCTAACACAGCATAAAGACAGAAGAGACTGTTTGGGATTTATTTGGAGTAATTGATTTGTACAGAGAGGGAGATGACCTGTTTGGAGAGGTCTCTCTTTATCTAGTAGGTTGAATGTGTATATTTGAACAGAAATCAATTTGACAATTTTCTTAGAATGCTACAATTTAAATATATTGCTCTCTCTCTCTCTCTCTCTCTCTCTCTTTCTCTCTCTCTCTCTCTCTCTATATATATATCTATAACATGTTTTCAACAATATAGGAAAGACAAGAGGTTTCAGGTTTGCAACCACACC
>JARQOD010000001.1:985793457-985984125 GCA_033576555.1 Oophaga sylvatica | reverse complement strand
GTAAACGAACCACGTGCTGAAGGAACAACGGCACCAATTCAGAGGAGGAAGGCAACTTAGGTAATGGCACAAGATGTATCATTTTGAAAACCTATCACAAATTACCCAGATGGTGGTCATTCTCTGAGAAACAGGAAGGTCGGAAATGAAATCCATAGAGATATGGGTCCATGGTCTCTTGGGCACAGGCAATGGCATCAACAAACCACTAGAGCGAGAGCAAGGCTTGGAGCGAGAGCAAGTCCCGCAGGACTGCACAAATTCCCTGACATCACGAGACAAGGTAGGCCACCAAAAGGACCGACTAACCAAGTCTCTGGTACCAAAAATTCCGGGATGCCCAGCCAATGCGGAACAATGAATCTCAGACATCACACTCTTTTTTTCCACTGGTCCGGGACAAACAATTTTCCAACAGGGCAGCACTCGGGCCTATCCTCCTGACACCCCCCCAGAGCAAGTCTCAAATTGGGCGAGATGGCGGAAAGAACTACACCCTCTTTCAAAATAACAGAAGGATCAGATAACTCAGGAGAGTCCGCAAGGAAACTCCTCGAGAGGGCATCCGCCTTAACATTCTTAGTGCCAGGAAGAAAGGAAACCACAAAATTAAAACGTGTGAAAAACAAGGCCCACCTGGCCTGTCTAGGATTGAGTCGCTTGGCAGATTCCAGATAGACCAGATTCTTATGGTCCGTAAGGACCCCCACCTGATGTTTGGCTCCCTCAGCCAATGTCTCCACTCTTCAAAAGCCCACTTCATGGCCAATAACTCCCGATTACCCACGTCATAATTACGTTCAGTAGGAGAAAATTTTCGAGAGAAAAAGGCACAAGGGTTACTTTTAGAGGTCTCTGGATCTTTTTGGGACAAAACGGCACCTGCCCCAATTTCAGAGGCATCAACCTCCACCTGAAATGGCAGAGAAACATCAGGCTGCCGTAGAACAGGAGCAGAAGTGAATCTCTGCTTAAGTTCCTGAAACGCAGAGACTGCCTCAGGAGGCCAATTCACCACATCAGAACCCTTTCTGGTCAAATCAGTTAATGGTTTAACAATAACCGAGAAATTACCAATAAATTTACGATAAAAATTGGCAAAACCCAAAAATCTCTGAAGAGCCTTTAATGAAGTAGGTTGGACCCAATCACAGATGGCCTGAACCTTGACCGGGTCCATTTCAATAACAGATGGGGACAAAATGAATCCCAGAAATAAGATCCTCTGTACGCCAAAAAGACACTTTGATCCCTTCACATACAGAGCATTCTCTCTCAAAATCTGGAACACAGTTCGAACATGTTTCACATGAGAGTCCCAGTCATTAGAAAAAATCAAGATATCATCCAAATAAACAATCAGAAATTTGTCCACAAAATCCCTGAAAATGTCATTCATGAAGGACTGGAAGACGGAAGGAGCATTAGTGAGCCCAAAGGGCATCACTAGGTACTCAAAATGCCCTTCAGGGGTATTGAATGCCGTCTTCCATTCATCCCCGTGCTTAATGCGAATAAGGTTATACGCCCCCCTGAGGTCAAGCTTGGTAAACCAAGTAGCGTTTTTCACCCTGGAAAACAGGTCAGAAATCAAGGGTAACGGGTATTGATATTTCACAGTAATATTGTTCAAGAGACGATAATCAATACACGGCCTTAATGAACCATCTTTTTTGGCCACAAAGAAAAAACCGGCACCTAAGGGTGAAGAGGATGGTCTGATATGACCCTTCTCCAATGATTCCTTGATATAAGACCGCATAGCGTCATGTTCAGGTACAGACAAGTTAAAAAGGCGACCTTTAGGGAATTTACTACCCGGCACTAATTCAATAGCGCAGTCATAGCTCCTATGGGGAGGCAAGGATGCAGATTTACTTTCGCTAAACACATCAGAAAAATCAATCAAAAAGTCAGGAACATCCTGAGCCTGGGGGGAGGCAGAAAAAACAGGAGTGTTGGTATTAACACATTGGCAGCCCCAACTGGTTACAGACACAGATTTCCAATCCAAAACAGGATTATGAGACTGTAACCAAGGGAAACCCAGCACGATAATGTCATGCAGATTATACAGAACCAAAAATTTGCAGCACTCCTGGTGATCAGGTTCAACCCTCATTATCACCTGAGTAGAAAACTGGGGTTTATTCTCAGCCAAAGGGGTAGAATCGATCCCCAGTAGGGGAATAGACTTCTGTAGGGGTATCAAGGGAAACCCACAACGTTTAGCAAAATCATAATCCATCAGGTTAATAGCTGCTCCAGAATCAACGAAAGCCTGAGCAGAAAATGAGGACAGAGAGCATATCAGAGTGACAGTTAATAAAAACTTAGTCTGAACACTACCCAAGACAACTGAGCGTGCAAAACGTCTTCCCCGCTTAGGGCAGACTGAAATAGCATGAGAGGCATCACCACAGTAGAAACATAACCCATTGCGCTTTCGAAACTCATGACGCTGTGCCCCAGACACCACTCTATCACACTGCATGGGTTCAGAAGCTGGTTCACAAGGCAACACCATTCCACGCATACTTCTCCGCTCACGCAAACGTCTGTCAATTTGAATCGCTAATGACATAGAATCATTGAGACTAGAGGGGACAGGGAATCCCACCATAACATCCTTTACATTATCTGACAGACCCTTCCGGAAAAGGGCTGCCAAAGCGTCGTCATTCCATTTGGTCAGGACTGCCCACCTACGGAATCTCTGACAGTATAACTCAGCGTCATAAGGCCCCTGATTTAATGCCAACAAGGCTTTTTCAGCTTGATCAGTGACATTAGGCTCATCGTACAATAACCCCAAAGCCTGAAAAAATGCATCAACATCACTCAAAACAGGATCCCCAGGTGTCAGGGAAAAAGCCCAATCCTGAGGATCGCCGCGCAGGAGAGAGATGATAATTTGAACCTGCTGCGCTGCGTTCCCTGAGGACTTAGATTTTAAGGCAAAAAACAATTTACAATTATTTTTGAAATTCTGAAACTTAGCTCGATCCCCCAAAAACAAATCTGGCATGGGAATCCTAGGTTCCACAACAGGAAACCTAGCAAGATATGCAGCAATACTCTGAACCTCAGTGGCAAGCTGATCCACACGGCCAGACAACCGTGCAAACTCCATTGAGAGAAAAGATCCTCCCCAGCACCCAGAGATACAGAGGGAAAAAAAATGCAACAAACAGAAAAATATCTCTGACAACTCTGACAACCTTTTTTCTTTCACAATATTTTTTCCCTTCTGTGAGTACCATACAATTTTCAATTTTTAGGCCGGTGATACTGTTATGTTTCGGTAGCTGAGGAGTGCAGGTAAAAAAGGCAATACACCAGAGAAGTTGGAATCTATGAGATTGCAGTACCCTGACTAACCACCACAACTAGAGGCAGCCGTGGAGCGTTCCTACGTTGGTCCTAGACGCCTCGTCACAGCCTGAGAAACTAACTACACCTAAAGATAGAAATAGGAAAGCTATCTGCCCCGGAGCAGAACCCCAAAGATAATAGAAAGCCCCCAAACAAGTAATGGCGGTTAGACAAGAAGAAATACTGACACAGAAAGAAAATAGTATGAGCAAACGTTGGGGCCCAAACTACCTAAATAGAAAAGGATAGGAAGGGCACTTACTGCAATCCCAGAAAACCCTGAAAAGCACCAACTCTACTAATTTCAAAATCACCTGAGATCACACGACCTCTACCACCTAAATTAGTTCTCTGGTGTAACAAAATCAAAACAGCAGCCACTGAAAAAACTGGAAAAAGCAAAAGAACAAAACACAGTGGCTGAACTAAACTGAGAGGGCAAAAGCCCCCGGAGGGGACCCAGAAGGCCCCCACAGAAGTGCAGGACAAAATGCAAAAATATAGTACAAAAACAAAAAGAAGAAAATGTCTTATCTGTTAGCAGGAGATGCAGACACGACACAGCAGGCTACAAGGGAAACAGGAATGAAGGATTCAGACCAGAACAATTGATCACCGGCAACCCTGATGGGAAGGTGACTCCCTTATATAAGACCAGTCAGTAACACCTGATTCCCAGTCCTCACAATCTTCACTGAACAGACCAGTACCGCTTGTAACCACCAGAGGGAGTCTCTGCTCAGAACTCATCTCAAACCCATTCACAACAGTACCCCCCGCTTGAGGAGGGGTCACCGAACCCTCATTTGAGCAACCAGGTCGGTCAGGATGAGTTCTATGATACGCACGGATGAGTCTCCTAGCATGGATGTCCGAAGCAAACACCCAAGAATTGTCTTCCTGACCATAACCTCTCCACTTAACCAAATACTGGAGTTTCCGTCTAGAAAAACGAGAATCTAATATTTTCTCAACCACATACTCCAGATTGCCCTCAACCAAAACAGGGTCAGGAGGCACAGCAGCAGGAACCACTGGCTCAACAAACCTCTTCAACAAGGACTTGTGGAACACTTTATGGATCTTAAATGTCCCTGGAAGAAGCAAACGAAAAGAAACAGGATTAAGAATCTCAATGATCTTATAAGGTCCAATGAACCTAGGCTTAAATTTAGGAGATGCTACTCTCATAGGAATATTCTTTGAGGACAACCAGACCAAGTCCCCCACTTTAAACCGAGGACCATCAGTCCTATGCCGGTTAGCAAACCGCTGGGCCTTCTCCTGAGAGAGGGACAACCTCTCCACTACCTGGTCCCAAATCTGTTGCATACGCTCCACAACAGAGTCAACACCTGGACAGACAGAAGCCTCCGTCTGTCCTGAAGAAAATCGAGGGTGAAACCCAGAATTACAGAAAAACGGAGACATCAAAGTGGCAGAGCTAGCCCTATTATTAAGAGCAAACTCAGCCAAAGGTAAAAAAGAGACCCAGTCATCCTGATCAGCAGACACAAAGCATCTAAGATAAGTCTCCAATGTCTGGTTTGTTCTCTCAGTTTGACCATTGGTCTGAGGATGAAATGCCGAGGAGAAAGACAATTGAACACCCAGTTTAGAACAAAAAGTCCTCCAAAATCTGGAAACAAACTGGACTCCTCTGTCAGACACAATGTTCTCAGGAATGCCGTGTAAACGAACCACGTGCTGAAGGAACAACGGCACCAATTCAGAGGAGGAAGGCAACTTAGGTAATGGCACAAGATGTATCATTTTGGAAAACCTATCACAAATTACCCAGATGGTGGTCATTCTCTGAGAAACAGGAAGGTCGGAAATGAAATCCATAGAGATATGGGTCCATGGTCTCTTGGGCACAGGCAATGGCATCAACAAACCACTAGAGCGAGAGCAAGGCTTGGAGCGAGAGCAAGTCCCGCAGGACTGCACAAATTCCCTGACATCACGAGACAAGGTAGGCCACCAAAAGGACCGACTAACCAAGTCTCTGGTACCAAAAATTCCGGGATGCCCAGCCAATGCGGAACAATGAATCTCAGACATCACACTCTTTTTCCACTGGTCCGGGACAAACAATTTTCCAACAGGGCAGCACTCGGGCCTATCCTCCTGACACCCCCCCAGAGCAAGTCTCAAATTGGGCGAGATGGCGGAAAGAACTACACCCTCTTTCAAAATAACAGAAGGATCAGATAACTCAGGAGAGTCCGCAAGGAAACTCCTCGAGAGGGCATCCGCCTTAACATTCTTAGTGCCAGGAAGAAAGGAAACCACAAAATTAAAACGTGTGAAAAACAAGGCCCACCTGGCCTGTCTAGGATTGAGTCGCTTGGCAGATTCCAGATAGACCAGATTCTTATGGTCCGTAAGGACCACCACCTGATGTTTGGCTCCCTCCAGCCAATGTCTCCACTCTTCAAAAGCCCACTTCATGGCCAATAACTCCCGATTACCCACGTCATAATTACGTTCAGTAGGAGAAAATTTTCGAGAGAAAAAGGCACAAGGGTTACTTTTAGAGGTCTCTGGATCTTTTTGGGACAAAACGGCACCTGCCCCAATTTCAGAGGCATCAACCTCCACCTGAAATGGCAGAGAAACATCAGGCTGCCGTAGAACAGGAGCAGAAGTGAATCTCTGCTTAAGTTCCTGAAACGCAGAGACTGCCTCAGGAGGCCAATTCACCACATCAGAACCCTTTCTGGTCAAATCAGTTAATGGTTTAACAATAACCGAGAAATTACCAATAAATTTACGATAAAAATTGGCAAAACCCAAAAATCTCTGAAGAGCCTTTAATGAAGTAGGTTGGACCCAATCACAGATGGCCTGAACCTTGACCGGGTCCATTTCAATAACAGATGGGGACAAAATGAATCCCAGAAATAAGATCCTCTGTACGCCAAAAAGACACTTTGATCCCTTCACATACAGAGCATTCTCTCTCAAAATCTGGAACACAGTTCGAACATGTTTCACATGAGAGTCCCAGTCATTAGAAAAAATCAAGATATCATCCAAATAAACAATCAGAAATTTGTCCACAAAATCCCTGAAAATGTCATTCATGAAGGACTGGAAGACGGAAGGAGCATTAGTGAGCCCAAAGGGCATCACTAGGTACTCAAAATGCCCTTCAGGGGTATTGAATGCCGTCTTCCATTCATCCCCGTGCTTAATGCGAATAAGGTTATACGCCCCCCTGAGGTCAAGCTTGGTAAACCAAGTAGCGTTTTTCACCCTGGAAAACAGGTCAGAAATCAAGGGTAACGGGTATTGATATTTCACAGTAATATTGTTCAAGAGACGATAATCAATACACGGCCTTAATGAACCATCTTTTTTGGCCACAAAGAAAAAACCGGCACCTAAGGGTGAAGAGGATGGTCTGATATGACCCTTCTCCAATGATTCCTTGATATAAGACCGCATAGCGTCATGTTCAGGTACAGACAAGTTAAAAAGGCGACCTTTAGGGAATTTACTACCCGGCACTAATTCAATAGCGCAGTCATAGCTCCTATGGGGAGGCAAGGATGCAGATTTACTTTCGCTAAACACATCAGAAAAATCAATCAAAAAGTCAGGAACATCCTGAGCCTGGGGGGAGGCAGAAAAAACAGGAGTGTTGGTATTAACACATTGGCAGCCCCAACTGGTTACAGACACAGATTTCCAATCCAAAACAGGATTATGAGACTGTAACCAAGGGAAACCCAGCACGATAATGTCATGCAGATTATACAGAACCAAAAATTTGCAGCACTCCTGGTGATCAGGTTCAACCCTCATTATCACCTGAGTAGAAAACTGGGGTTTATTCTCAGCCAAAGGGGTAGAATCGATCCCCAGTAGGGGAATAGACTTCTGTAGGGTATCAAGGGAAACCCACAACGTTTAGCAAAATCATAATCCATCAGGTTAATAGCTGCTCCAGAATCAACGAAAGCCTGAGCAGAAAATGAGGACAGAGAGCATATCAGAGTGACAGTTAATAAAAACTTAGTCTGAACACTACCCAAGACAACTGAGCGTGCAAAACGTCTTCCCCGCTTAGGGCAGACTGAAATAGCATGAGAGGCATCACCACAGTAGAAACATAACCCATTGCGCTTTCGAAACTCATGATGCTGTGCCCCAGACACCACTCTATCACACTGCATGGGTTCAGAAGCTGGTTCACAAGGCAACACCATTCCACGCATACTTCTCCGCTCACGCAAACGTCTGTCAATTTGAATCGCTAATGACATAGAATCATTGAGACTAGAGGGGACAGGGAATCCCACCATAACATCCTTTACATTATCTGACAGACCCTTCTGGAAAAGGGCTGCCAAAGCGTCGTCATTCCATTTGGTCAGGACTGCCCACCTACGGAATCTCTGACAGTATAACTCAGCGTCATAAGGCCCCTGATTTAATGCCAACAAGGCTTTTTCAGCTTGATCAGTGACATTAGGCTCATCGTACAATAACCCCAAAGCCTGAAAAAATGCATCAACATCACTCAAAACAGGATCCCCAGGTGTCAGGGAAAAAGCCCAATCCTGAGGATCGCCGCGCAGGAGAGAGATGATAATTTGAACCTGCTGCGCTGCGTTCCCTGAGGACTTAGATTTTAAGGCAAAAAACAATTTACAATTATTTTTGAAATTCTGAAACTTAGCTCGATCCCCCAAAAACAAATCTGGCATGGGAATCCTAGGTTCCACAACAGGCAACCTAGCAAGATATGCAGCAATACTCTGAACCTCAGTGGCAAGCTGATCCACACGGCCAGACAACCGTGCAAACTCCATTGAGAGAAAAGATCCTCCCCAGCACCCAGAGATACAGAGGGAAAAAAAATGCAACAAACAGAAAAATATCTCTGACAACTCTGACAACCTTTTTTCTTTCACAATATTTTTTCCCTTCTGTGAGTACCATACAATTTTCAATTTTTAGGCCGGTGATACTGTTATGTTTCGGTAGCTGAGGAGTGCAGGTAAAAAAGGCAATACACCAGAGAAGTTGGAATCTATGAGATTGCAGTACCCTGACTAACCACCACAACTAGAGGCAGCCGTGGAGCGTTCCTACGTTGGTCCTAGACGCCTCGTCACAGCCTGAGAAACTAACTACACCTAAAGATAGAAATAGGAAAGCTATCTGCCCCGGAGCAGAACCCCAAAGATAATAGAAAGCCCCCAAACAAGTAATGGCGGTTAGACAAGAAATACTGACACAGAAAGAAAATAGTATGAGCAAACGTTGGGGCCCAAACTACCTAAATAGAAAAGGATAGGAAGGGCACTTACTGCAATCCCAGAAAACCCTGAAAAGCACCAACTCTACTAATTTCAAAATCACCTGAGATCACACGACCTCTACCACCTAAATTAGTTCTCTGGTGTAACAAAATCAAAACAGCAGCCACTGAAAAAACTGGAAAAAGCAAAAGTACAAACATCAGTGGCTGAACTAAACTGAGAGGGCAAAAGCCCCCGGAGGGGACCCAGAAGGCCCCCACAGAAGTGCAGGACAAAATGCAAAAATATAGTACAAAAACAAAAAGAAGAAAATGTCTTATCTGTTAGCAGGAGATGCAGACACGACACAGCAGGCTACAAGGGAAACAGGAATGAAGGATTCAGACCAGAACAATTGATCACCGGCAACCCTGATGGGAAGGTGACTCCCTTATATAAGACCAGTCAGTAACACCTGATTCCCAGTCCTCACAATCTTCACTGAACAGACCAGTACCGCTTGTAACCACCAGAGGGAGTCTCTGCTCAGAACTCATCTCAAACCCATTCACAACACTAAACATTCCCAAATCCTGTAACCGTTCCTCATAGGACATGGTTTGCAGACCGGACACTATTCTGGTTGCTCTTCTCTGAACTAGCTCCAGTTTGTTGATGTCTTTTTTAAAATGTGGTGCCCAAAACTGGACACAGTATTCCAGAAGAGGTCTGACCAAAGAGGAGTAGAGGGCAATAATGACCTCACGTGATCTAGACTGTATGCTTCTGTTAATACATCCCAGAATTGTATTTGCCTTTTTTGCTGCTGCATCACACTGTTGACTCATGTTCAGTCTGTGATCTATTAGTATACCCAAGTCTTTTTCACATGTGCTGCTACTTAGCCTTATTCCTCCCATTCTGTATACGCTTTTTTCATTTTTATTTCCCAGATGTAGTACTTTGCATTTTTCCCTGTTAAAAAACATTCTGTTAGTTGCTACCCACTGCTCCAGTTTATTTATATCTTTTTGAATCCTCTCTTTCTCTTCTCTAGTATTAGCTATCCCTCCTAGCTTTGTGTCATCAGCAAATTTAATCAGTTTACCCTCAAGTCCTTCATCTAAATCATTGATAAAGATGTTGAACAATACAGGGCCCAAGACAGAGCCCTGTGGTACCCCACTTGATACATTCTTCCTACTGGATGTGCAGCCATTTACTACCACTCTATGGGTCCTATCACTAAGCCAGTTATGAGTCCACCTAACAGTTGCCTTGTCCATTCCATACTTAGCCATTTTATCAATAAGGATTGTGTGAGATACTTTGTCAAATGCTTTGCTGAAGTCAAGATATAATATATCTACAGCATTTCCCTGATCCCCCCAGTTACTGATTCTGTTATAGAAGGAAATTAAATTAGTCTGACATGACTTATTAGTTACAAACCCATGCTGACTCTGGCTAATCACTTCATTCTTGTCCAGGTACTTACATACATGTTGTTTAAGAATTTGTTCAAAGATCTTTACTGGTATAGATGTCAGACTCACCGGCCTGTAGTTCCCTGGGTCCACTTTCTTCCCCTTTTTGAAGATAGGAACAACATTTGCTCTTCTCCAGTCTTCTGGGACTTCTCCTGCTCTCCAAGAATTTTCAAAGATTATGGAGTGTGGTTCAAAAATTTCTTCTGCTATCTCCTTCAGTACTCTGCAGTGTAATTCATCTGGACCTGAAGACTTGAATTCATTTATGTTAGCTAAGTGTTTCCTCACTATTTTTCTGTTTATAGATATCCTGGATTCTTCTATTCCCTTAATAGGACAGTGAAGATCAGTTGATGTTACATTTCCTTTCTGAGAGAAAACAGATGCAAAATAGGAATTTAAAAGTTCGGCCTTCTCAACATCCTTTCTTACCACTTCATAATTTTCATCCTGTAAAAATCCTATAGCATCTTTGACTTTTCTTTTACTTTTGACATATCCCCAAAATCCTTTTTTATTGCTTTTGACATATCTTGCAAGCCTTAACTCATTGTCAGCTTTAGCTAATCTGATTCTTGCCCTGCAGGTTCTGCAGACATCATTATATTCTTCCTTAGATATGCCTCCCTCTTTCCATTTGATAAACATTTCTTTCTTCCTTGTTAGCATGTGTTTAAGTTCTTTGTTCATCCATCCTGGTTTCGTTAAATGCTTCCTATTCTTCCCTCTTTTCGGAATTGTTAATGATTGTGCTTTGAGAATCTCATTTTTCAAGATTTCCCATCCTTCCTGGACATTTTTGTCCTTAAGGATATCCAGCCATTGGATCCCTCCGATTCTCTTTCTGAGTCCCTTAAAATCTGCCTTTCTGAAATCTAACCTTGACGTCTGAGTCTTCACAGGTCTTCCTCCTCTCTAGTTATCCAAAATTCTAAAATAGCATGGTCACTACCTCCTAAGGTCCCAGCCACTCTTACCTCCTCAACCATTTCCTCCCTGTTTATAAGGATTAGATCCAAGGTAGCAGATCCCCTTGTTTTCTCCCCCACCTTTTGGAAGATAAAGTTGTCAGCAAGAGAGGATAAGAATTTCCTGGACCTCTTAGTTTTGCCTGAGAGAGATTCCCAACAAACATCTGGATAGTTGAAATCTCCCATGACCACTATGTCATATTTTTTGGAGAACTTGGCCATATGATGCATAAAGAGTTCTCTCAAATCTTCAGCTTGCATAGGCGGCCTGTAGTAAATGCCTACAATGGTGTACTTTCCATTGTTCGCTCCTTGTATTCTTACCCAGTTTCCACAGAACTGCCAGTCTCTGAAGCTTCAATCTCTGTGCAGATATACGCTTTTCTAACATACAATGCCACACCTCCTCCTCGTTTATCAAGTTTGTTTCTTGCAAATAAATTGTATCCTTCTAGCCTTGTATTCCAATCATGCACAAAAAACAAATGTCCAAAAATAAAAAATAAAAATTTTTGCAAAAATTGCATGAAGGTAGTAATAATTATAAGGGTATTTAGTAAACATAATTTTGATCAAAAGAATGTACAAGCCATCCCGCCACGTCAAGGCAACCCTTTGTGGGACAGTCCTACTCTAATATTAAAAACCTTTCCACTTGTCAAGTGACGTAAATGTGAACAAGGCAGAGGGACTGAACCCACCAGTTGAAGCATAGGCCAGACAGGATGGATTTCTCAATTCAGAAACAGGGCGGTCCCACCCTTATATGCACAGAATGCACTCTGAACTACATAGAAAACTAGATCTGAACTGAAAAAGTAAGTTGATGTGTATGCAAAATGTAAATGCATATTAACACATGACCATTACACAGAAAATAGGCACAAAAAACAAATGTCCAAAAATAAAAAATAAAAATTTTTGCAAAAATTGCATGAAGGTAGTAATAATTATAAGGGTATTTAGTAAACATAATTTTGATCAAAAGAATGTACAAGCCATCCCGCCACGTCAAGGCAACCCTTTGTGGGACAGTCCTACTCTAATATTAAAAACCTTTCCACTTGTCAAGTGACGTAAATGTGAACAAGGCAGAGGGACTGAACCCACCAGTTGAAGCATAGGCCAGACAGGATGGATTTCTCAATTCAGAAACAGGGCGGTCCCACCCTTATATGCACAGAATGCACTCTGAACTACATAGAAAACTAGATCTGAACTGAAAAAGTAAGTTGATGTGTATGCAAAATGTAAATGCATATTAACACATGACCATTACACAGAAAACAGGCACAAAAAACAAATGTCCAAAAATAAAAAATAAAAATTTTTGCAAAAATTGCATGAAGGTAGTAATAATTATAAGGGTATTTAGTAAACATAATGGTCATGTGTTAATATGCATTACATTTTGCATACACATCAACTTACTTTCAGTTCAATCTAGTTTCTATGTAGTTCAGATGCATTCTGTGCATATAAGGTGGGCCCACCCTGTTCTGAATTGAGAAATCCATCTTCTGGCCTATGCTTCAACTGTGCTTCATCCTCTGCCTTGTTCAATTCGTCATTGACAAGTGGAAAGGTTTTTAATATTGAGTAGGACTGTCCACAAAGGTTGCTTGACGTGACGGGATGGCTGTACATTCTTTGATCAAAATTATTTTACTAATACCCTATAATTATTACTACTCATGCAATTTTGCAAAAATTTTTATTTTTTATTTTTGGACATTTGTTTTTTGTGCCTATTTTCTGTGTAATGGTCATGTGTTAATATGCATTTACATTTTGCATACACATCAACTTACTTTTTCAGTTCAGATCTAGTTTTCTATGTAGTTCAGAGTGCATTCTGTGCATATAAGGGTGGGACAGCCCTGTTTCTGAATTGAGAAATCCATCCTGTCTGGCCTATGCTTCAACTGGTGGGTTCAGTCCCTCTGCCTTGTTCACATTTACGTCACTTGACAAGTGGAAAGGTTTTTAATATTAGAGTAGGACTGTCCCACAAAGGGTTGCCTTGACGTGGCGGGATGGCTTGTACATTCTTTTGATCAAAATTATGTTTACTAAATACCCTTATAATTTTTGCAAAAATTTTTATTTTTTATTTTTGGACATTTGTTTTTTGTGCCTGTTTTCTGTGTAATGGTCATGTGTTAATATGCATTTACATTTTGCATACACATCAACTTACTTTTTCAGTTCAGATCTAGTTTTCTTTGTATTCCAATCATGTGTATCGTCCCACCAAGTTTCAGTGATTCCAATGACATCATACTTCTTCTCCTGCATTAGTAGTTCCAATTCTCCTTGTTTGTTGCCCATGCTTTGTGCATTTGTATAGAAACATTTTAGTTTGTGATTGGTCTCTCTTCCTCCAATATTTTTGTCATTTAGATTTTTTTGTCTTCTGTGATGAACGGCACACGGTCCGCCACACGGTAGCCCGGGGTATCACGGCTTGTGATCCCTCCGTTGCCACAAATGTGATGAAAACGCGCACACACACGACGGCTGCTGCCGTCCGACCCAATGTGTCAGGAATAATCTGCAGGGATTTATAATTATCCCACTTCCACTTAGGAACTTGCAGCTCTCTGGCGCCCCCCTTACCCTCAGGTCAGTCAGGGAACTGCACCTAGGATAATTAGTTGCCAGACGGGCCACTTGGATGTGTGCTGGCTATTGGGCACGCTGCAGTGAGGGAATTATAATTACTCTGGGCAGCAGCCAGGCAGTACACTTATAAAACCCGCTCTGCCACTGCCAACGCCACCCAATAGGTTAACACTTTACACCCCTTCTTTTTAGCTGCCACCAGCTACGATTTACTTAATGAACAATTTATCAAGAGGGTCCGTAGCAACCCCAAATCAGTAGCGTAGTACTTCAGGCACGTGCAAATTCGTTTATGGAGCAGGAGAAACAAACTAATAAATTTATAGGTTTATTCCTAAGAGGCAGGCAGTGTTTATACCATATAAAAAGATGTAACAAGCTGAGACAATACAGTTATGTACAATACAGTTAAAAATAAAACAGGATTAAAGGTGAAAAACTTATATGGCACTTAGGCAGTTACAGGCAAGACAGGCTGGGGGAGGAGCCACACGTCATAGTTCATTTGCAGATCTGTTAGTCACCTCATCACAGCCTGGAAAGAATAGGGGGGGCTCACTGCAAGACTTATACATGTGGGCTGGTGACCTCACAAAAGGGGATGGTTTTCTGGCCACCTCCCCGGGCTAGAAGTTCTAGCTTTAAGTTCTGGAAGATATAAGGACCATACCTCATTCTGGGAACCTAGCAGAATAATGGCAGACCTATCAATGATCTTACTTTGAAATGACTGTTCAAATGAGCCCAAACTTGGGTGAGATAGTTCATGGTGCATCCGAGAATTCCATTTCTCGGGTTCTGTTGGAGTTACGGGTTCACCAGTACCACGGGAACGACGCCTGATGGACGCCTGATTCAAAACCGTAGCTTTAGTGTCTCTGACGTAAGCTCCCTGCGAGTTATGACCAAAAGAATGAATTCTCATGATATGTATGGGACCTTGCTGCAGGGTTTTGAGACAAAGGAAATTCCTGAAGAATTCCTGAGGTGGGGGGAATGAGAGGAGTGGCTTTGCTCTGTGCTGGCAAAACGATGGGGGTTGTAGTTCTATGTGGAAAGTTTTAGAACAGCACAAGAAATGGAGCTTCCAGTATCATCACACCTCCCCCTCTTAGAGTGCACTAAGGATGCATGACCTGTCGGTAATCCGCCATGCGCACCTCAGCGGGTTCGCCACGCCGTGACAACCCATCGGCATTGGCTTGGGCCAGCATGTCCAGGAGGGGGTCTTCCTCCCCGTCCTTGGATAGGTTGCAGACTGGTAGGACGCAGGCTTCACGTTCGTGATGGGCCTTCCTCATGTTGATGGGAAAGGCCTTGTGCCTACCCCAAGTGTGGTCAAGCGTGACCACGTAGGTGACTTGGTTGAGCTGTTGGTGCATGACGTACGGGCCTTCCGAGGCTGCCTGAAGCTTATCCTTTGGTACGGGGACCAGCACCCACACCTTTTGACCCACCTGGTAGGGCTGCTCCCGGGCGTTCTGGTCGTACCAGTGCTTCTGGTCAGCCTGAGCCTGCGTCATGTTGTCATGCACCAACTGCGTCAAGGTCTGCATCTTGTCGCGGAAGCGCATGACATAATCCACGATGGACACTTCCGTGGGGTTTGGCTCATCCTCCCAGGATTCTCTTATCAACCCAAGGGGTCCCCGGACTCGCCTGCCGTACAGGAGCTCGAAGGGGGAGAACCCCGTCGAGGCCTGCGGGACTTCTCTGTAGGCAAATAGCAGGTGTGGGAGGTACCGCTCCCAATCGCGTCCCTGGGTCTCAACCAGCATGCGGAGCATCTGTTTGAGGGTACCGTTAAAGCGCTCACACAAACCATTGGTCTGAGGCTGATACGCACTCGATACCATACGCGTCACCTGCATTTTCCTGCAGAGACCCACCATTAGGCGAGACATAAATTGGGTCCCTCGATCGGTAAGCATCTCCCTGGGAAATCCTACCCGTGAAAAGATGGTCACCAATGCATCCGCCACCTTATCTGCCTTAGTTGAGGACAGAGCTACTGCCTCCGGGTACCGGGTAGCGTAGTCTACCACAGTCAGAATGTATCGCTTTCCAGAGCTGCTGGGGATGGCCAGCGGGCCCACAATGTCCACCGCGATCCTCTGGAAAGGCTCCTCTATCACTGGCAACGGGATCAGGGGAACCTTAAGAGCAGGCCCCGCCTTCCCCACTCTTTGACAGGTGATACAGGAGCGGCAGTAGTTAGTCACATCTGTCCCCATCTTGGGCCAATAGAAGTGTTGAGACAGCCGTGCCTTAGTTTTGCTGATCCCCAAGTGTCCAGCGAGAGGAATCTCATGGGCAATCCGCAACAACTCACCTCGGAACTGGTGCGGGACGACCAGCTGTTTTTCCCTCAACCACTCCTTTTGGGAATCTCCGGGTACTGTCTCCCGGTACAACCTTCGTTCCCAGAACACCCTCTCATCAGTCACGGAGGTGGGCGTCTCGGCGAGGTGCCTCAAGTTCTCCAGGCTCGCATCTGAGTGCAGAGCGGCCTGGAACTCCTGGCTGGAGGCAGCCAGAAGTGACGTCAGGGTTCCTTCCTTACTGGGACCCTCTGGGACCGGCTCTGGGTCCACTTCTGGTTCAGTCTCTCCTGTAGCGGAGCAGGGTCCAGATGGCAGGGCGCTACCTGTGATCCGGGCACTCTGACTGCGGGTGACAGCAGCTACATATGCAGTCTCCCCGGGGATTTCTATAGACCCATCAGCCTGCGCTGCTATGGGCTCTACCTCCCCATCCACCCCCAACACTTCAGGAGCAGTGCTACTTATGGGCCAGTTACCTTCCTCAGTGGCACTGGTTAGTGTCATGGCGTCACCTTCCTCACGGTACCCATGTACCTCCCCATTTCCTTGAGCACTGTCGCTTGCTCCTGCTAGGGTTCCTCAGCCGTCTCACTCCGCAGAGCGACGTGGCTGAACGCTCCTGTACCTGTGGACACATCTACCACTTCAGAGAAAGGGTTAACAGGTTCAGATGGCACAGATACATCACTATCAGCATCATTCCTAGGGAAAGAAAGGTTATCAGCTGCATAATCACTTCGCAAAGCATTGGCAGGTAACACATTCAGTTTCCCATCATCATCAACATCAACATCATGGTTAACGTTAACCTTATTATCAGATTGGGGAGGGGTGTCAGGGACATAGTACGCCACCATCCTCCCCAGATCAGTCCCCAATAAAACATCAGTGGGCAGGTTTTCGGACACGCCCACTTCCTTCACCCTGCTCCCGGCACCCCAGTCAATGAAAACCCGGGCTATCGGCAAGGGGCAGCGGACGCCCCCAATCCCGGTGACAGTTAGGGTTTTCCCCGGAATCAACTCTTCAGGGGCCGCCAGTTCGGGTTGGATGAGGGTTCGTTCAGCCCCGGTGTCCTTGAGGCCTGTAGCAAGATGGGCCCCCACGCGGACGGGCTGCACGTTGTCATCAACCCTCCCCACCACACCACCCACCAAAAGAACAGAGGCGTTGGGACCGAAGGCCTTGGCTGGGGGGTTCTTCTGCCTCTCCGGACAGGTGGCGCTGATGTGTCCAGTTCGTTTACGGGAGAAACACTGGCGGGGGTCTGATGTAGGCCTGGCGCTGGCAAAGGGGATAGTGCCTCCAGGGGGATGGCTGGCAGGGGCACTGGGGTGGTTGCAGGCTTACCTCCTCCCCAGCGGGCGGTGACGGGCTTCCGCACCTCGGGTTTCCGGTTGGCCTCATAGCTGTCGGCGATCCGTGCTGTTCTGACCGCGTCCTCCGGTTCTCGGTCCAGGATGAACTGTCGAACCTCAGCTGGGCACAGATGCAGGAACTGGTCTTTGATCATCAGGTCCCTCAGGTTCTCAAAGGTGTCAACTGACAGTCCATGGATCCACTGGTCAAAGTGGTTCCTGAGACCTTGCATCACATCGCTATAACTGTCGTGTGGAGGTTCCGGAACTTAATCATAGAATCATAGAATGGTAGAGTTGGAAGGGACCTCCTGGGCCATCTGGTCCAACCCCCTGCTCAAAGCAGGATTCTCTAAATCATCCCAGACAGATGTCTGTCCAGCCTCTGTTTGAAGACTTCCATTGAAGGAGAATTTACCACCTCTCGTGGCAGCCTGTTCCACTCCTTGATCACCCTAACTGTCAAAAAGTTTTTTCTAATATCTAATCTGTGTCTCCTCCCATTCAGTTTCATCCCATTGCTTCTAGTCTTTCCTTGTGCAAATGAGAATAAAGATGATCCTTCTACAATGTGACAGCCCTTGAGATATTTGTAGACAGCTATTAAGTCTCCTCTCAGTCTTCTTTTTTGCAAGCTAAACATTCCCAAATCCTGCAACCGTTCCTCATAGGACATGGTTTGCAGACCGGTCACCATTCTTGTGGCTCTTCTTTGAACTTGCTCCAGTTTGTTGATGTCTTTTTTAAAATGTGGTGCCCAAAACTGGACACAGTATTCCAGATGAGGTCTGACCAAAGAGGAGTAGAGGGCAATAATGACCTCACGTGATCTAGACTGTATGCTTCTGTTGATACAATTGTATTTGCCTTTTTTGCTGCTGCATCACACTGTTGACTCATGTTCAGTCTGTGATCAATTAGTATACCCAAGTCTTTTTCACATGTGCTGTTACTTAGCCCTATTCCTCCCATTTTGTTTATGCTTTTTCATTTTTATTGCCCAGATGTAGTACTTTGCATTTTTCCCTGTTAAAAACCATTCTGTTAGTTGCTGCCCACTGCTCCAGTTTATTTATATCTTTTTGAATCCTCTCTCTCTCTTCTCTAGTATTAGCTACCCCTCCTAGCTTTGTGTCATCAGCAAATTTGAACTTCTTTCGGTATACCTCAGGGGTTAGTTTGTACTTGGCGATCAGGGCCTGCTTGATGGCCACATAGTCAACATCTTGGCCTGGTGGGAGTGAAGCAAACGCCTCCAGAGCTTTGCCCTTTAGCCCGGGGGTCAAGTTCTTGGCCCATTGGTCCTCAGGCAGCTGGTACTGTCTGCAGACTTTCTCAAAGGCCCGCAGAAAAGTGTCCAAGTCTCCGTCTTTTTCCATCACGGGAAAGTGCTCCGGCCGGGGCTTCGGACTCTGAGCGCTGCTGGGCACACCGCTCCGGGCTGTGGAGGGCATTGCCCCTTGTCTGAGCAGCTCCAGTTCATGGGCTCTCTGAGCTTCCCGTTCGGCTCTCTCAGCCTCTCGGTGGTCGGCTCTCTCTTGAGCTTGCTGGATCAGCTTCAGGCGCCCATCATGGTCGTCGGCGGAGAGTTCCTCCAGGGCCGCCTGCAGGTAAGGGTCCAACCCACCCTGGGTGTAAGCATTCAAGATTTGGGCCTCTGCTGCAGCACCACTTTGGCTTGGGCCGGCTCCTGCGCCCGCCACGCTCTGAGGCTCGTCCAGTTCCTTCAGGGCCTGGACCAGTTGGGCTTTGGTTTGGTTCGTGTGGTCAAGGCCGTGGTACATGCAGATTCCCATAAGAGTGACCCTGCTCTGCTTTTCGTACCAACTTGCTCCTCTTGTAGCCATGTTTGCCAAATAAAAGGATAGAAAACAAAGAGAAAGGGAGGGGTAACCGCAAGTACACACAATTGTCTCAGGACTAATAAACACTGAGCTTGTTCTCCAAAACTTTAGTTGCAGGGTCCCTGAAGAACCGTGCAAGTTTTTTTTTTAGTGAGAGGAATGATTACTCAGACCAGATCACTAATGCTCTATAATCCCACCGCTCTGCCACCAATGTGATGAACGGCACACGGTCCGCCACACGGTAGCCCGGGGTATCACGGCTTGTGATCCCTCCGTTGCCACAAATGTGACGAAAACGCGCACACACACGACGGCTGCTGCCGTCTGACCCAATGTGTCAGGAATAATCTGCAGGGATTTATAATTATCCCACTTCCACTTAGGAAATTGCAGCTCTCTGGCGCCCCCCTTACCCTCAGGTCAGTCAGGGAACTGCACCTAGGATAATTAGTCGCCAGACGGGCCACTTGGATATGTGCTGGCTATTGGGCACGCTGCAGTGAGGGAATTATAATTACTCCGGGCCGCAGCCAGGCAGTACACTTATAAAACCCGCTCCGTCACTGCCAACGCCACCCAATAGGTTAACACTTTACACCCCTTCTTTTTAACTGCCACCAGCTACGATTTACTTAATGAACAATTTATCAAGAGGGTCCGTAGCAACCCCAAATCAGTAGCGTAGTACTTCAGGCACGTGCAAATTCATTTATAGAGCAGGAGAAACAAACTAATAAATTTATAGGTTTATTCCTAAGAGGCAGGCAGTGTTTATACCATATAAAAAGATGTAACAAGCTGAGACAATACAGTTATGTACAATACAGTTAAAAATAAAACAGGATTAAAGGTGAAAAACTTACATGGCACTTAGGCAGTTACAGGCAAGACAGGCTGGGGGAGGAGCCACACGTCATAGTTCATTTGCAGATCTGTTAGTCACCTCATCACAGCCTGGAAAGAATAGGGGGGGCTCACTGCAAGACTTATACATGTGGGCTGGTGACCTCACAAAAGGGGATGGTTTTCTGGCCACCTCCCCGGGCTAGAAGTTCTAGCTTTAAGTTCTAGAAGATCATAAGGACCATACCTCATCCTGGGAACCTAGCAGAATAATGGCAGACCTATCAATGATCTTACTTTGAAATGACTGTTCAAATGAGCCCAAACTTGGGTGAGATAGTTCATGGTGCATCCGAGAATTCCATTTCTCGGGTTCTGTTGGAGTTACGGGTTCACCAGTACCACGGGAACGACGCCTGATGGACGCCTGATTCAAAACCGTAGCTTTGGTGTCTCTGACATAAGCTCCCTGCGAGTTATGACCAAAAGAATGAATTCTCATGATATGTATGGGACCTTCCTGCAGGGTTTTGAGACAAAGGAAATTCCTGAAGAATTCCTGAGGTGGGGGGAATGAGAGGAGTGGCTTTGCTCTGTGCTGGCAAACCGATGGGGGTCGTAGTTCTATGTGGAAAGTTCTAGAACAGCACAAGAAATGGAGCTTCCAGTATCATCACATCTTCGTTCTTCCTTTCCACTTCTAATAGCTGAGTTCTCAATAGTATTTGTCAGGTGTATGGATTTTTCTGGCCTTTTGCTCCCTTCCCTCATTGTTCTAGTTTAAAGCTCTCCTGATGAGTGTAGCAAGGCGACTTCCAAATACATGTTTTCCAGTCTTCGTAAGGTGCACCCCATCTCTAGCAAGTAGTCCATCGTATAGGTAATTCACTCCGTGATCCAGAAATCCTAATCCTTGCTGATGGCACCATCGACGTAGCCATTTGTTCACCTGCAGAATCTTATTCCACCTCCTTGTTCCATGGCCATCCACTGGAAGGATGGAAGAGAAGACCACCTGCGCACCCAGTTCTTTCACTTTCTTGCCTAAGTTTTCAAAGTCACTGCAGATGGTTTCCAGGTCACTTCTTGCGGTGTCATTTGTCCCCACATGTATTAGCAGGAATAGGTAGTCATCTGAAGGTCTGAAGAGTCCTGATATCCTGTCAGACACATCTTTAATTTTTGCACCTGGAAAACAGCACATTTCTTTTGAGGTTAAATCCAGTCTGCAGATAGCGGCCTCTGGTCCTCTCAACAGGGAATCCCCCATGACCACAACTCTCCGTTTCTTCTTCACAACAGTTTTCTTTCTCCATCCTTTCAGATGCAACGGCCAAAACCCAGTGTTCTTGGAGCTCGCGGAGACTCTTTACTTATCCCAGAATGAACTGGGAATATGCAAATGATCTCCTCAGGACTCCTCCCCTGGTTTACCAATGTCTTTGATATATATAGTCTCTCGTATACGAGACTACTACACATCCTGTCCCTAATGAAGTCACTTATGTGACGACACTAGTGTTGAGCGATACGATAATGCAAATATCGGCTATCGGCCGATATTAGCTCTATCGGCCTTTCGATAATTCGTTTCGATATTTTCGTATTATCGAATACCGGAATCGGAAGTTCCCATAATTATTTGCGAGGCAATGTGATTTTATTCAGCCAATAAGGAATCCTAAGAAGTGTGGGCACATCCTGTAATGCTGCGGTCATGTTAACTAATGGCATGGCTGTGATTGGATGCTGAAATGATGTCAGAATGCACTATAAAAGGCGCCGCCGCCATTTTAGCGTCACTGTGCTGTGAATACAGTAAGGGACAGAACGCTGCTGTGCTGACTCTGAGGGACAGTTAGAGATTGCGATTTAGTGTACTGTGCTGTAGGCAGGCTAGTTTACCACCGGCTGTGTAAAGCTTCCTTTTGCCTTGCAGTGTTGTTTTAACAGCTCTGTGCAAGGTGTGTGTGAGTGCAGGTGACGCTGCAGTTTGTTCTGCATGCAACGCTGTCTGTAGGCATCTGCACGTGTCACTCACAGACTCTTTTTTTTTTTTCTTCAGTGTATAAAAGGCGCCGCCGCCATTTTAGCGTCACTGTGCTGTGAATTCAGTAAGGGACAGAACGCTGCTGTGCTGACTCTGAGGGACAGTTAGAGATTGCGATTTAGTGTACTGTGCTGTAGGCAGGCTAGCACCAACCACTGTGTAAAGCTTCCTTTTGCCTGCAGTGTTTTAACAGCTCTGCAAGGTGTGTGTGAGTGCAGGTGACGCTCTAGTTTGCTCTGCATGCAACGCTGTCTGTAGGCATCTGCACCTGTCACTCACAGACTCTTTTTTTTTTCCTTCAGTGTAATTCTTGCTGCTCCATGCAATTTAACTATTAGTGTGACGCGCTTCCATCCGTATCCAATACATTGGTTGCAAACACTATAGAAGTAGACAAAGGAGTAGCCTTTCACAGATTGTGATTTGTGAACAGTTGTGTTTCAGTGTTCACTTCAGTCTCTGTGTAATAACCACACTTAGGCCTTAAGTTATAACTTTTCTGACTTTCTTTATCAATCTACCAAGATGAAGAAGTCAGTGAGTAAGGCACGTGGTCGTGGCCGTGGAGTTTCAGCAGGGAGAGGACGTGGGGATTCTGTGTCTGCTGCCGCCCTCAGTGACACAGCATCCACCATTTATCCCCGTGAGCGTTCCTTTATGCGCACTTTGGTAGGAGCTCGGCGTGCCCCCCTGCTGCGGGAAGAACAAATTGAAGCCGTTGTTGGTTGGATGGCAGCCAATGCATCGACTTCAATTCCTTCCACCTCCCCTCAGGAACACAACACTGTTGAGCAACCATCTGTCTGTTCACCGCCTGTCAAATTGCCAAGGCAGTCAGAGAGTTCTGTACAGGAGCCAGCTGAGGTTCTGCTTCTGTTCTCAGAATCTGTTGGCTCGCAAACACGGGCACAGGCAAGCAGCATTCTGCAATTTGAAGAAGAGGGAGTATGCAGTGATGCGCAACAGCTGTGTCTCTCTCAATCTGAAGAGGCGGGTGAGCCAGTGCCGATGGACAGCACACCGCAGAACGCATCTTATGATGATGATGAGACTCAGGTGCCAGGTTTTGTGGAGCATGGTGCTGCCCAGACCATCCAACAGCAGCAGGTGTTGGAAGAGGGTAGTGGAGATGATGAAGTCCGAGACCCAACATGGCGTGAGCAACAGCAAGGTGGTGGGAGCAGCTCTGAGGAAGAGATTGTCCCAACGGTACAAAGAGGAGGGAGAGGTAGGCTGCAGACTCGCTTGCCTGTAGCCTCCAGTTTGGCACCTGTTGGGAGCAGTTCTCTTAGAAATGTCAAAATTGGCGCTCCCATGACTTGCACTGCGTGGTCCTTTTTTGACAGACTTGTAGATAATATTTGCTATGTTCAATGCAAGCTGTGTAAGCAAAAAGTTAAAAGAGGTAAAAATATCAGGAACCTGAATACCACAAATATGTGGACACATGTACGGACAAAGCACGTAGCTGAGTTCCAAAGACACACTGGAGATGTAGGCCAACCTACAGCAGCACCTACATCTTTACGTCATGTTCGAGCCTCTACCTCCAGCTCTCACACACCTGTTTTGGCTTCCTCACAGGATCTCCATGGAAGAACCTCGGTCACTGTTGTCCATAGACAAACTGTTATTCCACCCACTGCAGCAAGTTCACAGTCATCGTCACACTCCCAGTACAAAAAACAGCCATCGGTAACACAGGCATGGGATAAAAGACGGCCATACTCGGCAAACCATCCACGAGCACAGGCTCTGAATGCTGGCCTTGCAAAACTCCTGTCCCTTGAAATGCTGTCATTCAGGCTGGTGGAGACTGACAGTTTCAGGAACTTTATGGCATTGGCAGTCCCACAATATAATGTGCCAAGCCGATTTTATTTCAGCAGGCAAGCTGTCCCTGCTCTGCAAAAACATGTCGAGGGAAACATTAAACATGCGCTACTAAACGCCGTCAGTAGCAGGGTCCACCTGACCACCGATGCGTGGACCAGTACCCATGGCCAGGGACGATACCTTTCCCTCACTGCCCATTGGGTCAATGTTGTGGAGCCGGGTACAGATCTTGCCAGTGGCGCTGTACGTGTTCTGCCAACTCCAAGGATTGCAGGAATCCAGTCTGTGCACATTGATTCCTCCTCCTACTCCAGTTCCTCAGAATCATCGCTGCACGAGCCGTCACGGTATACCTCCACATGGACCCGTGAACGCTTACCTGTTGCGACCGATATGAGCACAGCCGTGGCCAAACGTCAACAGGCCGTCCTGAAATTAATTCCCATGGGGAATCGAAGCCACACAGCGCAGGAGCTCTGGGATGCCATCAAGCAGGAGAGCGACGTGTGGTTTTTGTCAGCTAATCTGCAGCCAGGCTTGGTAGTGTGTGACAATGGCCGAAATCTGGTGGCAGCTCTGGGCCTTGGCAAGCTCACTCACATACCATGTCTGGCACATGTGCTCAACTTGGTCGTGCAGAGTTTTTTGAGGGACTATCCGGATCTTGATGCACTGCTGCACAAGGTCCGCCTAGAGTGCGCTCACTTGCGACGTTCCAGCATGGCCAGATCGCGCATTGCAGCTCTGCAAGTCAGATTTTGCCTTCCTGAACATCGCATCATATGTGACGTACCCACCAGGTGGAATTCCACGTTACATATGTTGGAGCGGTTGTCTGAGCAGCAGCCAGCAGTAATGGAGTATCAGCTGCAACAGGCGCAATCAACTCGCAATTTGCGCCGTTCACACTTCACCACTACTGAGTGGGCCTCTATGAAGGACATCTGCGACGTTTTGCGTGCGTTTGATGTCTCAACGCGGATGGCGAGTGCAGATGATGCACTAGTCAGCATGACTGTCCCCCTTATCTGCCTGCTTCAGAAATCACTGAAAGCACTAAAGGAAGAGGTTTTGAAACAGGTGGAGGATGAGGAGTCACAAATTCAATTACCTTCAGGACAGTCAGCGCAACGTGGTTCCTCACAAAGGGCTGGGCAGGGCTCACTTTGTGAGGAGGAGGAGGAGTCAATGGAGGAGGAAGAAATCCCTACAGTGGAAGGTACACAACGCTGTAGTCAGTATGTAGAGCGAGGGTGGGGTGATGCAGAGGAGACAGAGATGACGCCTCTTCCAGAGGACAGCCTTTGTTGGCCAGTTGGGAGTCTGCAGCACATGGTTTATTTCATGCTTCAGTGCCTAAGAAACGACCGCCGCATCGCCCACATTCTCAGCACGTCAGATTATTGGGTGTACACCCTCCTAGACCCTCGCTACCGGGACAACTTACAAACCCTCATCACACCGGTGAACCGGGACCGTAAAATGCAGGAGTACCAAGACACACTGGTGCAATCCATACTGTTGTACATTCCAGCCGAGAGAGATGCTGCTGCTGCTACTGCTTTACAAAGCAGCTCTGTGCGTCGAGGCAGTGTAGACACCTCTACAACAAGAGGGAGCAGAAGCAGCGCCTCTGCACAGGGCAAGAACTGTATGTTACAAATGTGGCAAAGTTTTGTGACAGCGCCAGCAAGGTCTACACCATCCGAGACGGCTCCAGTCACCAGGAAGAAACGTTTCCGTAAGATGGTGACAGACTACTTGGCTTTCCCTCTAAGTGTACTCCCAGATGCCTCTTCCCCTTTCAAATTTTGAGTCTCTAAGTTGGATACATGGCCAGAGCTTAGCCAGTATGCATTGGAGGTGCTGGCTTGCCCTGCTGCCAGTGTATTATCTGAGCGTGTCTTTAGTGCTGCAGGTGGTGTAGTAACAGACCGTCGCATGCGACTATCCTCAGAGAATGTAGACCGGCTTACTTTTCTGAAAATGAACAAGGCATGGATCTCACCTGAATTTGCCTGTCCGTTTTCAGATTAAATAACTGGCAACGTTTTCCATGTCTCCGGTTATGTTCATCTTTCTACCACCTGAACTCTACTCCCTGGGCTACAACACCGCCATTTGTTGCTCGTAAGTAATTGGCAGGGGTACTGACTCCTGGCCAGCCTGGTTACAGCACGACAGCTGTTTTCTGGCAGTGTGAACGTCAATTATCCTCCAATAAGTTGTGCTGTCGTGTTGCATTCGGGTTAGCCGACTCTATGGTGCCTGCAGTTTAGGTGATTCCTATGTGTGCTGTGGGATATGTAAATAAAGGCGGTTTCCATTGTGACAATAGGATAAGCACCTACTGTAGGACTGTGTGATTCTGTAACTGCGGACGGCTTGCGTCCTGTCAACTTACATTTTCATGGGTGCGTTCTTCTACCCGTCCGGGGTCCAGTACCGTCAAGTGGTTCTCCCCAGTGCCTTTGGCCTAGGTGCCTCCATCTCCGTATCCGAGTTCCAGCAACGTCTGCTGGTCCTTGGTAGTGCTTTGGAGCACAGGTACCTCCTGCTTAGTAACCGTGTCACAGTAACGTCAGCTGGTACTCGGTTGTGACATTGCCTCTTTTCCTTCTGCTACCCGTCCGGGGTCCAGTACCGTCAAGTGGTTCTCCCCAGTGCTTTTGGCCTAGGTGCCTCCATCTCCGTATCCGAGTTCCAGCAACGTCTGCTGGTCCTTGGTAGTGCTTTGGAGCACAGGTACCTCCTGCTTAGTAACCGTGTCACAGTAACGTCAGCTGGTACTCGGTTGTGACATTGCCTCTTTTCCTTCTGCTACCCGTCCGGGGTCCAGTACCGTCAAGTGGTTCTCCCCAGTGCCTTTGGCCTAGGTGCCTCCATCTCCGTATCCGAGTTCCAGCAACGTCTGCTGGTCCTTGGTAGTGCTTTGGAGCACAGGTACCTCCTGCTTAGTAACCGTGTCACAGTAACGTCAGCTGGTACTCGGTTGTGACATTGCCTCTTTTCCTTCTGCTACCCATCCGGGGTCCAGTACCGTCAAGTGGTTCTCCCCAGTGCCTTTGGCCTAGGTGCCTCCATCTCCGTATCCGAGTTCCAGCAACGTCTGCTGGTCCTTGGTAGTGCTTTGGAGCACAGGTACCTCCTGCTTAGTAACCGTGTCACAGTAACGTCAGCTGGTACTCGGTTGTGACATTGCCTCTTTTCCTTCTGCTACCCGTCCGGGGTCCAGCACAGTCAGCTGGTCCTTGTAACTTCCATTGTCTCTTGCTCCATCTGATACCCGTCAGGGTTCCAGTAACGTCAGCTGTTTCTCGGAAATTAGACGACATTAAAGACCACCCAGAAGAAGATGACGACAACAAGGACGACGAGCATGAAGCCAACCAGCCTGAACACCATCACAAAGAAAAAATAAAAGATTACCAAGAAGAAGATCACCAACTGTCATGTGTGCATCGCCACGAAGATCGTCGCGGTTGCACATTCTGACTTCTCACAGCTGAGTTGCTGTTTCTTTGTGTTTGGCAGTTAGGGAGTTAATTCTGTCTGTGCTCAGTTCTGGGACTGGGTGCAGTTTTCTCCCGGCTGCAATTAATTATTTGTTGATTGGTTTCCTTTAAATCTCTGGTTTTCTGTTTTGGGAGTTGCCAGTGAAATTCTTCATGCAGACCACAGATAGGATTGTATCTGTATAGACTTAAGTTAAAGAGCTCCTTAGTTGTTTTAAGCTCACCTTGCTTAGAGTTTAATATCCCAGATCATTTATGTTCCTTCTGTGTTTGAGTGTGTATGCAAGTCTGTGTTTTCTCCAGTCTGTCTTATATGTCTAATCTGTGTATTTAGCAGAGATCAGCCCATATCCCTTTGGTGGTAATCAGAATCCTTCTTAGGACTGATTACAGGGTTCAGGGACTGATAGGAGACAGGGTTAGGCTGGAGACTTGGACCTCTGAACCATTATCAGTACCTCCAAGGTGAGGGATTAGTTTGGACCCCAGTTTAGGGTCAGGTTAGACCCCCGGTCCTCCTCTTTCCTGTGACAGTGTATCAAGTCCTCAAGATTAACCCTGAGTTCAACGGATATCGTGTCAGGTAAATCTATTCTATATTTACATGCTGATGTTGCTAATCTATATGTTGTATAGAGTGTTGTTCTTTTAAGAATAGTTTACTGACATCGTACACATATCATAAGACCGCGTGACATTTTCACTGGCCAAAAAATTATTCCCAGTTGCCATGGATCCAGTAGCCCAGCTGGCTCTGCAGTTGCAGGGATTATCCATGGAGCTGACGGACATTAAGTCCAAAGTTTTGTCTCCCTCGGAGCAAACCAGATTTGAACCTAAAGTAGCTCTCCCGGACAGGTTCACTGGTGGGCGAGACAAATTTTTTACCTTCAGGGAAGCATGTAAATTGTATTTTCGGCTTCGGCCTCGATCATCAGGGAGTGAAGAGTAGAGAGTGGGAATTGTTATCTCGCTCCTACAAGGGGACCCTCAATCCTGGGCCTTCTCCCTTCCTCCGGGATCCCCGGCTCTACAGTCAGTAGATCGATTTTTTCTGCCCTGGGTTTGGTATATGATGACCCAGATCGGATCTCTCTTGCTGAGACAAAATTACGTAAGATACAGCAGGGAGATCGTCCGGCGGAGGAATTTGCTTCTGAGTTCCGTAGATGGGCCACAGATACTCAGTGGAATGACCCAGCTCTTAGGAGCCAGTTTTGTCATGGGCTTTCTGACAAATTAAAGGACGTTTTGGCTCAGTATGATTCTCCTCCATCACTGGAGGCTGCTATGGCCCTAGCTATCCGTACTGATAGACGGCTCCGGGAGAGGTGCGAGGTAACTCCGCCCCCTGTTGTTACTCCACCTACTACTAAAGTCCCTTATGTTGAGGTTCCCCTTGTCTGTTCGGAGGAGCCTATGCAGTTGGGAGGGACATCATTTCGTAGGAGGGGATTGGCGGTACGCCGCAGGACTAGAAGGTGTTTCTTCTGCGAGAAAGAGGGACATTTTGTTGGGGGATGTCCATCCCGTGCCTTGTTGAGCAAAAAGTCGCCGGAAAACTGTTAATCCCAGGTTGTGTGGTGGACGACAACCTGGGAGTATGTATTTCGTCCGCTAGTTCTTCTCAGTTCCTTGTACCAGTGGAGGTGGTGGTTGGTACGAGAGTGGAGAGATTTTCTGTTCTTCTTGATAGTGGGTCCGGGGCTAATCTGGTTGACGCTCAGTTTGCTCAGGCTCAAGGTATGCATCTGAGTGTATTGGTCAAACCGATCCCTATATTCTCCATTGACGCCAGGCCTCTTGGCCAAGGTAGCTTTGTTCATGAGGTTCATAACATTGACCTTCGGGTAGGGGCAATACATAGGGAACTATTATCTTGTTATGTGTTGGAGGGTCTACCTACTCCTATTGTGTTGGGACTTCCTTGGTTGGTTAAACATAACCCTGTGATTAATTGGCAGTCCAGAGAGATAAGCCAATGGGGTGAGTTTTGCAAAAGTAACTGCATGAACACAGTCATCAGTGCGGTCGTGCCTAGTACTTTGCCTCCCTTTTTGGAGGACTTTGGGGATGTGTTCTCTGAGGAGGGGTGTCAGGAGTTGCCTCCTCATCGCGTGTATGACTGCTCTATTAATTTACTTCCTGATGCTAAGTTACCTAAAGCTAGGTTATATAACCTTTCTGGTCCTGAGAGGCAGGCTATGAAAGATTATATTTCGGAAAGTCTGGCCAAAGGGCATATTAGACCTTCATCTTCCCCAGTGGCCGCGGGGTTCTTCTTTGTGAAGAAAAAAGATGGAGGCCTACGCCCTTGCTTGGATTTCCGCGAACTTAATCGGATTACTGTTCAAGATCCGTATCCACTCCCTCTGATTCCTGATCTCTTCAATCAAATTGTTGGCGCCAAAAGGTTCTCTAAATTGGATCACAGGGGGGCGTATAATCTGATTAGGATAAAAGAGGGGGATGAGTGGAAAACGGCGTTTAACACGCCGGAGGGACATTATGAGAACCTTGTCATGGAGGTGGAGCGTTCTGACGTAGGGGGGGGCAATATTGCCCCAGGGTCCGCCCCCGGTAAAATTGGCTTTCCGTGCGCTTTCTTTTCAAAAAAAATTGTGTCCGCCGAAAGGAATTTATGAATCGCAATAGGGAACTTTTGGCCATAAGTTGGATTTTTGAAGAATGGCGTCCTTTTTGGAGGGGGCCAGTCCACCCGGTCCCCGTCTTTTACTGATCACAAAAACCCTGCTGTATTGGATCTGCTAAGCGTCTGATTTCCAGACAAGCTCGTTGGTCGTTGTTTTTTTACCGGGTTAATTTTGTTGTAAATTATCGCCTGGATCTAAGAATGTTAAGGCGGATGCCTTTTTTCGCAGTTTCCCGGGGGCCCGGGAAAATGGATAAACCCGATTCTATCCTTCGGAGGGGGTGGTAGTGCCCGGCTGTATTTTCTGAGCTTGGGAGGAGGTATTAGAGGTTCGGGGACGCCCCTGCAGGACCTCCAGGGAGACTGTTGCCCCAAAATCAGTTGGACAAAAGGTTATTGAGGCACTTCATAATTCTGCTTTAGCAGGACAACCAGGGAGTAAGGCTACTTTAGATCTCCTTTCTCGCCGGTTTTTGGTGGCCTAACGTTAAAAAGATGTTTTAACTTTTGTCGGTCCTGTGGGGTTTGTGCTCGCTTAAGCCCCTCATACCCTCCGTCTGGGACCCTTTCCCTTTTGAAACTTCCGGAGCGTCCATGGGACTCATTTGTTATGGACTTCATACGGACCTTCCTCAGTCGTAGGGAAGATGTCATATGGTGGTTGTTGACAGGTTCAGTAAGAGGCACATTTCATTGCCCTTTCCTGCCCTCCCTAATGCAAAAAACCTGGCGAAAGGTGTTCTTGGGGAGATTGTGAGACTTCATGGGTTGCCTTCTGATGTGGTGTCAGATAGGGGGTCTCAGTTTGTGCCCCAAGTTTTGGAGGGCATTTTGTTTACGTCGGGGGTTTGCAATTGTCATTTTCCTCGGCTTTTCATCCGAAGGACAAATGGTCAGCAGAGCGTCTGAATCAAAGCCTAGAGATTTTATCTTCGGTGTTTTTTTCTCAGAGAACCGGAGGACGGTTTTCTTTCTTGCCTCTGGCAGGTTCGCTCTTAACAACAGGCGGAGCGAGTCCACTGGTAAGTCCCCGTTTTTTGGGGCATATGGTTTTCATCCCAGTTTTTACTTTCATGGGGGGGGCCCTTCGGGGTTTTCCTGAGGGAGGGCGTTTCTCGCCCGTCACTTCCCTTCAGTGGGGGAGGTGTATTGAATAATCTGAGTGCTATGGGAACCGTTATAAAACGTATGGCTGATAGGAGGAGAGTTTCTGGCCCAGTCTTAATGTAAAACAAATCTGTTAGGGTTTTTGTCTACCAGGAAAATAAAACTTAAAGTTCCCCTCCTGGAAGCGGGGGCCCCGATTCATCGGGCCCGTACGGGATCGTTCCATAATTAATCCTGTGGCATTGGGTCGGGACTCCCCCTACGTTTAAAATCCACAATGTGTTCCACAAGTCTTTAAATTAAAGGTACGGGGAAAACCATTTATACCAATCACCTCTACCTCCTCCTCCAGTGGGGGCAATGGTAACTTGGATTTTTCCAAGTGTCAAAGTTCATTGACTCACGCTGAATCCGGGGTTTCCCTTCAGTACTTGGTGCATTGGAAGGGTATGGTCCAGAGGAGGGGACGTGGGTTCCGCGTCTGACATTAACGCAGATCGTTTTGGTGCGGACCTTCCACAGAACTCACCCGGGCAAACCTGGCCCTGAGGGTCCGGAGGCCCCTCGTAGAAGGGGGGGGTACTGTCATGTGTGCATCGCCACGAAGATCGTCGCGGTTGCCATTCTGCTTCTCACAGCTGAGTTGCTGTTTCTTTGTGTTTGGCAGTTAGGGAGTTAATTTGTCTGTGCTCAGTTTGGGGGGCTGGGTGCAGTTTTCCCCCCCGGCGCAATTAATTATTTGTTGATTGGTTTCCTTTAAATCTCTGGTTTTCTGTTTTGGGAGTTGCCATGAAATTCTTCATGCGACCACAGATGGATTGTATCTGTTAGACTTAATTAAAGAGCTCCTTAGTTGTTTTAAGCTCACCTTTTTGGTTTTTTAAAATCCCAGATCTTTATTTCCTTCTGTTTTTGAGTGTGTATAAAAAATCTGGTTTTCTCCACGTCTTATATGCTAATTGTGATTTGCGGGGGTCAGCCCATACCCCCTTTTGGGGGAATCGAACCTTTCCCCAGGACTGATTACAGGTTTTTGGGATGTTTGGAGACAGGGTTGGCTGGAGACTTGGGCCCTAAAACCCCCCCATCAACCCCCAAGGTGGGGGTTTTAGTTTGGACCCCAGTTTAGGGTCGGTTGGGGCCCCCGGCCCCCTTTTCCCCACAGGTATCAAGCCCCAAAAATTTTTAACCCATTTCAACGGAATGTTTTTAGGTAAATCTATTCATATTTAAGCGATGTTTCAATCTATATGTTTAAGAGTTTTGTTTTTTTAAGAAAAATTTCTGACATCGTACACATTTTCAAAAAACCGCGGGACCCAAAAGGAAAAAAAAGGTTAAGGGACAAACAAAGAACAGAAAAAGAAAAAAACAATAAGCAAAACAAAAAGCAAAAAAAACATAAGTAAAAAGCCAAAAAAAGGGAAAAAAATTTTACCTTTTTTTTAAATTAAAAAGCGAAAAGACTAAGCAGTGTATGGGGGTGAGTCCGTTCCTCCTCGTGGTGCCCCGGGAAAAAATGCCTGCGGCTGCAGGCTAAACTGAACACGGACAAAGTCAAATACTGTTGTAATTTAAATCTTTTGTGACAGCAAAGAACGGAAGGATGAAACAATTCATACTTTTACAGATTACAAGTACAGGAATCTCTGTCACAAATAAGAATATTGATGAAGAAGATGAAGAGGTAAAGATGAAGAATTTGAATATGAAGAAGATTAATTAGTTTAATAATAACAATATGAGTAATGTAAACAAAAACATGAATAGCAAGAAGTTAAGAAGAAAATTAAGAAGGTGAAGATGAAGAATAATTTGATGAGAAAGATGATGCTGCTGCTGAAAGATTATGAAGGAGAAAGTGTGGCACTGGCAAAAGTTAAAAAGGTGAAAGAGCATGGAAGTTTGAAAGCATACATATTTGCCAAAATAGAAAAAAAGGTTAACAACATTGTCAATTTGTTAGTCAATCCAAACGTATTTCCAAAAAAAAATATATGAATGGCTATTCCAATGCATTGGGTTAAACATCTATGCCTTTATTGTCTCCTCAACCTCCCCCCAATACATTCTACATTAGTCTTTGTTGTTTTCCTTCATGTACAATTAACCAACAAGGCAAGAATGGGTTTTTATAAATTTCGTATTTTGTTCCATAGACTTACATGGGACTTCCGGTATCGAAATCGGATATCGACGATATTTAGTGCTATCGGCGATACAATTTCGATACGATATTTTTAGATATCGAGCAATATCGCTCAACACTAGACGACACGCGTCGGGTGACAGGAGCTGGACTTTGCTCTGCACTACTGCTGATTAATGAGTCCTGCTCTGTGAGCATTACTTCTGGGGATACTTGCCCATTGAGACACTTCATCTAAACGCCTGTGGGTAAGGGATACTTTAGGCCATTCATGCCTTGTATTTATTCACTTGGATCATACCCCATTGTTGGGTCATACTCCTCAGGCAATAGAAAGAAATGATTTAGTGTCTTTCATACTGAACTCCATTATGGCAATGCCCTTTTGATTATCTAACAGGTCTTTTTGATTGGGTGCCAACCATTGTACTTCTATTATTTGTGCTTTGTATAATGGGGAATGAGAAAGGTGACTGCTCCAGCCAACTTCTCATGTTGAATTTTACTAAGCTAATACCCATTATGACTAACTAGCAGGGGGACTTTATATTGGGTGCCGATCATCAAGCTTATAACCATTTATGCTTTATATCAGTAACTCAGGTATTAACTTTGTTATAGGTGTATTTGGCGACATTATTTGTACATACGCTATTTCAGGTGCCAGTTGGCATCCGGAGCTCCTACCCTAAATGGGCACAAATCACTTGTACTTGTGAACTCTGTGTTTTTAAATGTTTTTATCATTAATGTTTGGTTTTCATTTACACTAATAAAATGTTGTAATTTTTTTATGGTGATCCCTGCTTTAGCGCATGTCTCATTGTTCTCATCGATTCACTGGTTGGTCATCATGACGTGCTGTGGTCAACCCCAACCCTAAACGCATAACCATAGAAAATCTACACTTACACATACCTGGGGCCTTTTAGGCCCGTGTGCAATAACATGGAATAATTCAAAATAAAAATACTTTTCCAAGTTTATTTGAAAATTGAAAAGTAAGGATACATCCCGCTACATTACAATTATGTGCAAAAAACAACAAAAAAAGTAAGTACACGGGCTTAAAACGCCCAATATATGCATTTGCTATATAATAACGATTTTTTTGTCTAAACGTTTTTTATATACATCATGGCCAAAAGTTTTGAGAATGACACAAATATTATATTTTCACATGATCTGCTGCCCTCTGGTTTTTATGTGTGTTTTGACAGATGTTTTTATCACAGATAGAAATATAATAATTGCAAACATATGAGTAACAAAAGCTTATATTGACAGTTAGAATGGTTAATGCAGCAAGTCAATATTTGCAGTGTTGACCCTTCTTTCTTCAGGACCTCTGCAATTCTCCCTGGCATGCTCTCAATCACTTCTGGACCAAATCCTGACTGATAGCAGTCCATCTTGCACAATCAATGCTTTCATTTTGTCAGAATTTTTAGGTTTTTGTTTGTCCACCCGTCTCTTGATGATTAACCACAAGTTCTCAATGGGATTAAGATCTGGGGAGTTTCCAGGCCATGGACCCCAAAATCTCTATGTTTGTTCCCTGAGCCATTTAGTTATCACCTTTGCTTTATGGCAAGGTGCTCCCATCATGCTGGAAAAGGCATTGTTGATCGCCAAACTGCTCTTGGAGGGTTGGGAGAAGTTGCTCTTGGAGGACATTCTGGTACCATTCTTTATTCATGGCTGTGTTTTTAGGCAAGACTGTGAGAGAGCTGATTCCCTTGGCTGAGAAGCAACCCACACATGAATGGTTTCAGGATGCTTAACAGTTGGCATGAGACAAGACTGGTGGTAGCGCTCACCTTGTCTTCTCCGAATGAGGGTTTTCCTGATGTCCCAAACAATCGAAAAGGGGATTCATCAGAGAAAATAACTTTACCCCAGTCCTCAGCAGTCCACTGCCTGTTAACTTTTGCAGAATATCAGTCTGTCCATGATGTTTTTTCTGGGAGAAGTGGCTTCTTGCTGCCCCTCCTTGACCAGCCTTGCTCCAAGAGTCTCCGCCTCACAGTGCGTGCAGATGCACTCACACCTGCCTGCTGCCATTCTGAGCAAGCTCTGCACTGCTGGTAGCCCGATCCCGCAGCTTGAAACACTTTTAAGAGATGGTCCTGGCGCTTGCTGGTCTTTCTTGGGCACCCTGGAGCCTTTTTGGCAACAATGGAACCTCTCTCTTGAAGTTCTGATGATGCGATAAGATTGTTGACTGAGGTGCAATCTTTCTAGCTGCGATACTTTCCCTGTTAGGCCATTTTTGTGCATTGCAATGATGACTGCACGTGTTTCTTTAGAGATAACCATGGTTTAACAGAAGAGAAACAATGATGCCAAGCACCAGCCTCCTTTTAAAGTGTCCATGGTGTCATTCTTACTTAATGATGACAGATTGATCTCCAGCCATGTCCTCATCAACACCCACACCTGTGTTAATAGGCAATCACTGAAAAGAGGTTAGTGGTCCTCTTAAGGCAGGGCTGCAATGATGTTGAAATGTGTTTTTGGGGGATAAAGTTTCATTTTCTAGCCAAATATTGACTTTGCAAGTAATTGCTGTTAAGCTGATCACTCTTTATAACATTCTGGAGTATATGCAAATTGCCATTAGAAAAAGTGAAGCAGTAGACTTTGTAAAAATTAATATTTGTGTCATTCTCAAAACTTTTGGCCATGACTGTAAAAGTTGTATAAACATTGTGCGGAATATCTCTTTTCAAACTTTCCTTTTCAACTTTACTGATGACCCCAACTAATTTCACATGTTATCTGTTCGGAAGAAATGTTCCTTGCAGACATTTTGTCCACAAGTATGCAGATATGCACATATACGGGCCTAAAAGGCCCAGTTATGTGAATATGGGGTATTTCCCAAAAGAGAGCTGTTATACCGAAATGCCTGTAACATAAAAAATATATGAACAACTGGAAATCACTAACAACTATATACCTGAGGAAATACCTAGAGTTTCAGAATTCTAACTAAAGTAAATTTGCAGAAAATTAGAAAACAATTAAACAGGGCGGGGCCTGCGAGGCCCCAGGTTATGCGTTCTAGGGGAGAATGATGGTTCCCTCCTTTTTTCGGTTCTGTGATCAAGTATGGTGGCCCTACAGCTCCCTGATGGCCTCACTAGGACGCTGTTGTCTTGTAATCTACAGAAGTCTGTGGTCTACAAGATGGAGATAGCGTGTGGCTCCCTGCTCTATCATGGGATTGGCTGTATCTTACGGTTTAGGTAGCTGGAGAATTTTTGGATTATTTTTGACTCTCTTTGGCAATAAGCCTTAATCCCAATCTTTGCTGCCCTGATTTGCTTTTTATACAATTCATTCTTCTTCCAATAACTATATAATGCCTCTTCACAGGGCGGACACTGACAGCTTGGGGGCCCCTGTGCAAGAAATGTGTCTGGGCCCCCCTCTCTTGCCGGGCACGCCGCTTATGATGAGGGTAATCTGGCAATGGGACCCCTGGAGCCTCAGGCTCCGAGAAAAAAGCCAGATCGCCCTCATTATTACTGCCTTGCAAGCACGGGCGACATAGCAATCACAGGGCCCCATAGCAAAAGTTCTATTTGGACCTTCCCACACCTCTATGTCTGTGTGTACAGTGAAATAAATAATTATATGATCCCTTGCTGATTTTGTAAGTTTGCCCACTGACAAAGACATGAACAGTCTATCATTTTAAGGGTAGGTTAATTTTTTAACATTGAGAGATAGAATTATCAAAAAATAAAATCCGAAAATCACATTGTATAAATTATATAAATTTTATTTGGATTTGCAGTGATAGATAAGTATTTGATCCCCTACCAACCATTAAGAGTTTGGCTCCTACAGACAGTTAGAGCTCCTAATCAACTCATTACCTCATTAAAGACAGCAGTCACCTTTATAAAAGACTCCTGTCCACAGACTCAATTAATCAGTCAGACTCTAACCTCTACACATGGGCCAGACCAAAGAGCTTTCTAAGGATGTTCAGGGACAAATCATAGACCTGCCAAAGCTGGAATTGGCTTCAAAACCATAAGTAAGACGCTGGGTGAGAAGGAGACAACTGTTGGTGCAATAGTAAGAAATGGAAGAAATACAAAATGACTGTCAATAGACATCGATCTGGGGCACCATGCAAATCTCACCACTGTTATATTTATATATATATATCCGTTGGCATCCGGTTCTGCTGGCTCCAGCGCAGTCAGACTTGCAGTCAGGTGACAATTAGTGTCCGCTGTCATTACATAGAACACAGCAGAAGTGGCTGACTCTCTAGTCGGCACATGACAGCAAGTGTGCAAAGCACCTTCTCGTGGTTACGTGATAACTGCTGGAACCGGCAAAGCCGGACCATGTATATATTATATTACATGATATGTCTGGTAGCTGTATCATCTGGTATTGCTCTATTCATGTCTATGGAATTTAAGGAAATAGCCGAGCGCAGCGCTCAGCAGCTCTGCAAATAATGAATTGAGCAGAGGCCGAGCATCTGCTCCAATCTAGGACGAGACTGCAGTCCCCTGTTCTCAGAATCTCTGTGGGGGTCCAATGGTCGAATCCCCAGTGATCAGCAAGTTATCCACGATCCGATGGATCACACGTACATCATACACCACACACAGATACACATACATATACCGTACACACACAGAAACACACATATAACATACAAAGATACACACAGATACACATATACCATACATACATGTGGAGGCCAGCTGTGACTGGATCCATATCTTCCAGAAGGATGCACTAACGGACGATCCCACTAGAGGTCACTTAACGCACACACAATGCAGCTTTCCTAAAAAGACCATTAGAGGGAGCTGTGTTTAGGCATAGAAAAAAAGCCAGTTTAGTTTCATTTTGCCTCAGAACCAAGAGAGCAGACGGTCTGAGAACAAGACAGGCCTCAGATCAGAGAGAGAGCAGCCAAAGATCAGAACAGGATAGTCTCAGACAGAGACGGATCTCGGATCTCCTCAAGACACCAGAGGAGAGAAGTGCAGAGCTGTTCAGACAAGTTCAACCTGAAGTGGAGGTTGGTACAAGTGAAGAGTGAATCACTTTAGCCTAGCCAGAGCTGAATCTGAATTGTAGCTCATTAAGAAGCGTGCCGACGCTTAGAGAGCGGCGAAGAGGCAGCACACCAACTGCCAGTGTGTGTGATCTTAATAGGACCCAGATTAGATCGAAGGCAAGTGGAAGTAGAAGGATCAGTGAGCATTAATAGCTCCCCTCAGCAACGAGTACCGGATGCCGGGTTCCGAGCCTATAAGGATCTCCACGACCTATTGGGAGAACCCCGGAGTTCCTGGAGGACTACAAGTCCCAGGAGTACCACAGTGTTGACACGTAACAGGATCAGGGAGAACGGAGTCGGCCTGATCAGCCATAAAAAGACCCTGTTCTGCCAGATAGAAGGTCCACCACCAAGCCAGCCAGGTACAGGACAGAGACTAAGTTAGACCTAGCTACACGCAGGTCAGGACTTGATTTACAACGACAGAGGACAGGAGGCCATATACCTATCAGTGGAGGAGTCCGGAGTGCATCCTTCGCCCTGCCGTGCTCCGGGGAGTACCTGCCATTGCTACAGTAAAGGTACCAAACTGACTTCTGTGTGTGTCTCCCTTATTGTCCCTGGCGGAGGGATCCCCATCTGTCCTGCAACCACATATTCCTATCTACCCCGGAAGGACACTGTCTTACTTGTAGAAGACCCACCATCTAGCTGCCAATACCATCCCTTCCAGAGTATGTACAGAGCAGCGCTGGTTCCCCCTGACCAGATACTACAAGTGGCGTCACGACAAACCATATAAACATTCCATCATCCCCTGTAAATATCCCACATTACGGTGAGCGCCCAGGGCACGGACCAAGCTGTGCTACCCGTGACATCCCCCATAGACTTCCATGGGCTCGGTGCCGAGTACCCCTAAGCCCTGGTGCTGTGCGGCTCATACACACAAACAACGTACATACATATACCATACACACACACAGAAACACACATATATCATACATACAGTACAGACCAAAAGTTTGGACACACCTTTCTCATTCAAAGATTTTTCTGTATTTTTCATGACTATGAAAATTGTACATTCACACTGAAGGCATCAAAACTATGAATAACATGTGGAATTATACATTACACTTAACAAAAAAGTGTGAAACAACTGAAAATATGTCTTATATTCTAGGTTCTTCAAAGTAGCCACCTTTTGCTTTGATGACTGCTTTGCACACTCTTGGCATTCTCTTGATGAGCTTTAAGGGTAGTCACCGGAAATGGTCTTCCAACAATCTTGAAGGAGTTCCCAGAGATGCTTAGCACTTGTTGTCCCTTTTGCCTTCACTCTGCGGTACAGCTCACCCCAGACCATCTCGATTGGGTTCAGGTCTGGTGACTGTGGAGGCCAGGTCATCTGGAGTTGTGTGGCCCAGCTGCGCGTTGGCACACATGTCTCTGGGAAAATGCACAGGAAAGGTAATTGTGAAGCCTGATATTCATTCACGCACACTTCCTAACACTGCCACCAGAGGGCAACTTAGATTATTTAAGTTAGTGTGACGTAGCAGTCAAGTAGTCAAAACCTAGGGTGGCTCAGGAGTGAGTCATCCCATCCATCTTAAGTCAGAGTTGAGTTCTAGTCTTGGAGGGAGAGGAGAGAAGACTGAGACCTGACAGAGCTCTTGTAAGCTCACCTTGTATCGAAGTGGAGGCTAGTACGAGTGGAAAGGAATCACTCTAGCCTAGTCAGAGTTACATCTGAATCTGAAGCAGTTACCTTAGAGTCAGCTGCCTGTGTTCTCTAGAAAGAGGAAAGCGACTCTCGGAGCTACAGCTAGTATACAGTCTGACGGAACGTCCTGTGAGCTGCTCTGGACAGAGCCTTTGAAGGAAAGAAGGAAGGAAACTACTGCAGTTATAACAACGAGGCAACTGAGAACAGGTCAGTGAGCTTGGAAGGAAAGCCGACTATTACACCTACTGCTAACCCCGTGCTTATGTTAAGGGTGAGAGCAGGGCGACAGGCGAGTGGAGAAAGAAGAACAAGTGACTTAGGTGACAGATCACCTTCACTAAATTGACCGGACACCGGGTCCGAAGCATTGCTAGTACTTCACGGCTAGTGATAGAAAACACCGGAATCCTTGCTGGACTTCAAGTCACAGAAGGTAGCCCTAAGTGCTGATACGTAACTGGAGTCAGGGAGAAACAAGGACTTTTAGCAGTGCACAGCATAAGAGGACTTCGTTCTTTCCAACATCTGATTATCAGAGACAGAGAAGGCTCTACCACAATGTCGGCCGGGCGTAGCTGTTGTATCAAGAGTTAAACTTGACTTCATGCAAGTTAGGACTCACATATATTTCAAAGGGAAAGGAGGCCTCAAACCTGCTCAGCGATTACCTGAACGTGCATTCTCCACCCTGACCAGCTTCCCGGGACATACCTGCCAACAACATCAGTAAAGGTATGGAAAGAGACTGACTTGTGTGTGACTGCGTTATTGCCTGAATCCTGCAACACCATAGACTTTGAGGGAACAGTCCCACCTGTGGGGGACCTTAACATCTAGCTGCCTAATAACATCCCCTCAGAAGATTCATCTTGCAGCGCTGGTCAAATTGATCAGAAACCACAGGTGGCGTCACAAAACTATTACTACAATCCCCTGTAAATACCCCCCTTTGTATGAGCGCCAGGGCTACGGACCGAGCTCTGCGCCAGTGACATTCCCCATAGACTTCAATGGGCTCGGTGCCAAGTACCCCATAACCCTGGTACCCATGTTGAGCGACTCATCTTTGGCGTCACGAACAGGATACGAAGCTTACTGGATGTGAGTCCTGTGTGCCTATTTGGACTGTTTTGTGCAAAAAGACTGTTTGCTATTTTTGTGATTTTTGGCGCCATTTTCCCGCCCATATTCGCGCCCTGAGGCGCTGGTGAAGAAGGTGGGCGTGCATTCGTGGGCGTGCACCCCCCCTGTGGCGCGAAAGTAATGGGCGCCCTCTCTAAATGCTACTATAATGTGAGAGCCTGCCCCACTGCTAAGGAGATCCGCCTCCTCTTCATTTTCTATGCCAAGAAGAGGAAGCGCAAGTCCCGCCTCCACGGAAGAGACCAGAATTGTTCCAGATGGAAAGCACAGTCTGGCCTGGAGAGAGATGGCGGAAGGACAGAGACGCTGTGTGGAGGAGCGGCGGCGCGCAGGCCCCGTTCCCCAGAAAAGCTGCCGCCTGTGCCCGAACCGTCCCCAGGTCGGGACACCGACCAAACCATGAAAGAAGTGGTGGGAGGAGGAAGCGGTGTTGAGGGACCTGGCCCGACACCGTTGAAGATATGGAGGAGCTGGAGAAAAGATGGCGTACCCGGAAACAGCGGCTGCTGTGGGACGCAATGCTCTCTCCCCCAGGAACGAAGCCATCACCTGTGCTCCCTGTGCCACCACAGTCAGCGGCTGATGAAAACCGGAGGCCGGCCCCAAAAGTGCTGATCCTGACTCCACCGATGAAGCGGCCGGAGGGAAGGAGGCTGAGGAGGCCCTGCCCATGACCGAAGGCCAGCCAGGCCAGGAGGCCACAGCGAATGCAGTTCCCCGGTAGGGAACACCGGAGGGGAGCCAGCCGTCCATGATGGAGGTCGACTGGGACGTGATGGAGTATCTGGACGATGTGACCTATGACATCCAGACCGAGAACGAGTGGCGACGCCGAGAACAGGAGCAGCGACGGCAGCAGGAGGAGAGAGAGACGCAGCAGTCCCGCCAGCGGTACCATGAGAAGTTCCTCGCCAACAAGGAGAATGTCCGGAGGAATAAAGGTACGCTTCGGGAACCGCGGCGCCAGGGGTCAATCAGAGACTTCCAACTCCGCAAAGGCTGGGGCTTCATCCATGAGCCAGGCCTGTATCAGGAGATCTTTGTTAGTAGGAGGGATTTAGAGTCTCACTTACCCATCGGGCACCCGGGGAGAGATCTCGTGAACGGGGACTCGTCAGCTATACACGTCACTGGGGTCTAAAAGGATGGTATGCCTTAAACGACACCCGTGTCAGCGAACCCCGTCCCCGACGCCGGTGATGTGAATCGTGCCGCAGTGCTGCAAGCCCCAGCAGCGTCAGTACCAGGCCGCGCACCTGAATCGCATACTGTGACCTCCTCTGCCATCACAACAGCATTGTGCGACTCCAACTGAGCCATTATATGCAACGGCATCTTATACTGCAACGCCAACCGGATGGAAGCGGACCACAGTTAGATCACAGCCCCTAGTGGATTGCACAAGGACTGTGGCTACGCAAACGCGGATTGCAGGCCATGACTTGTTTGTTATGCGCTCAAAAACGCACTGCGTCGTTCCAGCCCCAGGAGTGGAAGACGTTGTTGAAAATTTGTAAAGAAGAAGATGAGTAGGACCCAGACAGGGTTTACTGCCACTGTATAAAGTTGAAGAAGTTGAAGAAATTTGCACTTTATTGATATGTCCTGAAAATGTTTAATAATGTTATTTGCCAAATGTGAAAATGTTTGCATAGTATGCGTATGAATACCCCAGTTGGGTAATGAGAGTTCAAAGGAGTTAATGTGACGCATTAATGTGATTGTACTTGAAATGTGTTTCATTATGCAAAGACTGCGTGGCTGTGGACTGTGCCAGCCCAAAAACTTTCATTGTAAATAGTTCGCACTTCGGTGCCCCATCTTGGTTTTACATAAAGCCTTACTACCTCTGAAGAAAAACCCGTATGGTGTGGCCTAGAGTGAGGTCTGCAGCAATGAAGTCCTGCAGCCCACCCAGGACCCACGTGGGAGGTTTTTGGTGCGGGTCCTCCACAAGAATCTTATGTTGAATATATTTATGTGAAAAATGTTTTGATATTTTTCTAATGCCATTGTACAAAATGTAACGTTTAAAGAGTCCTTACCTCCCGCAAGGGATGAGTTATATTTGTTAATGTTATTATATGCGAAAATGTTTTTCTTTTTCTATTTCAGCCCGGGAGTGCTGAGTTTTAACCAGGGGGGATGTGTGGCCCAGCTGCGCGTGGCACACATGTCTCCGGGAAAATGCACAGGAAAGGTAATTGTGAAGCCTGATATTCATTCACGCACACTTCCTAACACTGCCACCAGAGGGCAACTTAGATTATTTAAGTTAGTGTGACGTAGCCAGTCAAGTAGTCAAACCTAGGGTGGCTCAGGAGTGAGTCATCCCATCCATCTTAAGTCAGATTGAGTTCTAGTCTTGGAGGGAGAGGAGGAAGACTGAGACCTGACAGAGCTCTTGTAGCTCACCTTGTATCGAAGTGGAGGCTGTACGAGTGGAAAGGAATCACTCTAGCCTAGTCAGAGTTACATCTGAATTTTGAAGCAGTTACCTCAGAGTCAGCTGTCTGTGTTCTCTAGAAAGAGGAACGCGACTCTCGGAGCTACAGCTAGTATACAGTCTGACGGAAAAGTCCTGTGAGCTGCTTGGACAGAGTCTTTGAAGGAAAGAAGGAAGGGAACTACTGCAGTTATAACAACGAGGCAACTGAGAACAGGTCAGTGAGCTTGGAAGGAAAGCCGACTATTACACTTACTGCTACCCGTGCTTATGTTAAGGGTGAGAGCAGGGCGACAGGCGAGTGGAGAAAGAAGGACAAGTGACTTAGGTGACAGATCACCTTCACTAAATTGACCGGACACCGGGTCCGAAGCATTTCTAGTACTTCACGGCTAGTGATAGAAAACACCGGAATCCTTGCTGGACTTCAAGTCACAGAAGGTAGCCCTAAGTGCTGATACGTAACTGGAGTCAAGGAGAACAAGGACTTTTAGCAGTGCACAGCATAAGAGGACTTCGTTCTTTCCAACATCTGATTATCAGAGACAGAGAAGGCTCTACCACAATGTCGGCCGGGCGTAGCTGTTGTATCAAGAGTTAAACTTGACTTCATGCAAGTTAGGACTCACATATATTTCAAAGGGAAAGGAGGCCTCAAACCTGCTCAGCGATTACCTGAACGTGCATTCTCCACCCTGACCAGCTTCCCGGGACATACCTGCCTACAACATCAGTAAAGGTATGGAAAGAGACTGACTTGTGTGTGACTGCGTTATTGCCTGAATCCTGCAACACCATAGACTTTGAGGGAACAGTCCCACCTGTGGGGGACTTAACATCTAGCTGCCTAATAACATCCCCTCAGAAGATTCATCTTGCAGCGCTGGTCAAATTGATCAGAAACCACAGGTGGCGTCACGAACTATTACTACAATCCCCTGTAAATACCCCCCTTTGTATGAGCGCCCAGGGCTACGGACCGAGCTCTGCTGCCAGTGACATTCCCCATAGACTTCAATGGGCTCGGTGCCGAGTACCCCATAACCCTGGTACCCATGTTGAGCGACTCAGAGTAGCACCCCATCACTCTCCTACTTGCTCAAATAGCCCTTACACAGCCTGGAGGTGTGTTTGGGGTCATTGTCCTGTTGAAAAAAAAATGATGGTTCAACTAAACGCAAATCGGATGGAATAGTATGCCGCTGCAAGATGCTGTGGTAGCCATGCTGGTTCAGTGTGCCTTCAATTTTGAATAAATCCCCAACATTGTCACCAGCAAAGCACCCCCACATCATCTCACCACCTCCTCCATGCTTCACGGTGGGAACCAGGCATATAGAGTCCATCCGTTCACCTTTTCTGCGTCGCACAAAGACATGGTGGTTGGAACCAAAGATCTCAAATTTGGACTCATCAGACCAAAGCACAGATTTCCACTGGTCTAATGTCCATTCCTTGTGTTCTTTAGCCCAAACAAGTCTCTTCTACTTGTTGCCTGTCCTTAGCAGTGGTTTCCTAGCAGCTATTTTACCATGAAGGCCTGCTGCACAAAGTCTCCTCTAACAGTTGTTGTAGAGATGTGTCTGCTGCTAGAACTTTGTGTGGCATTGACCTGGTCTCTAATCTGTAAACCTGCGATTTCTGAGGCTGGTGACTCATATAAACTTATCCTCAGAAGCAGAGGTGACTCTTGGTCTTCCTTTCCTTGGGCGGTCCTCATGTGAGCCAGTTTCTTTGTAGCGCTTGATGGTTTTTGCAACTGCACTTGGGGACACTTTCAAAGTTTTCCCAATTTTTCGGACTGACTGACCTTCATTTCTTAAAGTAATGATGGCCACTCGTTTTTCTTTACTTAGCTGCTTTTTTCTTGCCATAATACAAATTCTAACAGTCTATTCAGTAGGATTATCAGCTGTGTATCCACCAGACTTCTGCACAAGACAACTGATGGTCCCAACCCCATTTATAAGGCAAGAAATCCCACTTATTAAACCTGACAGGGCACACCAGTGAAGTGAAAACCATTTCCGGTGACTACCTCTTGAACCTCATCAAGAGAATGCCAAGAGTGTGCAAAGCAGTCATCAAAGCAAAAGGTGGCTACTTTGAAGAACCTAGAATATAAGATATATATTCAGTTGTTTCACACTTTTTTGTTAAGTATATAATTCCACATGTGTTAATTCATAGTTTTGATGCCTTCAGTGTGAATGTACAATTTTCATAGTCATGAAAATACAGAAAAATCTTTGAATGAGAAGGTGTATCCAAACTTTTGGTCTGTACTGTACATACACACACACACAGATACCGTTTAACGCCGCTGTGTTTGTACTGTGTTTACCTGGCGTTACTCTGCATATCTCTGCTTTAACCCTTTGCTCCTTTTCCTCTAATGAGCTGGAATGCTATTGTCAGTGACCTGTATGGATGCTGCTCAGTTCCCGGCTCCGCTGCATAGCCGTACATGCATGAGTGTCTTCGCTGCGCTGCATGACCACCCGCATGTGCGGTCCCTGGCTACTGCTGTGGAAGCTACCCGCGGGTTGCATGGTCCTCTGCAGTGGTGCATGACTTACCACGTGTGTTCAGGCTTGCAGCCATTGCCAGGTGTCCTTTGCTATGCTGGTTTGTGTCTGGCTGTGCTTAGGGTGCGCGGTACCACACCTCCCCTGCTTTTATGAGGAATGGGTGTGTGCTAGAATTGCTGTTCCAGCCTATCGCTCTGAGGCAGCTCCTATATAAAGTTCCCGTGCCCTGTGGGGCGTTGCCAGAGTTTCTCATTGAGTTCCTGAACCTAGCCATGTGTGTTTGTGTGTTTAGCTCTGGCTCTGATTGCGATCAGTTCTGGGAGAACTGATGCCCTTTGTTCTGTCTTGTGTTTTCCGCCTGCTCTGGGGGCAGAATACCCAGATCCATTTCCATTTGTGTCCTGTTTTTCCGCCTGCTCTGGGGGAAGAATACCCAGATCGCCTTTCCTTGAGGCTGCATATCCAGGCCTGTTCCTGTTGTGTCTTGTTTCCTGAATCCTTAATCCTGTATCTGTTCCTGTACCTGACTCTGTCTGAACTGTGTCTGCTGTGTTATGTTCCTGAAGTCCTTCTGTGTCTTGAACCCTGTGCCCAGTTACTGTGACTCTTTGCTAACTGACTTTTTGTGATCTAACCTGGGTTCATCTTGGAAGTAGGAGTCCGGTGTGTCTGCTGAGTTTCTGCTACTCAGTACTCAGCTTGTTATTCGGTGCAATCCCCGGACGGCTCAAGTTCAACCCGGCGGGGCTTGCACCAGACCCCTTGGGTTCCTTTTTAGTCGCTGCCAGATGTCCGGAGCCCGATGACTGTGGCCTCTTGTCTGGAGCCTGATGACCGCGGCCTGATGTCCGGTTTCTGATGACCACTTCCAGATGTCCGGATCCTATCCTTCCCTGCCCATTTCCCGGAGCCTGACGATTGCTGCCAGATGTCCAGAGCCTGATGACTGCGGCCTCATGTCCGGAGCCTGATGTCTGCAGCCTGACGTCCGGAACCTGTTGATCGTTGCCAGATGTCCGGAATCTGATGCCAGTGTTCTGATGTTCTATCTGAGATCCGAATCCTGATGTCCTTATGTCCTGTCTGAGACCTGATGTCCGCCTGGTGCCCTGATGTCCGTCCTGATATCCGTCCTGATGTCGGGCTTGTGCCCTGATGTCCAGTCTATGTTCTGATGTCCAGTCCGTGTTCCGATGTCCCGCCTGTGTCCAGATGTCCTGCCTGAGTCCAGAAGTCTGTCCGTATTCCGATGTCTAGCCTGAGTCCAGATGTCCAGTCCCTGGTTCTGGTGGTCCAAGTTGTGCTTTTGAGCTGGTACCTGGATGGATTCCTCCTCTATGGTTTCCTGGAGTCTCCAGCTCTGTTCACCAGTGACAGTCCCGCCAGTGAATCTTGGACCTGACCAGCCGATGCCCGGTGCTGTAGTGCCAACGTTCCTGGACCTGTGCTGTCCATGTCTTGCTTATGTTCTGATTTCCTGCTGGTTCCAGGGGTCTTACCCATGATGGCTCCTGCCGTTGTCTGAAGGCTGCCTGAGGTCAGTATCTGATGCTCTCCAGCTGTGCCTGTGCTACGCCTGAGGCCTGAGAAAGATGACATCCTAGTATACCCGTGCCAGATAATCCTGGACTGCATCAACCTGTGCTGACCCTAGCCATTATCTGAAGTCTGCCTGAGGTCGGTGTATGATGTTCTTCTGCTGTGCCTGTGCTACGCCTGAGGCCTGAGAGAGAGGCCATCCTAGTATGCCCGTGCCAGACAACCCTGGAATGCGTCAACCCGTGATGACCCCCTGCCATCCTCTGAAGCTAGTCCGAGGTCGGTGTCTGATGTTCTCCTGCTGTGCCTGTTCTACGCCTGAGGCCTGAGAGAGAGGCCATCCTAGTATGCCAGTGCCAGATGACTCTGGACTGCGTCAACCCGTGATCACCTCTTGCTTCGCCTGTCAACCTGAGATGTGTTTCCTTCGTGATGTGCATATTCCGGAACCTGGTGTTTACATGTCTTTTGCTTTATTTAAGTGCACTTTGTTTCTTCAAACCTGAAGTTGTGCAGTGTCTTTAGTCTTGCATATGGCCATCTTGTCCACAAGCTCAGGTGCCACAGATCCCGGTCGCTACCCTTCCATAGTCCAGGTAGGCCCGGGTCCCCCCTGTGGTCCAGTGGGTCCACATTCCACGATCACCTGGAACGCATACCCCGTCGTCGTTATGGTTTGATGACATGGGAGTGTTGGCTGGGTAAGCCATGCTGCGTCCCCGATCGTAACATACTGTACATACACACACTTATATACACATGTAGTATACACATACCATACACACACATACATGCACATATACACTGATGTACAAACACATACATACACACATACTGTACATCAGTGTTTCTCAACTCCAGTCCTCAGGACCCACCAACAGGTCATGTTTTCAGGATTTCCTTAGTATTGCACAGGTGATAATTTTATCACCTGCTCAAGCATTAATTCCATCACCTTTGCAATACTAAGGAAATCCTGAAAACATGACCTGTTGGTGGGTCCTGAGGACTGGAGTTGAGAAACACTGCTGTACATAGATACACACATACATACACACATAGTTACACATACATACACTGTACATACATACACACACATATATACACATACATAGATACACACATATAAATATACTGTACATATTGTGAGACAGTGAAGGAATATGTGGTGAATGAGGTGTATATTTCACCTAAGTACCTTGCTGACTGGTATGAGCGAAATGTGTGGCTTTGTAAACCTGGTGGTAAAGAAAGGTCACTACACCTGCCATTCAGTACACGCTTGCAGCTCAGACCTGAATCCACTCAGGTGTTGATTAGGAAGCCAGAAGTAGGTGCTTGGGAGCACAGTCAGAGAGCTCATTCAGTCTGGACAAGGGGTCCAGACACAGAAGGTGTCTCCAAGAGTGTGGGAGCTGTCTTTAGCCCGGACACAGGGAGGTGTCCTGGCACAAGGAAGCAGTCTCTAAGAGTGTGAGCTATCTCAGTCTGGGTGCAGGAAGTACCCCGGACACAGGAGTAGTCGCAGTGAGAATCCGTGCGAATAGCGACTGAATAGGAGGTGACCTCTCTCAAGTCTGGACATTGGAGTTGCCTTCGGACATAAAGAGGAGTGTCTGTGAAACTCCATACTGGTAACATATGTGATATGTGTAGTTTTGGGCACAGACTGGTAGAGTCTGGGTCCCGGATAGAGAGGGCCATCTATCTAAGTGTAATTTAGTGGCTAGACAAGCCCAGGTTTTCTGTTTATGATTTGTTTTTATCTGTGTGCTGTGGACTTTAATAAAACTGGTTGCGGCCAGTTTTCACCAAACTGCTGTCTGAATGAACTGTTTCCGTGCCATTCTGTCTACCCAGACAGCGATCCTAGAGCTAAACCCCCCGGAAGGCTACAATTGGTGGAGAATGCGGGCAGCGCAGGGCCTGGTACAGTTAGTGCTGGAGTGTGTATGCAGCACAGTGGCGAGAGACAGCATTAAAGGTGAAGTCTATTGAAATAGCAGCAGAAAAAAAAAAAAAAAGTGTGTCAGCAGAAACGTCTGTTTGGAGCAGTCTTGGAGAGACAGTGGCCCTGATAGGGTCTGCAGAGAGAAAATGTATGCACAGCAAAGCTGAACTTGTTGTGAAAATGACTGTGGAATGTGCAGCAGCAAAAGAAAAATTTGTGGAGCAGTCTTAAAGAGACAGTAGCCCTAATAGACTTTGCAAAGGAAAAAAAAAAAGTGGTTGCACAGCAAGGCTGAATTTTCTGTGGAAAAAAAGCTGTGTAGTGTGTATGTCTTGAGTGAAGACTGCCGTTGTTAAGACAGAGAAGTCTGACAGCATGGATGACAGCATGGAGGCGCTGTTTGAACAAATGGCACAAGTTAATGTGCAACATAAAACTGCCGTGGTTGAGACAGATAAGTCCGGCAGTATGGAGGAACTCGTTGAGTACCTGGTGCAGGCCCAGCGAAGCATGGAGCAGCAGCGCCTGCAGCACCAGCAGCACATGCAGCAGGCCCAGCAGCAATTCCTGCAGCAGCAGGAGAATAACCGGTTATTTGTTGAGCAGATGACAGCACCAAAAAAGGATTTCGGTGCCGCGTCCCGAAGTAATGTTGTGAAGGCACCGGCGTTGTCCGCTATAAAGAAGGCGGTAAGACGGTCCTTGAGAAAAATGACACCTCGTGATGATGTGGAGGTATATCTTACTAGGTTTGAGAGACTGGCAGAGAAGGAGAATCTGCCACTATCTGAATGGGCCATGGCGGTCGTACCCTATCTGATTGGGGAACCCAAAAAGTCTGGGCTGACCTGAGCAAGCAGGACAGCGAAGACTATGCCAAGTTGAAAGCGGCGATTCTTACCCGGCTGGGTGTTACGGTGACAGCCCGTGCCAGGGGAGTTCGTGACTGGAGATACAGTTGGGAGTCTGCAGTCAGCAGGCCTGATTATGGAGTTGAAAAGGTGATAGTGGACCGCTACACCCAAGCACGTCCTCCTGAGGTACAGCCGTCTGAGAGGTCGTCACTTCGGAGTTCCCGGACGCTGAACTCTCGCGGTAAGAGCGTTCCAGCTGTTGGGGACATGGGGTATGCTGATAAGCGGGTTCAGGCCCGAGGGGACATGTGGGTGGGAGAGTGTGATGGACAGTGTTGGAGCTGGCGTGAAATTGCAGCCAACTGTCCAATAGAGGGGGAGCCTATGTGTTGTGATGATGGCAGATCCCTCTCTCTCTGCGCAGAACCTGTGTGTGTGTCCACCTCAGCCGAAGAGACTGGACCACAGGGGTCCCCGGTGGTTGTAAGTGACTGCCCAGCACAGGCCCTCTTGGACTCAGAGAGTCCAGTGACTTCCGTATGTGACAGCCTGAGTGATAGGGACTTCATCCCTGATAAGCACCTGAGTGTGGTGTACATCCATGAAGACACCAAAGTCTACCCAGAGACTGCCGTGGACTTGGTCCCCAAACTCGGGGAGGTTTCATATGAAGTAGGGGTAGTGAAGACCCTGGTGCACCCCGTTATATTGGGTAATGACTTTCCCCGGTCTAAGGATCTCTGGGGGAAAAATGTTTCTGATGGACAGTGTGATGAAGCTCCTACTGAGGGTGCGCAGTCCTGAGGGGCGGAACACAATGCTAGTGGGCCGTTAAACTTATGTGATAATGATGATGACCATGATAATATTGATAATGATAATGATGATCATGATAATGATGATGACCATGATGAGGATGCTGATATTGATAATGATGATAATGCTAATCATAATAGTGATGATACTGATGATGACCGTGATAAAGATGACATTTCTTTGCAGGTGATGTTGGGAGACGAGGATGGTGGTTCTCGGGAACCGAGTGTCCCTGACCTGCCTGGCTCCTGTGACAATTTTGGGAGTGAGCCGGTGCGAGACCCCACTCTTAAAACGGCACAGGAGAATGTAATTGTTCTGAATGAGGTTCCCCAAGAGCCTGGCTCTGAGGAGAGGTTTCCTCATGCTGCCATGAACAATAACCTATTGTATAGGGACACTGAAGTCCAGGGAGAGGTCGTAAGTCAGCTCCTGGTATCTGAGCTATATGGAAGTATAGTGCTGGGGTTATCACATAGTCACATACTTGAGGGACCACCTGAGGGAAACCAGGGACCAGATGGTGAAGTTAATGTTGTGGATGACATGTTAACTAAGGTTCCAGATCAAGATGTGAATGAGAATGAATTGTATAACCCTGACAGTGAGCCGGATGTGAATGAAAATGAAGTGTCTAACCCTGGAAGTGAGCCAGATGTGGCTGAGAAAAGGGGGTCAGACAGGGATAGTGGTGGTGATAGTGAGTCATCTGATGACAATAAAGCAACCAGTGCAAGTGAGGAAGGCATGGTAGCAGAGGAGATTGAGAGTCCTGAGAGGAAGGCTGAGGCTGACCTTGCAGTCGGACGGAGGATGGCATCTGAAGATGTTGTACAGTTGGTCGGTTCCCTGGCGAAGACTAAGGTGAAAGACAGGACTCTGAAACTGAACACAGCACAAGTGGATGCTGTTGAAAATGAGAAGTTATCAATGTATGGTGTGGATCTGCATCAGGCCAAGGACTCTGAAGGTGATGCTGCAGAGGTGGAAAAAGCCATGGAAGTGGTGGTCACCAAGCCAGATGCCTCATCAGAAGCTGAGGTTTCAAGTGAAGCTGTGAGGAGCAAGACTGAAGATATGGGGACTGACTCTGTCCAGGAATCTGTTTCTGCGAAGACAGCGGCGTGGACGGTTTACGGTCCGGATCAGTAGCTGGCATTGGTGAGCTCAAGCGCACTTTCAGGGAGGCTACATCGGAGCCACGTCCCAACAAATGGGAAAAACGATGTGTCACTCCGTTGCCACTGCAGACACACGGGAGCCCAGATGGGATGCAGAACGTGGCTGAAGAGGTAAAGAAGACTGATGGTAGGGCTTCTGAGCATGTCCTACCAGAAGAGCCTGAAGAAAGGGCCGAAGACGTAAAGGACGTCCAACAACTACAGGAGAAGATGCGTAGCCATGAGGATCTCCTGGAGAAAGAAGTAAGAGCTCTGAGTCTTATGCAAAGTGAGCCTGTACCAGAAGAGGATAAATTATGTGTACCGACCAAGAAAAACGATCAGCTCCCTCTACAGTGCCAATCGTTTGAACAGTGTGGCTCGGAATGGTCAGAGACCATGACAGAGGCGCTTGGGTTCTGTGAGGTAGAATTTATGAATCAACTGATATTTAAGAAAGTAGATGTGCTAAAGAAAGTTCAGGGGGAATTAGAGAAAACCCCTATACCTCCTGTGACAGTTGGTGACACAGGGTCAGTGCCCCAAAGGCAGGAGGTACGAAAGTTTCTGAGGAAGAATCAGCAGAGCTGTTCTGACGTGCCTGGTCGTACTTATCTGGTGAGCCACTATACCGAGACTGAGGCTGGCACTAAGGTCAAGATGAAGCAGTGCAGGATACCCGAGGCCCGCAGAGAGTATAGGCCTGGGAGGGTACAGGGTAGTGCGGATGCTTCAGATGAAGAGAAAACTGATGTTGGCTATGACAGTGGTGAGGATGAAGCTGATGAGGGCCATGACTGGTCCAGAGTTCACTGTCTCTGTTGGATTGTTGACCAGCCCTCCGGTCTGGATGACCAGCCCTCCGGTCTGGAGAAGAGGGAGGGGATATGTGAGACAGTGAAGGAATATGTGGTGAATGAGGTGTATATTTCACCTAAGTACCTTGCTGACTGGTATGAGCGAAATGTGTGGCTTTGTAAACCTGGTGGTAAAGAAAGGTCACTACACCTGCCATTCAGTACACGCTTGCAGCTCAGACCTGAATCCACTCAGGTGTTGATTAGGAAGCCAGAAGTAGGTGCTTGGGAGCACAGTCAGAGAGCTCATTCAGTCTGGACAAGGGGTCCAGACACAGAAGGTGTCTCCAAGAGTGTGGGAGCTGTCTTTAGCCCGGACACAGGGAGGTGTCCTGGCACAAGGAAGCAGTCTCTAAGAGTGTGAGCTATCTCAGTCTGGGTGCAGGAAGTACCCCGGACACAGGAGTAGTCGCAGTGAGAATCCGTGCGAATAGCGACTGAATAGGAGGTGACCTCTCTCAAGTCTGGACATTGGAGTTGCCTTCGGACATAAAGAGGAGTGTCTGTGAAACTCCATACTGGTAACATATGTGATATGTGTAGTTTTGGGCACAGACTGGTAGAGTCTGGGTCCCGGATAGAGAGGGCCATCTATCTAAGTGTAATTTAGTGGCTAGACAAGCCCAGGTTTTCTGTTTATGATTTGTTTTATCTGTGTGCTGTGGACTTTAATAAAACTGGTTGCGGCCAGTTTTCACCAAACTGCTGTCTGAATGAACTGTTTCCGTGCCATTCTGTCTACCCAGACAGCGATCCTAGAGCTAAACCCCCCGGAAGGCTACAATATATACACAGCTATAGATACACACATACATACACAGATGCACATATATACTGTATACTGTACATACAAACATACACAGATGTACACACACATATGTACAGATACAGTACTGACCAAAAGTTTGGACACACCTTCTCATTCAAAGATTTGTCTGTATTTTCATGACTATGAAAATTGTACATTCACACTGAAGGCATCAAAACCATGAATTAACACATGTGGAATTATATACTTAACAAAAAAGTGTGAAGCAACTGAAAATATGTCTTCTATTCTAGGTTCTTCAAAGTAGCCACCTTTTGCTTTGATTACTGCTTTTCACACTCTTGGCATTCTCTTGATGAGCTTCAAGGGGTAGTCACCAGAAATGGTCTTCCAACAGTCTTGATGGAGTTCCCAGAGATGCTTAGCACTTGTTGGCCCTTTTGCCTTCATTCTTCGGTCCAGCTCACCCCAAACCATCTCGATTGGGTTCAGGTCTGGTGACTGTGGAGGCCAGGTCATCTGGCGTAGCACCCCATCACTCTCCTTCATGGTAAAATAGCTGCTAGGAAACCACTGCTAAGGAAAGGCAACAAGCAGAAGAGACTAGTTTGGGCTAAAGAACACAAGGAATGGACATTAGACCAGTGGAAATCTGTGCTTTGGTCTGATGAGTCCAAATTTGAGAACTTTGGTTCCAACCACCGTGTCTTTGTGCGATGCAGAAAAGGTGAACGGATGGACTCTACATGCCTGGTTCCCACCGTGAAGCATGGAGGAGGTGGTGTGATGGTGTGGGGGTGCTTTGCTGGTGACACTGTTGGGGATTTATTCAAAATTGAAGGCATACTGAACCAGCATGGCTACCACAGCATCTTGCAGCAGCATGCTATTCCATCCGATTTGCGTCTAGTTGGGCCATCATTTTTTTTCAACAGGACAATGACCCCAAACACACCTCCAGGCTGTGTAAGGGCTATTTGACCAAGAAGGAGAGTGATGGGGTGCTACGCCAGATGACCTGGCCTCCACATTCACCAGACCTGAACCCAATCGACTTGGTTTGGGGTGAGTTGGACTGCAGAGTGAAGGCAAAAGGGCCAAGAAGTGCTAAGCATCTCTGGGAACTCCTTCAAGACTGTTGGAAGACCATTTCCGGTGACTACCTCTTGAAGCTCATCAAGAGAATGCCAAGAGTGTACAAAGCAGTAATCAAAGCAAAAGGTGACTACTTTGAAGAACCTAGATTATAAGACATATTTTCAGTTGTTTCACACTTTTTTGTTAAGTATATAATTCCACATGTGTTAATTCAGTTTTGATGCCTTCAGTGTGAATGTACAATTTTCATAGTCATGAAAATACAGAAAAATCTTTGAATGAGAAGGTGTGTCCAAACTTTTGGTCTGTGCTGTACATACACACATACTAATTTATGACCTCTGGTGATCAGATGAGCCATGGAGGAGGTCAGTCTCATAGTGCAGAGATCAGCTGGAGATTGCTTTAGAACTCACTGTGGGGGACGGGGACACAGCAGAGAGGACTGATATCAGCCCCCTGCTGAGGCTGAGCTGTCCTGTGCAGTGAGCCTCCTCCCCGACCTCTTCTCTGAGATGCTGCAGCCTGCTGGGAATGGAACAGTGAGGGAGCCGAAGACCCAATGTAAGCCCTGCTCTTCATTCACTGTTGTTCTTGTGTGTTACGCTGTGCAGCCCGTGCCCCTGACTACAGGTGAGTACTCACCATTGGGATGCGCCATGCAGGAGGACAGAGACTGCAGCCAGTGAGCGCTCTCATCAGTCTGGTGGGGAATTTTGATTGGCCATCGTCTCTCCCTGCATGACACGCCCCGTTTTTGAACTCCTGCACTCAGTGCGCTGCTCTCTCCACAACTTTGGGTATACACTTGATTACGGGAGGGAGAGAGGCACGATGCTGCATGACACCGGACCCCTCTCACTTCCGCCTGTAATCTTGACTCAGTGGCCCCATAGCGGCTGCATACTCTGATGCTATGGGCAGTACACTCCTGCCAGCGGGGGCCCCCACCATCTTCGGGCCCCGGTGCAGTTGCACTGGCTGTATATCCCTCTGCCTGTTCACTCTCCTCTTGCATTATTTCTTCGTCTCTCCCCTCTTGTATTATTTCTTCGTCACTCCCCTCTTGTATTATTTCTTCGTCACTCCCCTCTTGTATTATTTCTTTGTCTCTCCCCTCTTGTATTATTTCTTCGTCACTCCCCCTTGTATTATTTCTTCGTCTCTCCCCTCTTGTATTATTTCTTCGTCTCTCCCCTCTTGTATTATTTTTTTGTCACTCCCCTCCTGTATTATTTCTTCCTCACTCCCGTCTTGTATTATTTTTTCTTCATTCCCCTCTTGTATTATTTCCTCGTCTCTCCCCTCTTGTATTATTTCTTTGTCTCTCCCCTCTTGTATTATTTCTTCCTCACTCCCCTCTTGTATTATTTCTTCGTCACTCCCCTCTTGTATTATTTCTTCGTCTCTCCCCTCTTGTATTATTTCTTTGTCTCTCCCCTCTTGTATTATTTCCTCGTCTCCCCTCTTGTATATTTCCTCGTCTCTCCCCTCTTGTATTATTTCTTCTCTCCCCTCTTGTATTATTTCTTCGTCTCTCCCCTCTTGTATATTTCCTCGTCTCTCCCCTCTTGTATTATTTCTTTGTCTCTCCCCTCTTGTATTATTTCTTCGTCTCTCCCCTCTTGTATTATTTCTGCTCCCTTTTTTTCTTGCTCTCCTCTTGTATTATTTCTTCGTCTCTCCCCTCTTGTATTATTTCCTCGTCTCTCCCCTCTTGTATTATTTCTTTGTCTCTCCCCTCTTGTATTATTTCCTCGTCTCTCTCCTCTTGTATTATTTCTTCGTCTCTCCCCTCTTGTATTATTTCTTCGTCACTCCCCTCTTGTATTATTTCTTTGTCTCTCCCCTCTTGTATTATTTCTTTGTCTCTCCCCTCTTGTATTATTTCTTCGTCTCTCCCCTCTTGTATTATTTCCTCGTCTCTCCCCTCTTGTATTATTTCTTTGTCTCTCCCTTCTTGTATTATTTCCTCGTCTCTCCTCTCTTGTATTATTTCTTCGTCTCTCCCCTCTTGTATTATTTCTTCGTCTCTCCCCTCTTGTATTATTTCTTTGTCTCTCCCCTCTTGTATTATTTCCTGTCTCTCCTCTCTTGTATTATTTCTTCGTCTCTCCCCTCTTGTATTATTTCTTTGTCTCTCCCCTCTTGTATTATTTCTTCGTCTCTCCCCTCTTGTATTATTTCTTCGTCTCTCTCCTCTTGTATTATTTCTTCGTCTCTCCCCTCTTGTATTATTTCTTCGTCTCTCCCCTCTTGTATTATTTCCTCGTCTCTCCCCTCTTGTATTATTTCTTTGTCACTCCCCTCTTGTATTATTTCTTCGTCTCTCTCCTCTCGCTTTACTTCTCTCTTTTTGTCATGTATTGCGCCCCTTACAGCTCTATTTATCTATAGCGGTTTCCTCCTATTTCTCGCTTGTTTATTCCCATATTGTATATATTGTGCTCAGATCTTATTCGAGATGTTTAAAAAAGTTTTCCATTTTATTTGTGTCCTTATATCCAGGACTTTATCCCAGTTTATGGCTCTAACATCCTCTCTTATTGGTTGGAGCGTCGCCTTCCTGAGTTCAGTGTCCTTGTGGCCCCTTTACTGTACATCTTATTACAGGATATATGAAAACGTATTATATTGTGATCACTATTACCTAAGTGACCCCTGTTCCATATATGTAATATAGTTATTCCTGTCTCCTCTCCTGGACCTGCAGATTTCTTCTCAGTTGTGGCCAGAGGCTTTATCACCTCATTACCAGGATTGTTACTGTATATGAGGCAGAACTGCCCGGCCTCTGTCCTCCCCGTGATCACTGTGATCACTATGTGACGCGTCTTATCCAGGCTCTGATATCTGACAAGTTTTCTATAAATGTTCGTTATTTCCAGACAATCTCCAGCTTTCACTTCACTTCCTCCAGGTTCTCACCTCTCCGTCCTCCCTCTGCTGATCAGCTGGAGATTCATTCTCCTATTGGAGGAGGCTGTACCTCTTGTCCAATCAGCGCTGAGCTCCGCCCTCCAGTGACTTTGATATTGTTACATTGTATCTGTCTTAGGTGACACTTACCTTCTCATCCTCGGGGTCCCCTCATATCTCAGTGGCATGAAGATGTTGCCCCTCATTGTGCTTCTCCTTCTCATGTCTGCGGTGTCTGATGGTGAGTATGGTGGGTGATCAGTGACTGTTCCTGATATTAGATGATTATTACGTCTTATTTATGTCTTATGTTGTGATTGTAGTTTATGTATCAATGTGTTGTCTATAAGAGGCAGAAATCCCCTAGAGAAGTTGCACCTGTCATGTGTGCTGTAAGAATGTGTAATAACATCTTGGCTGAATTTCTCCCCATCCCTTTGGGAGTAATATTTAACAGATATATAGTCGGCTCCAGTTCACCTCCATATAAAGAACCTTGGAAGTTAACAGTCTCATGTCTTCCCAGAAACCGCGATCCCAGGACAAAAACAAAAAATATGATACTGCGTGCCCACATCAGAGCCACAACGCCAACACATATTTGAAATTGAGGGGTTCAATCTGTGGAGGAGGTCAGGAGTACGATACCAGAACATTAGAATTTTATACTGATTTTCCTTGTAAAGAGTGCAAATAGAGGACTTGGCTGCTTTATTCCAAATAATATTCCAGCTTTGTGGCGATAGTCCTCTTCCCAGAAAATTCCCATTTGCACATGGTAGGAAAGTTGCAATTGTTACCCTCCCTGGGGAGAACTGAATATTTTATATCTGTCTGATATTAATCCTTTAGTCGACGGCCCTTTCCTGCAGATCCTCTCAAATTATGTCGGTAGAGAGACCCCAGAAGATCCATAAAGTGAAGAGGCAAAGTGTTTTATCTGTAAATTCTGGTAAAACTCTTTGTTAGTAATAGCAAACTTGGATTTGACATCATCATATTTCAGGAGATCCAACGTGTTCCCATCTATAAGGTCTGCAAATCTAAACAAACCCGCAGAGGACCAGGGGTGAGCCATCGCATGATCCAAACTGTTTGGCAACAGGGGTTAAAATATGAATGAAATCATTGGCGAGTTAGGGGAGGCCAAATTAAACCTCCTCATGCAAGAAAACCAAATCTTCCTCGTGAACCGTATAGGACCCAATAGACCCTCCGGGGTTCTAATGGACTTATTTAACCATAATAGTGAGTTTGGGTGAGTTGGAGCTAACCATAATTTTTTTACTTAGGTCCATTTGTTGTATGCCCATAATAGAGTCCACGAGGGAATTCTACGTAGGTGAGCGGCAAATAGTATTTAATAATGTCAGGGACTGATTGACCCCCTTGTGTTTTAAGAGGGACGAGAACACGCTTACAGATCCAATGACGCTTGTCATTCCAAATGTACCTCAGCATGGCTGCCTGAAGGGATTTAAGTTCACTCATGGGGATTCTGACCTGTAAGGTCTCAAAAAAATAAAGTAACTTGGGAAGGAGGGACATCTTTAATTGAAGTAATATGACCAATTAGTAAGAGCGAGAGTGGTTTCCATCTATCCATCAGTTTCTTTAAGTCACTCAAAAGTGGTGGAAAATTAGTGCTATATAGGTTCCTAGAAGAAGAAGACAGGTAAAATCCTAGATATTTAATTGCCTCCAACTTCCATCTGAATTTAAAATTTAGTTTTAAATGATCCAGAACATCAGGAGGGATATTTAATGGTAGGGATTATGTTTTTGAAGTATTTAGTTTATACCCCGATAATTCTCCATACTTTTTTATATCTTCCAAAAGGTTAGGCAGAGTAATATGAAGGTTGGTTAGGGTTAAAAGCACATCGTCTGCGATTGCGAATAGGGAGATCTTAAACACTTTATTCCGTACCTCAATTCCCAAAATGTTTGGATTTTGTCTTATCATTGTCTCTAAAGGTTCAATACATAACACGTATAATAGAGGGGATGAAGGGCAGCTCTGGCAGGTACCATTTGATATTTTAAATGAGGGAGAAGTAATAAAGGGAAGTTTAATATAGGCTGAAGGGAACTAAACAGAGCTCCTATAGCTGATAGAAAGGGGCCGAGAAGCCAAAAACCTTCAGTGTCTCAGAAAGGACCAATTAAGATGAGGGAACTCCTTTTCTGCGTCCAGGCTCGATGATAGACTGCAATTTATTTCTACTAGCGACCTCTATTAAGTCTATTGCCCTTCTAGTGTTCTCTCCCCCTGACGATTAGGAACACATCCCACTTGGTTCTTAGATTAAATTGTTGGCTTCCTCCACTTATTAATATAATATACGAGTGAATATTTTTAAATCAGAATTTAATAACGCAATTGGACGGTAATTTGAGCAATTCATTGGATCCTTCCCCGGTTTTGGGATGAGAGTTAGATAAGAATGAGTTAGCGTATTTGGTATGGGAGAACCCGAAAAAACATAGGAGCAAAAAACCCTTAAAAAATAACCTTTATTGATGAATTTTAAAAGTATCAAGAAACCAAAAAGTCTTTTTTATGTATATAAAAAAAAGGAGTAAAGGAGGGTCTGATACCAGTGCTGTCAGTGAACTTGAATCATCACAGTACAAAAAATAATTAGACTTAGCGCCAAATTAATAACTAGCACAGAGGGATTATCTAGGGAGGACATACAACATCAATCATTTTGCAAACTGCAAGACAGCAGGAGTCGTGTATATGTGAACCTGTATTTGCCCCCTTGACTATGTAGGAAAAACTAAGAGACAGCTGAGGGTGAGGATAGGAGAACATATCAGTGATATTATTCACAAACGAGAAACTCCCCTAGCTCGCCACATAGTCAATAAGCATATGGGGAACCTCAAATCTTTCTCCTTCAGAGTCATTGAAACAATCCCTTAATTTATTAGACAAGAAAATCATCCCGAGAGAAATCAGATGGATTTTCTGGCTGGAGTCCATGAGTCCAGAGGGTCTAAACTAACAACTTGACTTCAGTTGTTTCATTTGAGTGTATTGAACTCTGTAAGTTCAGAATAACATCTCTTGCCAAGTCACATTGGTCCTAACATACCACGACTAATATCTGTTTCTCCTATGTAGGAGATTGTGAATCAATTGTTATATCTTTTCAATACCCTACTTTCTTTGATGTATTACATGTTGGGTCCTTTGTTTTGTTTATGCCGTAAAAATAAATATATTTATTTATATTTATATTGATTGAATGGTTCATTTAATTTTTTCAATGACATGTTGCTCCTTTGATTGTTGTGCATATTAGCACATCCTGAGGTCTTTTATTTGGAGGTTCTGTTTCTCTGTTCTTGCCAGAAAAAAGGGGTTGGCCATTTTTAAACAGCATCAGTTTGATCGATCCATTGTTAGGTATTACCCCTCGATGACACTGAACAGAAATGCCTCCCCTGGTTCCTATATATTATGCATACCTCCCCCTGGCATTATTTTTTGAAAGAAACACGTCCTCCGGACTTTCCATCCTGTCAGTACCGTTTTGGAGCACATTGTGCGTTCCGGACAACATGACATCCGGTCACGTGTCAGCTGGAGTGCATCTTGTGTGGATTTATTGGGGACGTTTCTTTCATGTGCTATTTTCTACATTTACTCTATTGAAGCTATTGATACTGCACATGCTATTGGGACCATTTTAATGCATATATAGGATGGGATGTGGACCTGTATATTGGGCATGGCCTTTAGTTATATTGTGCTTCATGAATAATCCATTGTGCTACTGATTACACAACACATTTTATGTAAGAGGTTACTGGGGGCTCGCTTATGCCCTACATTCCTTTGAATGTTTGCCTAATAAAACGGGTACGTTTCACCTCTAATGTAATGTGTCATGTGATACTGTTTTACTGTGTATTAACCTGATAGACAATGTGCTTATGTTCATGTAATGTGATATTGTTTATATATCTTTATGGGTTAGGGATAGAGATAGGGAGTTATAGTGATAGAGTAAGGTTTATTATTAACAAGGGATCATTTAGGAGTTAAAACAGTGGAGGGCACTGTAGAGTAAGAGATCAGATTGAGTTAAGATAGGAACTGGTTTCAGCCGGAATAGTGTTAGTTGAGAAAGGGGCTGGAGCCAGTGTAGTGGCGGGAAGACTTTGCCCTGAGGTAATTAGTTGAAGAGTTGTGACAGAACAGACAAGTAATGAGAGAAACGAGTCTGTGAGGAGAAGCTCAAAAGTCCAGGCCCTACGGGTGGCAGGAGACACGAAGAGAAAAGGATCACAGCAGCATGAGAGAGAGAACGGCTAGGCTTAATGATAAGTCCCGGAACGTCCGAGACCTATGGTCTGAGAAGGATTGGCAGTGGCATCCATTAGTTTCTCCTAGGATGGGGAGCATCAGGAAGAAGCTAGCATAGCTACTCAGGGAGCTCCGGTACCGGGGAAAAAGGTACGGGAGCGAGAAATGGCAGGAAGGACCAGGGACAGTTCAGGGAAAGGAATGTCCTTGAAATATGAAGAATATGGTGCCGTGTCTGTGATAAAACTGGACGAGTTGTTTTATTGAAAATGAACTTGGACTCAGACCTTCATTGTGGGGTGCTGAAGGACTCTGGAATACAGCAACCTGAGGAGGACTTGAATTCACGAGTGAAATACATCGCACACACACTACAACAGAGAATGGACACTTTGTTAATGCAGCGTGGCGCCAAGGTGTGCCGGAACAGCAGCCCCTCGCCATGGCTATCACCTTGGCCCCCGTTACAGTGCTACTGATTACACAACACATATTTATTTTGATGCAAGACAAAACTTGTCTAAAAAGCTCTGTGTCTCTATTGAAAGCCCTTTTTATTCCAATAGGTCTTTTGTGAGTTGCAGCTCTTATTCCTGATCCGTGATATTTTGTTATTCTCTCTTTACACCATTGCGAGATATTTTATATACAGAGCATTTACGCATGTTGGCATCCTTGTCTCTGTGATGTAGAGCCATATCAATACACGGCTCAATAGAGAATAAGCACAACGGATCAGGTATACTATTTGCACGATTAGCACTTTATGTTTGATAGGTGTTTGGTGGTGGCTTTTTATAAGGAGCCCTGCAGAGGGCCAATGAGGGTCAGTCGACGTGGAGCGGGGGCGCCATTTCGCTTCCCATTGTGCCAACCTCCGCTGTAAGGAAGGGATATCTATATAGGGTAAGGCACTATCTATCCTCCCTAGATAATTCCTCTGTGCTAGTTACTAATTTGGCACTAAATCTATATATCTTTTGTACTGTGATGATTCAAGTTCACTGACAGCACTAGTATCAGACCCTCCTTTACTCCTTTTTTTATATACATAAAATGACTTTTTGGAATCTTGATACTTTTAAAATTCATCAATAAAGGTTATTTTTAAGGGTTTTTTGCTCCTATGATTTTTCGTTTTGATTAAGACCCCAGTATATCGAATTGGTTTTCAATAAATTATGGGAGAACCCTACAGGAATGAGTTAAATAGTTTAACCAAATGGGAAGAAAGCTCCTCTGCATAGGATTTATAATATAAATATGTCATCCCGTCAGGACCCGGGGATTTACCCAAGGGAAGGTCCTTCAAAATGTCCACCACCTCCTCCTGTGTCACCTGTTGATTAATGAATGGTAAGGCCTCAGAAGGGAGAACTGGGAATTTTAACCCCTTAGTGACAGAGCCATTTTGCAGCTTAATGACCGGGCCAATTTTTACAATTCTGACCACTGTCACTTTATGAGGTTATAACTCTAGAACGCTTTAACGAATCCCGCTGATTCTGAGATTGTTTTTTTGTGACATATTGTACTTCACGTTAGTGGTAAAAAATTTTTTATATGACTTGCTTTTATTTATGAAAAAAACGGAAATATGGCAAAAATTTAGAAAATTTCGCAATTTTCAAATTTGAAATTCTTATGCCGTTAAATTAGAGAGATATGTCACACAAATTTCTTAATAAATAACATTTCCCACATGTCTACTTTACATCAGCACAATTTTGGGAACAAAATTTTTTTTGTTACGAAGTTATAAGGGTTAAAAGTTGACCAGCGATTTCTCATTTTTACAACACCATTTTTTTTTAGGGACCACATCACATTTGAAGTCACTTTGAGGGGTCTATATGATAGAAAATACCCAAAAGTGACACCATTCTAAAAACTGCACCCTCAAGGTGCTCAAAACCACATTAAGGAAGTATATTAACCCTTCAGGTGCTTCAATGGAGCTGAAGCAATGTGGAAGGAAAAATTGACATTTAACTTTTTTTGCAAAAGCTTTACTTCGGAACCAATTTTTTTTATTTTCACAAGTGTTAAAAGAAAAAATGAACCACAAAATTTGTTGTGCAATTTCTCCTGAATACGCCGATACCCATATGTGGGGGTAAACCACTTTTTGGGTGCATGGCAGAGGTCGCAAGGGAAGGAGCGCATTTTGACTTTTTCAAAACAGAATTGGCTGGATGCAATGTCGCGTTTAGAGAGCCCCTGATGTGCCTAAACAGTGGAAACCCCCCACAAGTGACCCCATTTTGGAAACAAGACCCCTTAAGGAACTTATCTAGATGTGTGGTGAGCACTTTGAACCTCTAAGTGCTTCACACAAGTTTATAACGTAGAGCCGTGAAAAAAAAAATCATTTTTTTTCCACAAAAATGATATTTTCACCTCAATTTTTCTATTTTCCCAAGGGTAACAAGACTGCAAAAGTTTTTGTGCAATTTGTCCTGAGCATGCTGATACCCTATTTGTGGGGGTAAACCACTTTTTAGGCGCACGGCAGAGGTCGCAAGGGAAGGAGCGCCGTTTGACTTTTTCAACGCAGAATTGGCTGGATGCCATGTCGCGTTTAGAGAGCCCCTGATGTGCCTAAATAGTGGAAACCCCCAACAAGTGACCCCATTTTGGAAACTAGACCCCTTAAGGAACTTATCTAGATGTGTGGTGAGCACTTTGAACCTCTAAGTGCTTCACACAAGTTTATAACGTAGAGCCGTGAAAAAAAAAATCATTTTTTTTCCACAAAAATGATCTTTTCACCTCAATTTTTCTATTTTCCCAAGGGTAACAAGACTGCAAAAGTTTTTGTGCAATTTGTCCTGAGCATGCTGATACCATATTTGTGGGGGTAAACCACTTTTTGGCGCACGGCAGAGGTCGCAAGGGAAGGAGCGCCGTTTGACTTTTTCAACGCAGAATTGGCTGGATGCCATGTCGCGTTTAGAGAGCCCCTGATGTGCCTAAACAGTGGAAACCCCCAACAAGTGACCCCATTTTGGAAACTAGACCCCTTAAGGAACTTATCTAGATGTGTGGTGAGCACTTTGAACCTCCAAGTGCTTCACACAAGTTATAACGTAGAGCCGTGAAAATAAAAAATCATATTTTTTCCACAAAAATGATCTTTTCACCCCAATTTTTATTTTCCCAAGGGTAACAAGACCCCAAAAGTTTTTGTGCAATTTGTCCTGAGCATGCCGATACCCCATATGTGGGGGTAAACCACTTTTTGGGAGCACGGCAGAGGTCGCAAGGGAAGGAGCGCCGTTTGACTTTTTCAACACAGAATTGGCTGGACGCCATGTTGCATTTGTAGAGGCCCTGATGTATCTAAACAGTGGAAACCCCCCACAAGTGACCCCATTTTGGAAACTAGACCCCCTAAGGAACTTATCTAGATGTGTGGTGAGCACTTTGAACCCCCAAGTGCTTCACAGAAGTTTATAACGGCCTGGCGTGAAAATAAAAAATCATATTTTTTCCACAAACCTGATTGTTTAGTTCCCAATTTTTTATTTTCCCAAGGGTAACAGGAGACATTAGACCACAAAAGTTGTTGTCCAATTTGTCCTGAGTACGCTGATACCCCATATATGGGGGGGGGGACCACTGTTTGGGCGCACGGCAGGGCTTGGAAAGGAAGCAGCACCATTTGACCCCCCGAGACCCCAGAGAAAATTGCCCACCCCCCCGGGAGATCGTGGCGGGCTCACTGAGCATGCGCCGGCCATTCAAGATGGCGGCGCCCACCGGAGGAGGCAGGTGGGCCCGGGGGCCACAAGGGGCATATTGTGGGCCACAAGGGGGAGATCGGGGACCCTTTTTCTCTGTCCTCTGATGTCCGATGACATCAGAGGACAGAGAAATTAAATGGCACAACTTTTCTTTTTTTGTTGCGGTCGCCGTTATAGGCGATCGCAACATCGGTGTCGGTAAAAACCGACCCGATTCATGTTCTCTGGGGTCTCGGCTACCCCCGGTAGCCGAGACCCCGGAGAAAATGCGCCTCTGGGGGGCTCTATTCACTTTTTCCACAGCGCCGTTAAGTAAGTTTAAGTACCCTTAATGACCACCGTTAAAAGGCGTATCGGCGGTCGTTAAGGGGTTAATTTTGTTAAGAAGTGTTTCATTACATCATTGCTGTCAGCCTTATTTATAGAGTGCTGTGCACAGTGTCAGATCAGCGATCTGACCTTATACAGTGATGTCTCACTCTGGGACAAAGTAAAAAAGTAAGAAAAATAAAAATCACATGTGTAAAAAAAAAATCCTAAATAAAGAAAAAAAAATAGTCCCCAATAAATTCATTTCTTCATGTAAATAAAAAAAACAACAATAAAAGTACACATATTTGGTATCGCCGGGTCCGGAACGACCCGCCCTATAAAACTGTCCCACTAGTTAACCCCTTAAGTGAACCCCTTAAAAAAAAAAAGCAAAAAACAATGCTTTATGATCATACCGCCGAACAAAAAGTGGAATAACACGCGATCAAAAAAACGCATATAAATAAACATGGTACCGCTGAAAACGTCATCTTGTCCACAAAAAATAAGCTGCCATACAGCATCATCAGCAAAAAAATAAAAAGTTATAGCTCGCAGAATAAAGCGATGCAAAAATAATTATTTTTTATATAAAATTGTTTTTATTGTATAAAAGCGCCAAAACATAAAAAAATGATAAAAAAGAGGTATCGCTGTAATCGTACTAACCCGAAGAATAAAACTGCTTTATCAATTTTACCACATGCGGAACGGTATAAACGCCTCCCCTAAAAGAAATTCATAAATTGCTGATTTGTGTTCATTCTAACCTCCCAAAAATCGTAATAAAAAGCGATCAAAAAATTGTCACGTGCCCAAAAATGGTACCAATAAAAACGTTAACTCGTCCCGCAAAAAATAAGACCTCACATGACTCTGTGGGCCAAAATATGCAAAAATTATACCTGTCAAAATGTGGTGATGCAAAAACAATTTTTTGCACTAAAAAGCGTCTTTTAGCGTGTGACAGCTGCCAAACATAAAAACCCGCTATAAATAGTAAATCAAACCCCATTTTACCACCCCCTTAGTTAGGGAAAAATAATAAAATTGAAAAAATTTATTTATTTCCATTTTCCCATTAGGGTTAGGGTTAGGGTTGGGGCTAAAGTTAGGGTTAGAGTTGGGGCTAAAGTTAGAATTAGGGTTAGGGTTGGGATTAAGGTTAGGGGTGTGTTAGGGTTAGGTTTGTGGTTAGGGTTATGATTGGGACTAGGGTTAGGGTGTGTTGTGTTATGTTTTGGTAGCTGAGGAAAAATTGCAAAAAATATCCAAAATAGTAACACACCAGAGAGGCTGGAAACTATTGGATTGCAGTACTCTAAACTAACCGCCACACTAGAAGTAGCCGTGGAGCGTACCTACGGTGATCCTAGACGCCTCGTCACAGCCGGAGAAATAACTACACCTAAAGGCAGAAAGATGAAAGCTATCTGCCCAGGAGCAGAATCCCCAAAGAAATAGGAAGCCCCCAAACATGTAATGGCGGTTAGACAGGAAGAAAATACGGACACAGACAGAAAATAGAATGAGCAAACGCTGGGGCCCAATCTGTCTAGATAGAAAAGTACAGGAAAGAATTCTGACTGCAATCCAAGAAAAACCCCTGACAAAAATACAAACACTTCTGATTAACAAAAAACCTGAGATCACACGATCTCTGCCACCTAAATCAGATCTCTGGTGTAACACACAGCAACACAGCAAATAAAAAGTGACAAAGGAACAAGGCAAAAGTGCAAACACAAAATGAGCACAATTGCAGCACCAGACCCCAAAAGGGGACCAGGCTGAAGTCCACTGCAAGCAGCAAACCAGCAGTGAAAATCCAACAGAGGAAAAAAAAAAGGCAAAACACTTATCTGAATGAGAGCAGGAAAGCAAGCTGTGCTCCAAGCAAGACCAGAGGAACAATTGATTACCGGCAAGGCTGCTGGGAACTCAGATCACTTATATCATACCATTCAGAGCCAGCTGAAGGCCATTCAGCAATCAGTTCATTCCCCTCAGCAACCACCGCAGGGAGCCCCAGCTCAGAAGTCGCCTCCAGATTATTCACAACAGTACCCCCCCTTAAGAGAGGTCACCGAACCCTCACCTGCGCAACCAGGCCGATCAGGATGAGCTCGATGATAGGCACGGATAAGTCTCCCAGCATGGATGTCCGAAGCAAACACCCAAGAATTGTCCTCCTGACCATAACCTCTCCACTTAACCAAATACTGGAGTTTCCGTCTAGCAAAACGAGAATCCAATATTTTCTCAACCACATACTCCAAATTGCCATCAACCAAAACAGGGTCGGGATGTGCAGCCATAGGAACCACTGGCTCGACAAACCTCTTCAATAATGACTTGTGGAACACGTTATGGATCTTAAATGTCCCTGGAAGAACCAAACGGAAGGAAACCGGATTAATAATTTCCATGATCTCATAAGGTCCAATGAACCTTGGCTTAAATTTTGGAGATGCAGCCTTCATAGGGATATTTCTTGAGGACAACCAAACCAAGTCCCCCACTTTAAAACAAGGACCCTCAGTCCTATGCCGGTTGGCAAACCGCTGGGCCTTCTCCTGAGAGAGCGACAACCTCTCCACTACCTGGTCCCAAATCTGCTGCATTCGCTCCACAATAGAGTCAACCCCCCGACAGACGCCTGTCCTGAAGAAAATCGAGGGTGAAACCCAGAATTGCAGAAAAATGGAGACATCAAGGTGGCAGAGCTAGCCCTATTATTAAGAGCAAACTCCGCCAAAGCAAAAAAGAGACCCAGTCATCTTGATCAGCAGACACAAAACATCTCAAATAAGTCTCCAAGGTCAGGTTTGTTCTCTCGGTTTGTCCATTGGTCTGAGGGTGAAATGCAGAGGAGAAAGATAACTGAACACCAAGTTTAGAACAAAATGTTCTCCAAAATCTGGAAACAAACTGGACTCCCCTGTCAGACACAATGTTCTCCGGAATGCCATGTAACCAAACCATGTGCTGAAAGAACAAAGGCACCAATTCGGAAGAGGAAGGCAACTTAGGTAATGGCACAAGATGTATCATCTTGGAAAACCTATCACAGATTACCCAGATAACGGTCATTCTCTGAGAGACAGGGAGGTCGGAAATAAAATCCATAGAGATATGGGTCCACGGCCTATTGGGCACAGGTAATGGCATTAACAAACCACTAGAGCGAGAGCAAGGCTTGGAACGAGAGCAAGTCCCTTAGGACTGCACAAAGTCCCTGACGTCACGAGACAAAGTAGGCCACCAAAAGGACCGACTCACCAAGTCTCTGGTACCAAAAATCCCGGTATGACCAGCCAACGCGGAACAATGAATTTCAAACATCACACTCTTCCTCCACTGGTTTGGGACAAACAATTTCCCAACAGGGCAGCGTTCAGGTTTATCCTCCTGAGACCCCTCCAGAGCCAGTCTCAAATTGGGCGAGATGGCGGAAAGAACTACACCCTCTTTCAAAATAACAGCAGGATCAGATAAGTCAGGAGAAACTCCTCGAGAGGGCATACGCCTTAACATTCTTAGTGCCCGGAAGAAAAGAAACCACAAAATTAAAATGTGTGAAAAACAAGGCCCACCTGGCCTGTCTAGGATTAAGTCGCTTGGCTGATTCGAGATAAACCAGGTTCTTATGGTTCGTGAGGACCACCACCTGATCTTTGGCTCCTTCCAGCCAATGTCTCCACTCTTCAAAGGCCCACTTCATGGCCAATAACTCCCGATTACCCACGTCATAATTACGTTCAGTTGGAGAAAATTTTTGAGAGAAAAAGGCACAAGGGTTACTCTTAGAGGTCTCTGGATCCCTTTGGGACAAAACGGCACCTGCCCCAATCTCAGAGGTATCAACCTCCACCTGAAACGGCAGAGAAACATCAGGCTGCCGTAGAACAGGAGCAGAAATGAATCTCTGCTTAAGTTCCTGAAACGCAGAAACTGCCTCAGGAGGCCAATTCACCACATCGGAACCCTTTTTGGTCAAATCAGTCAATGGTTTAACAATACCGGAGAAATTACCCCTGGCTCACTTTCCACATTTGATCCCATCACAGAAGAAGAAGTCTCCAGACTCCTCTCTTCCTCTCGTCCGACTACATGCACTACCGACCCCATCCCCTCACATCTCCTCCAGTCTCTCTCTCCAGTTGTCACAACTCACCTAACTACAATCTTTAATCTCTCACTCTCCTCTGGCATTTTCCCATCCTCCTTCAAACACTCCATCATTACTCCATTACTAAAGAAACCCGCTCTTGACCCTTCCTGCACAAACAACTACAGACCGGTCTCCAATCTCCCCTTCATCTCTAAATTTTGGAGCGCCTAGTCTACTCTCGCCTCACCCGTTACCTCTCCACTTACTCCCTCCTAGACCCTTCACAGTCCGGCTTCCGCCCCCTACATTCGACTGAAACTGCACTCATCAAAGTGACCAATGACCTTCTTACAGCAAAACGTAACGGCGACCACTCTCTGCTCATTCTTCTCGACCTTTCTGCAGCTTTCGACATGGTTGACCACCGTCTCCTACTCTCTAGGCTCCAGTCACTAGGTATTAAGGACACTGTTCTCTCCTGGTTCTCCTCCTATCTTTCTGACCGCTCCTTCAGTGTTTCGTTCTCTGGCTCCACGTCATCTCCTCTTCCTCTCACTGTCGGTGTACCCCAGGGCTCAGTCCTTGGCCCCCTTCTCTTCTCTCTCTACACGGCCCCAATTGGACAGACCATCAGCAGATTTGGCTTTCAGTTCCATCTTTATGCCGATGACACACAACTATACACGTCATCCCCCGACCTTACCCCCGCTGTTCTACAGAACACCACCGACTGTCTGTCCGCAGTCTCCAACATCATGTCCGCTCTCTATCTGAAACTTAACCTCTCCAAGACTGAACTCCTTCTGCTCCCGCCGTCTACTAACCTCCCTAAATCTGACATTTTCCTCTCTGTGGGCGGCACCATAATAACACCCCGGCAGCAGGCTCGCTGTCTGGGTGTTATGTTTGACACCAATCTCTCCTTCACCTCCCATATACAATCTCTTGCCCGCTCTTGCCGTCTACACCTAAAGAACATCTCTAGAATCCGCCCTTTTCTCACCATGGAAACAACAAAAACCCTCACTGTAGCATTGATCCACTCCCGCCTGGACTACTGCAACGCTCTATTACTTGGCCTCCCCATTACTCGACTATTCCCTCTCCAGTCCATCCTTAATGCAGCAGCCAGGGTCATCCATCTGGCTAATCGGTACTCGGACGCGTCCGCTCTTCGCCAGTCCTTACACTGGCTGCCCATTCATTATAGGATCCAATTCAAAGTACTGGTTCTCACCCACAAAGCTCTCCACAGTGCAGCACCCCCTACATCTCCTCCCTCATTTCTATCTATCGGCCTAACCGACTGCTGCGCTCTGCAAACGACTTTCGACTAACCTCTGCACTAATCCGTACCTCCCACTCCCGACTCCAAGACTTCTCCCGCGCTGCGCCAATCCTCTGGAATGCTCTACCCCAAGAAATTAGGACTATCCACAATTTGCATGGTTTCAGGAGCTCCCTCAAAACACATTTGTTCAGAGTGGCCTATCACATTCACTAACCAAAGTCGTTCTATGTTTAAGTGTGTATGTGTAGCCCATTCACTATCTCCATCCATGCCTCACTCCCTCAAGATGGCTGGACCATTATTGTAAATGCACCATTGTATATACACACCTGTACTTTGTATCTCCCCCACCTCATTGTAGATTGTAAGCTCTCACGAGCAGGGTCGGCTTATTTTGCTTTAATTATTGTATTGTTAACGTTGTTACCTATGACTTGTGTTTTGAAACTGTTAAAGTGTAAAGCGCTGCGGAATATGTTGGCGCTATATAAATAAAGATTATTATTATTAAATTACCAATAAATTTACGATAAAAATTGGCAAAACCCAAAAATCTCTGAAGAGCCTTCAATGAAATAGGTTGAACCCAATCACAGATGGCCTGAACCTTGACCGGGTCCATTTCAATAACAGGCGGAGAATAAATGCCCAGTAAAGGAATAGACTTCCGCAGGGGTATCATGGGAAACCCACAACGTTTGGCAAAGTCAAAATCCATCAGGTTAATAGCTGCTCCTGAATCAACAAAAGCCTGAGCCGAAAATGTGGACAAGGAGCAAATCAGGGTAACAGTCAACAGAAATTTAGTCTGAACACTACCCAAGACAACTTAGCGCGCAAAACGTCTTCCCCGCTTAGGGCAGACCGAAATAGTATGGGAAGCGTCACTACAGTAGAAACATAACCCATTGCGCTTACGAAACTCATGACGCTGAGCCCCAGAAATCACTCCATCACACGGCATGGGCTCAGGAGCTGGCTCACAAGGCAACACTATCTCACGCATACCTCTGCGCTCCCGCAAACGTCTGTCAATTTGAATAGCCAAAGACATAGAATCATTGAGACCAGAGGGAACAGGGAATCCACCATAACGTCCTTTACATTCTCTGCCAGAACCTTCCGAAAAAGGGCTGCCAAAGCATTATCATTCCATTTGGTCAGGACTGCCCACTTTTGAAATTTCTGACTGTACAGCTCAGCATCTTCTCGACCCTGATTTAATGCCAACAAGGTTTTTTCAGCTTGATCAGTGACATTAGGTTCATCGTACAATAACCCCAGAGCCTGAAAAATACATCAACATCATTCAAAACAGGATCCCAAGGTGTCAGGGAAAAAGCCCAATCCTGAGGGTCGCCGCGCAGCAGAGAGATGACAATTTGAACCTGCTGTGCTGCGTTCCCTGAGGACTTAGGCTTTAAGGCAAAAAACAACTTACAGTTATTTTTGAAATTCAGAAATTCAGACCGATCCCCCAAAAATAAATCTGGTATGGGGATCCTAGGTTCCACAACCGGCAACCTAGTAAGATAGGTAGCAATACTCCGAACCTCAGTGGCAAGCTGCTCCACACGGCCAGACAACTGTGCAAACTCCATTGAGAGAAAAAAAAATTCCTCCTCAGCACCCAGAGTAAAAGAGGGAAAAAAATGCAACAAATAGAGGAGAGAGAAAAAAACATTTTCTGACAACTCCCTTTTTTTTCTTTTTCCCTTTTTACTATTTTTCCCTTCTGTGAGTACCATATATTTTTCAGTGTGGCCGGTAATACTGTTATGTTTCGGTAGCTGAGGAAAAATTGCAAAAAATATTCAAAATAGTAATACACCAGAGAGGCTGGAAACTATTGGATTGCAGTACTCTAAACTAACCGCCACACTAGAAGTAGCTGTGGAGCGTACCTACGGTGATCCTAGATGCCTCGTCACAGCCGGAGAAATAACTACACCTAAAGGCAGAAAGATGAAAGCTATCTGCCCCAGAGCAGAATCCCCAAAGTAATAGGAAGCCCCAAACATGTAATGGTGGTTAGACAAGAAAATACGGACACAGACAGAAAATAGAATGAACAAACCCTGGGGCCCAATCTGTCTAGATAGAAAAGTACAGGAAAGAATTCTGACTGCAATCCAAGAAAAACCCCTGATAAAAATACCAATACTTCTGATTAACAAAAAACCTGAGATCACACGATCTCTGCCACCTAAATCAGATCTCTGGTGTAACACACAGCAACACAGCAAATAAAAAGTGACAAAGGAACAAGGCAAAAGTGCAAACACAAAATGAGCACAATTGCAGCACCAGACCCCAAAAGGGGACCAGGCTGTAGTCCACTGCAAGCAGCAAACCAGCAGTGAAAATCCTCAAAGGAAAAAAAAGGCAAAACACTTATCTGAATGAGAGCAGGAAAGCAAACTGTGCTCCAAGCAAGACCAGAGGAACATTTGATTACCGGCAAGGCTGCTGGGAACTCAGATCACTTATATCATACCATTCAGAGCCAGCTGAAGGCCATTCAGCAATCAGTTCATTCCCCTTAGCAACCACCGGAGGGAGCCCCAGCTCAGAAGTCGCCTCCAGATTATTCACAACAGTGTTGGGGTTAGTGTTGGAGTTAGAATTGGGGGGTTTCCTCTGTTTAGGCACATCAGGGGCTCTCAAAATGTGACATGGTGTCTGATCTCAATTCCAGCCAATTCTGCACTAAAAAAGGCAAATGGCGCTCCTTCCCTTCAGAGCTCTGCCATGCGCCCAAACAGTAGTTTACCCTCACATATGGGGTATCAGCGTACTCAGGACAAATTGAACAATAATTCTTGGGGTCTAATTTCTTATGTTACCCTTTGGAAAATAAAAAATTGGGGGAGAAAATATCATTTTTGCGGAATAAAATTATGATTTTTTATTTTTATGGCTCTACGTTATAAACTTCTGTGAAGCACTTGGGGGTTCAAAGTTCTCCCCACACATCTAGATAAGTTCTTTGGGTGGTCTAGTTTCCAAAATGGGGTCACTTGTGGGGGGTTTCCAATGTTTAGGCACATCAGGGGCTCTCCAAGTGCGACATTACACCCGCTGACCATTCCATCAGTCTGCAATCCAAAACGTCACTACTTCCCTTCCAAGCCCCGACGTGTGCCCATATAGTAGTTATCTCCCACATATGGGGTGTCAGCATACTCAGGGCAAATTGGACAACAACTTTTGGGGTCCAACTTCTCCTATTACCCTTGTGAAAATAAAATATTGGGGGCGAAAAAAATCATTTTTGTAAAAAAAAAAAAAGATTTTTTATTTTTACGGCTGTATGTTATAAACTTCTGTGAAGCACTTGGGGGTTCAAAGTGCTCACCACACATCTAGATAAGTTTCTTGGGGGGTCTATTTTCCAAAATGGGGTCACTTGTGGGGGGTTTCCACTGTTTAGGCACATCAGGGGATCTCCAAATGCGACATGACGCCCACAGACCATTCCATCAAAGCCTGCAATCCAAAACATCACTACTTCCCTTCCGAGCCCCGACGTGTGCCCATACAGTAGTTATCACCCACATATGGGGTGTCAGCATACTCAGGACAAATTGGACAACTTTTGGTGTCCAATTTCTCCTGATACCCTTGTGAAAATAAAATATTGGGGGCGAAAAAATCATTTTTGTAAAACAAAAAAAATTTGTTTTATTTTTACGGCTGTACGTTATAAACTTCTGTGAAGCACTTGGGGGTTCAAAGTGCTCACCACACATCTAGATAAGTTCCTTGGGGGGGTCTATTTTACAAAATGGGGTCACTTTTTTGGGGTTTCCACTGTTTAGGTACATCAGGGGCTCTCCAAACGCAACATGACACGCGCAGACCATTCCATCAAAGTCTGCAATCCAAAACGTCACTACTTCCCTTCCGAGCCCCGATGTGTGCCCATACAGTAGTTTTCTCCCACATATGGGGTATCAGCGTACTCAGGACAAATTGGACAACTTTTGGGGTCCAATTTCTCCTGTTACCCTTGGGAAAATAAAAAGTTGGGGACTAAAAGATCATGTTTGTGAAAAAAATATGATTTTTTTATTTTCATGCTAGGGCGTTATAAACTTTAGTGAAACACCTGGGGGTTCAAAGTTCTCACCACACATCTAGATAAGTTCCTTGATGGGTCTAGTTTCCAAAATGGAGTCATTTGTAGAGATGAGCGGGTTTCGACTCGAACTGTTCGCCAATCTCAAATTCGAGCTGTTTTGGGCGGTGTTCGAGCCGTTCGACGAACCTGAACGATTTTGAAAAAATCCGGCTGTTCGAGGTAATGTTCGATAACTGTTCGTGCACCAAAATCGTAACTGGATTTTTTCACAGTAATGCTGATAATCAGTTAATACACAGTTTGAGTGTACAGCGGGGTGGGGGGAGGGGCATGGGATGGATCTCTGCAGAAATAATGAAGATCTCCATTTTTTTTTCTCTTTCCCGCTTTTCCAGTGGGAGGTGGATTCTGTCAGCCTATCAGCAGCGCACACACGGAGTGAAGTGCTTTTTTTTCACACAAGCAAGGGAATGTGTCATTGGCTGTGTATGTCACATGTTCTTGCCCTATAAGACCCAGCCATTTTACCCGTCGCCACCATTTTCTCACTGCTGCAGATGAGTGTTAGACGGCACTGCTGCTGCTGTTAGCGCTATTGTGCAACTGCGAATTGCAAGCGAATTGTCTGTGCAATAGACAGCAAGGTTTAGGGAGTAGGGACTAGTTTGTAATTGCAGCCCTTTTGAGGGCTAGGTTACAGCAGTTCCTAGCACTTTTAGCAGGCAGGGCTGTGCTCTTAAATAGACAGATAGGTCAACATGGGAGTAGTGACTATTTGTAATTGCAGCCCTTTTGAGGGCTAGGTTACATCAGTTCCTATCACTTTTTGCCAGCTCCACAAGCATTCAAATAACTGCGATTTTTAGCTGCATCTTGCCTGTAAAATAATTGTGGGCATAGTAGCAGTGTGTGGTACTCATTCTATTAGGCCATCAATACAAAGCTCCACCACCGTTCAAATAACTACGAATTTTTAGCTTCATCTTGCCTGTAAAATAATTGTGGGCATAGAAGCAGTGTGTGGTACTCATTCTATTAGGCCATCTATACAAAGCTCCACCAGCGTTCAAATAACTACGAATTTTTAGCTGCATCTTGCCTGTAAAATAATTGTGGGCATAGTAGCAGTGTGTGGTACTCATTCTATTAGGCCATCTATACAAAGCTCCACCAGCGTTCAAATAACTACGAATTTTTAGCTGCATCTTGCCTGTAAAATAATTGTGGGCATAGTAGCAGTGTGTGGTACTCATTCTATTAGGCCATCTATACTAAGCTCCACCAGCTTTCAAATTACTAATAATTTTTGTTCTCTCTGAACGTGTGTTCAGCACTGCTGGTGGTGTGCTGAGTCTGACAGATAAGCGCACGCGGCTGTCCACTGAGAATGTAGACAGACTCACGATCATAAAGATGAACAAATCATGGATCCGCAAGGACTTTTCTACCTCTGTGTCATCCTGGGGAGAGTAAAAGCTTGAGGATTTGTTAAAATCACCTCACCAACCGTTTTAAGCAACTCTGGGGCAATGATGCTACTTAAGTGGTGTCTGTGCCCCAAATTTTTGGAAAAAATGGAGACTCTTTTTGGAGTCCCCTTGCTGTGTTTTACGTGACGTTGGCATCGTCAATTACAGGTGCATTGGGTCTTTCCCCACCCCCCTTTTAACCGTAAGAAACTACATACACTATGGCTTGGGGTAACACAGATGGTTGAGTGTAAAGAGCTGTTTACTCATACTATAGCCTGGGAATCAGAGGTCTGCTCCAAAGCTTCAGTGTCTGCTAGTCAGCGGAGTAGCCACCGGCTTTAGATCTAATTACAATTTTTTAACTGCATCTAGCCCAGACAATAATTTTGGGCCTAGTAGCAGTGTCTGCTAGTCAGCGGATTAACCCAGCTGTTAAGCAAGCTACATCACCTGTAGTTTGGACACTTAATTTTTTCAAAGGAAATGCTTCGGGCCCCGGGACACTCAGTGAAGAGCATCGGGGAGGCACCCCAAGGCACAGGGGCTGGGACTGGCGGTAGGACGCCTTGCGGTGGACAGCCAAGCTCGATCCTTATAAAAGCTTTTTAACTGCAGCAGCTTTACTGGACGCTACTGGAGCTGGAATTACCGTGGCTGCTGGCATGAGACTTGCCCTCCAATAGATCCTTGTAAAAGGATTTAAAGTGTACTCATTCAAATTAGAGAGACAATTTAAATTAAAAAGATTAGACCTGCCTCCACCGCAGGGGGGCTCGCTCGACCCACCAGAGGACAGGCACCAGTATTGGGAGAGGGGGGCTGGCCGTAAGGTCCACCGCAGCTCTGGCACAAACCCGGCGATACGCAGGTCGCATGGGCAGGAACGGACTGGCCGTGTCGGCTTCGCACTTTTTTGGTTTTAGAAGGGCATGACATGCCTATATCTGTGTCTCCCTCACCTTTTACTCCTCCACTTTTTCTTTTCACATGACTATATGTACTTGTCACTTTTCCATGTGTTAGTTGTGTCTTCTGAGCAATTTGTCAGCTTTTGGACACCTTTGAAGTGTTTTCAATGTGTTTTCTATGTGTTTCTATGTGTTTTTGTTTGCCTGCCATTGGTTTTAACGGTGTTCGACGGTGTTCGAGAACAGTTCAACGAACTCTTCGTCGAACACACGGGTGTTCGACGAACCGAACCAAACTCGAACAGTACGGGGGTGGCTCAACACTAGTCATTTGTTGGGGTTTCCACTGTTTGGGCACATCAGGGGCTCTCCAAACATGACATGGGGTCCAGCCAATTCTGCGTTGAAAAAGTCAAACGGCGCTCCTTCCCTTCTGAGCTCTACCATGCACCCAAACAGTGGTTTACCCCACATATGGGGTGTCAGCGTACTCAAGACAAATTGCACAATAACTTTTGGGGTCTTGTTACCCTTGGGAAAATAAAAATTGGGGTGAAAAGATCATTTTTGTGGAAAAAATATGATTTTTAATTTTACGGCTCTACGTTATAAACTTGTGTGAAGCACTTGGGTGTTCAAAGTGCTCACCACACATCTAGATAAGTTCCTTAGGGGGTCTAGTTTCCAAAATGGGGCACTTGTGGGGGGTTTTCACCTTTTAGGCACATCAGGGGCTCTCCAAATGCAACATGGCGTCCAATCTCAATTCCAGCCAATTTTGGTTGGAAAAAGTCAAATGGCGCTCCTTCCATTCTGAGCTCTGCCATGCGCCCAAACAGTGGTTCCCCCCACATATGGGTTATCAGCGTACTCAGGACAAATTGGACAACAACTTTTGTGGTCCAATTTCTCCTTTTACCCTTGGGAAAATAAAAAATTGGTGACTAAAAGATAATTTTTGTTGAGAAAAAAATAGGATTTTTTATTTTCATGCCCAGGCATTATAAACTTGTGTGAAGCACTTGGGGGTTCAAAGTGCTCACCACAGAGAGAGACTGATAAACTCCAGCACCTAGGGTTGGGCAGATCTTTTACTGATTAATGAAGCTGCTGCTCTCCTTTGGGTCTCTATTATAGCTGGACGGAAATGGAAGCTGGATCTTAGCAGTTTGTAATGGGCTGGATGGTGAAACAACTGTGCCGAAGCCCAAGGAAGACCTGGAGGGTGTGACTAGGAGCCTCACTCAATCTGACCGCGGATATGCAGCAGTTAATGACACCGAGATCCGAGGAGAGACAAGGGAGGTGTTACAGGTTGCTACACCAGGACTGACCTTGGGTAGATAGCAGCTGACCCCTAGGAACTGGTAGCTAGGGCGGCTCGATGGAATGTCCAATAGATGTAGGCAGGCAGAGTAAGATGACAGGAACCACAGATGAAGACAGGACCGGCTGCTGGAGAGATAAGAACAGGTTGGTTGCATCTGGACCAGTTACCTTTGAAATGAGCTCTGGTGGGTACAGCAGGACCAGCTGCCATTGAAATGAGCATTGGTGGGTGCAGCGGGACCAGCTGCTGTTGAGATGAGCTGTCATGGAAAAGGAGAAGATGACCTTTACTTTTGGCTGGCACATGGCTATCACATGCGCAGGGGGCTTATCTTAGTTATCCCACCGCTGCCACAATGTGATGAAAAACAGCAAACAAGTCTATTGACCTATCAATTTACCACAGGGGCTTATTTTAGGTATCCCAATGCTCTCAGCTATATGTCACGAACTGCAGGGATTTATGTATATCCCACTTTCCAGTTCCACTTTGGAACTCCCAGCTCTCCGGCCCCCCTTACCCTCAGGTCAGTCAGTGAACTGCACCTAGGATAATTGGTCGCCGGATGGGCTTGCTTCAATGTGGACTGGCTATCAGGCATGCTGCAGCGAGGGAATTATAACTAGTCCTAGCCGCAGCCAGACCAGAGCTTATAAAACCCGTTCCGTCACTGCCAGCGGTGCCCAACTAGCCCAGAACACACTGCTGCCACCAGCTCCGATTTCTCAATTAATAAAAATTAATTAAAGAGGGTCCAAAGCTAACCCAAATTAGCAGCGTAATACATTTCAAGCACGTGCATATTCGGTATAGAGCAAGGAGAAAACGAAACTAGTAATTTTATATTTTACACCAAAAAGTTAGGCAGTGTTTACAGAAGGTATAAAAAGATTTTATGATATGAGACAATTAGAGTATGTACAAAGCAATTACAAAATAAAGAGGATTAAAACAGAAACTCTCACATGTTGCTTAGATCATTCCAGGCTAACCATGCTGGTGAGGGAGGGGCGATACATCAAAATGCATCAGAGGGTCTTGGTGCAACAGCTTCCCAGGCAGAGACTAAGGGCTGGGCTGACTGACAGTAACTTATACTTGTAGGCTGTGACATCACTAAAGGGGGTTGAGTTACCACCGCCCTCCCCTTTTTCTCAGAGTTATAGATTGGCTAAGAAAACTTATAATTATCATACCTTGGATGGAGAACCTAGCAGAATAACGGCAGAACCATCACTCATCTTATCTTGGAATTAGCTTCTTAACGACACTAAACACGGACTGGCTATTCCACTCTGTTAAGGAGAAATCCATTTCTCTGGTTCTGTCGGTGCTAGAGTTTGGAAAAAGGTGCTGTAGTGAAGCACTGTCGAAGCACGTCCCAAATATGTACTTTCATATTCCTAACATAAACTGGCATCGAGTTATGGCCTCAATATCTCCCACACATACAGCAAGCACATGGTTTTTAGACATAGAACATCCTTGAGGGAGGAGGGAAGAAAAAGGAGTTAGAGGAAGTATTGGGTTAGATGCAGGCTAGGAAGACACAAAGCTGCAGATGCTGGCGGGGGGAAGGAGAGGGGATCAAACCCTCACAGCTAGTACAGCAGGCTCAGGGTGTGAGTGGAAAATTCTGGGACGGTGTATTAATAAGGGAAATCATAGGTCATGTTTACATTATCGTGACATGAGCACTGCTGTCATTGAGGTGAGCACTGGTGGATGCAACTGGACCAGCTGCTGTTGAGGTGACCACTGGCAGGTGAAACTGGACCGGCTGCCGTTGAAGTGAGCTCAGGCGGGTGCAACTGGACCAGCTGCCAATGAGGTGAGCAATGGCAGGTTCAACTGGACAGGTTGCCGTTGAGGTGAGCGCTGGCGGGTACAACTGGACTGGCTGTCATTGAAGTGAGCACTGGCGGGTGCAACTGGAGTGGCTGCCATTGAGGTGAGCCCTGGCAGGTGCAGCAAGCTGAGATACAAGCACTGGAACCTGTGTACTCATGAGAGTGTTAGGAAAACAAACTCACAATATTGCACACGCACCTCCATGTTGGAGCAGGTGTTTTAAATAGAAAGTGTCCTCCAGCTATTGACTGGGGACACTTTAGAGAAACGCACGCGGTCCCTTTAAGAAAGAAGGTGTGTGCGCGCACCCCAAGCACAGTGATCGGAGACCTGCATGCGGTGCAAGTACCCCGGACAGCAGCAGATCCGGAAGGATCAAAATGGGGACCGCAGTGATGAGTACGCTGGTGTCTCTGCAGGGAGAGAGGGACTTGTAGCAGAGACAAGGGTGCTACACAACCCCACTTATGCCCCTTCTTTTTCAATCCGTTCAGAAATTTCTCCATTAGAAGAGGGGCATCGATGTTCTCCCTTGGCTCCCAGGATCTCTCCTCAGGACCAAACCCCTTCCAATCCACAAGAAAGAAGATCCTTCCTCTTACATTTTTGGGGCCAAAATGTTCTCTACCTCAAAAATGTCCTCAGTGCTGACAGGAGCCAAAGTGGTACCAGGAGCCTTGAAGAAAGAACTGAGGACAACAGGTTTGAGAAGAGACACATGGAAGGAATTGAGGATTCGCAAGGAGGCCGAGACTTTGAGTTTGTAGGCTACTGGATTAATTTGTTTCAACACTTCGAATGGACCGATGAAGCGAGGACCCAATTTATAGGACGGTATTTTGAGATGGATATACTTAAATGACAGCCAGACCTTATCTCCAGAATGAAACAGAGGCTAATCCAGACATCTCTTATCCGTGTGTCTTTTCATTCGCTACGTGGATTGCACTAAGGACACCCTCCTAGATCTCAGAAAAGTTCCTGACGAGGGAATCAGCAGCAGGAATATCGGAGGTAACAGCCACAGGAAACGGGACTTTGGGGTGTTAATGAAGGGGAGGAGAATCTTCCCAAGGAAAATTGGTACATCAGCACAGCTTCATTTTAGCTGGTTCTCCGGGCATGGGACGCCTCGCTAATCACGTGTCCCATCTTTATGCTTTTCTCTTGCTGACCTCACTTGGGGGCTGAGTCAGAGAATGTACGCCCCTTTTAAAAAGTTATTGAAAACTTCTACTTGCCATATCTTTGGCTGGGGACCTCACAGGGTGATGACGGGAGCATTATATGTTACCCTGCGATTTTATCTTTCTTTAGATACTAAATATGACAAGGCTGCAGTTACTAGGGGGAGACAGTTTCCTCGGCTCCTGATGGCCGTACAGGCTGCAGAACGTTGCGGCTTGTAGCTTAAATTTTACCGATTCTGGAAATATTTTTCCTGTCCCTATGATTATTGTGCTTATTAAATTTGAGTTTGAATAAACAAAGGAAAGTTTAACTCCTTGGCGTGAGGAACTGCATTTAACTAATAAGGGCAATAAAATGTCCATGTGTTGAAGGAGGGGGGGAAGGGAGCAGCATTGCACAGAGGAGACTGAGGGGGCTAAAAGCTGAGAGGGGGATCATTTGTGAAGCATGTCATTCCCAAACCAAACAGAGGCAACAGGCAGCTCTGGTGGGTGCTTTGGATATTTAGGCAATAACTCATATCTTCCTGACACCTCCCCTTTTGAACTGCGCTACAGAGGTAGGACCTCTAGGTACTCCTCCAGGTGAACCTGTGCGGGCTCGCCCCGTCGGGATAACCCGTCAGCATTGCCATGCTCGCTGCCTTTTTTGTGCTTAACGGTAAAGTCGTACTGCTGGAGGGCAAGGCTCCAACGTAGCAACCTTCCGTTGGTACCAGACACGGTGTGCAGCTAACTCAGGGAGTTGTGGTCAGTCTCGATGGTGAATGTGCGCCCGTAGTGATAGGGCTGAAAACGCTGCAGGGCCCAAACCATGGCCAGGCACTCCTTTTCTATGGTGGAATAGGCCACTTCCAGCTCGGCTGGAGCTTCTGGCTCAGGTATAACATGGGGTGCTCTTGGTTCCCCGAGTTGACCTGGCTGAGCACAGCATCGAGGCCAAACTCGCTGGCGTCAGTGTGTACTAAGAAGGGTCGACTGCTGTTGACTGCCCGTAGCACAGGAAAGCTGCTTAGGGCTGCTTTCAAAGCCGGAAAGGCCACCTCACAGTCGTTTGTCCAATCGACTGTATGGGGTAGCTTTTTCTTGGTGAGGTCTGACAAGGGCTTCGCAAGGCTACTATAGTTTTGTACAAAGCGGTATAGTACCCTGCAGTGCCCAAGAAGGACATCATCTGCTTCTTGGTCTTGGGGGTGGGCCAGGACACGATAGCGTCTTCTTTCCCAGGCTCTGGCCTCATAGAACCCCCTGCTACCCGGTACCCCAGGTAGTGGACCTCGCTCATGCCCATCTGGCACTTTCCCGGCTTGATGGTCAGGCCTGCTTGGTGGATGCGCCCGAGCACATCCTGGAGATGCTCCAGGTGATCCTCCCAGGTGGTCCCTCAGTCTGAACCAGCATTCTTAGCATCTGTTTGAGGGTACCATTGAAGCGCTCACACAACCCGTTAGTTTGGGGATGATACGCGCTCGATATCAGACGCTTCACCTGCATTTTCTTACAGAGAGCCTCCATTAGGCAAGACATGAATTGAGTCCCCTCGTCAGTAAGCATCTCCCTGGGAAATCCTACTCATGAAAAGATGGCCAACAGGGCATCTGCCACCTTATCCGGCCTAGTTCAGGACAGAGCCACCGCCTCCGGGTACCGGGTAGCATAGTCTACCACAGTAAGGATGTAACGCTTTCCAGAGCTGCTGGGTATGGACAGTGGTCCCACAATGTCCACCGCAGTCCTCTGGAAAGGCTCCTCTATCACTGGCAAAGAGATCATGGGAGCTTTGGGAGCAGGCACTTACTTTCCCACTCTTTGACAAGTGATACAGGAGCAGCAGTAGTTTGTTACATCTGTCTCCAATTTGAGCCAATAGAAGTGTTGAGATAGCTGGGCCTTAGTTTTGCTGATCCCCAAGTGTCCAGCGAGTGGAATCTTATGGGCAATCTGTAACAACTCACCCCTAAATTGGTAAGGGACGACCAGCTGTCTTTCCCTCAACCACTTCTGTTGGAATTTACCAGGAACCGTCCCCGGTACAACCTCCCTTGTTCCCAGAATACCATCTCCTTATCAGTCTCGGAGGTGGGCTTCTCGGCGAGGTTTCTCAAGGCCTCCAGGCTAGCATCGGAGTGCAGAGCAGCCTGGAACTCCTGTTTGGAGGCAACTAGAAGAGACATTAAGGTCTCTTCCTCACAGGGACCTTGTGGGACCTGCTCTGGGTCCATTTCTGGTTCAGTCATCCCTCTGACTGAGGAGGGTCCAGAAGGCAGGGTGTTACCTGCATTCTTGGCACTCTGACTGCGGATGACAGCGGTTATATAGGCCGTCTCCCCGGGGATTACCACCCGCTCGGCTAAGGGTACTACTTCCCCATCCACCCCCATTACCTAAGGAGCAGTGCTATATATGGGGCAGTTACCTTCGGCCAGGTCACCTTTTGTGGCACTGGTCAGTTTCATGACATCACCTTCTTCATGGTTTCCGTGCCTCTCCCCATTTCCCTTAGCACTCACGTTTGCTCCTGTTAGGGGTTGCTCAGCCAGATCACCCCACAGCGTGAGGTGGCTGAGTACTCCTGTACCTTCATATACATCATCATTATCATGTAAAGCATGCACATTTCCTTCATTAGCATCAACATTATCCTCAGTATTAGATGGGGGAGGGGTGTCAGGGACATAGTACTCACACATCCTCTGCAAATCAGTCCCCAACAAAATGTGTGTGGGCAAGTTTTCAGATACTCCCACTTCCATCACCCCGCTCCTGGCACCCCAATCTATAAAAACCCCGAGCCATCGACAAGGGACAGCAGTTTTCCCCAGAATAATCTCTTCAGGAGCCACCAGTTTGGGTCGGATAAGGGTTTGTTCGGCCCCGGTGTCCCTGAGGCCTCTAGCCACATGGTTCCCCATGGTGACATGCTGCAAATTTTCACAGGCCCTCCCAACCGACCCACCCACAAAAAGAACCGCTGCATTAGGCCCTGAGGCCTTGGCTGGGGGCTCTTCTGCTTCTCTGGACATGTGGCTGTAAGGTTCTGTGTACATGTTCCTGAAACTCAGTTTTTCCGTCAGCCATTTTACTTTCTGTCTTGCTGCAGCTATCTTGCCCTCAGTCAATATGGAGTTTCCAGCTTGCATGTTCCCGCCCTGATTCTCTCCTCTTGCTTCTTAAGCAGCCACAGCTGAGCAATCAGTGCTTCAGAATCAAGCCTGCAGTGAACCTGTGACCTGTCTCCTGGAAGCCTTGGACCTTGTACTCCAGTTATTTCCTATTGTGGAACTTTGGAACACTCGTGGACTTTGGAACCTTGCTATTTGATAAATCCATGTTTGCATGGACTTATGGTAACAGAGAAGAGATCCTGAACCTGTTGTGAGAGTGATTGCTGAGCTTAAGTTACTCTGGCCTGCTGTGTCTCCTGCTTTTGTATCTGCAAACTGTGTGACTATTATTGCCACTTGTATGAAGTAATACAAGACCTTCTATATCAAACCTGTGACTCCTGTGTTTTCATCGCACCCAAGCACAAGACACTATATGAACTGTACTCCTTACATTACAAGATTCTGAAGCCAAACGTTAGTGTCTGCTGGGTCTGGAAAGGCTGTGTCTGCTGTAACTGTGGATATCAGATGTCCGGATTGTACTTTCTGTGATGACAGTGGTTGTGACTTCTCACAACCATTCCAGGTGAGCAATTCCCTTAATTTTTTTTTTTCTCTCTCAGTGTTACCACAGGTAAACACTATTGTTTTTTTTTTTTTTTCCTTCTCCTCTCCTTCCAGTACTCCTGTCTTAAAAGATCTGGAAAATGGAGGCCCGCATAAAGGAACTTTGCGGAGTGACTGATAATATCCTTGCAGATTTGCAGACTATAAAAACCCGTTTTACAAACCTACAGGACCTCACTAATCACAATTTGCAAGTGTTTGGACAGACTGCCCAGGATTTGCGAGCCAGGATTGAGGTTCTAGAGGAGCGAGTCCAGGCTCCTGCCGTAGCCCCGAGTTCTGGGATTCCTAAGTTGCCCCCTTTTCGTTTTGGCGGTGAACGTGAGAAATTCAGGGGATTTATTAATCAATGCAATCTTTTTTTTTCTGCACATGCTTCACAATTTCCCACTGAACGATCTAAAGTGCTTACTATAATTATGTTGCTTACCAACAAGGCTTTGATGTGGGCAAACCCTCTGATTGAGACTGAGGATGAATGTTTGGATCATCTTGATGCTTTCATTTCAGCCATGGGGCAGGTGTTTGATGACCCCAATCGAGGTGCAACAGCTGAAGCAGCCATGTTAGCTTTGCGCCAAGGTAAGCACTCGGTAGCTGAATATGCCTTGGATTTCAGGAGATGGGCCCTTGATACCACCTGGGACAGTTCCGCCAAAAAATCTATTTTTCGAAAAGGGTTATCTCCACTAATTAAGGATGAACTTGCTCGTGCCGACCCTCCCACTGCGTTAGGTGACTTTATTAACTACTGCATCCGTATTGATACTCGTCTGACTGAACGCAGGCAAGAGAGATGGTTCGAAAGCAATCGCACTAACCTTTTCCTACCTTCCTCTCCAGCTAAGGAACCTTTGAGTAGGATCACACGGGAACCTGAACCTGAACCCATGCAGGTAGACTCTTTACAACGACGGGTTAGTGATGCACGCAAGGAACATCGTTTTAAGGAGAATCTATGTTTCTATTGTGGTAAGTCAGGGCACTTCATTATAAACTGCCCCAGCCGTTCTCGTAAGACTACTGCAGCACTCATTCACTGTGAGTGTTGCGAGAGGGGATCTATCAGGTCCGAGCCTCAGGCTCCAGAGAGATCTGCAGCAACAGATCTTGATTTCTCGGACTTAAACTCCGTTACTTCTGAGGACGTTGACTGTGTAAACGCTGCAATTTTTCAAGTCTCCTCAGCGGTGTCCCAGCTGAGTTGTAAGAAAAACAATTCTCATTGCTTTCTTTCCATCAAACTCTGGGTTGACTCAGCTTGGGTGTCTAGCTCTGCTATGATCGACTCAGGGGCAAGTGGAAATTTTATGGATGTCTCCTTTGCTCTGAAACAGGGGATACGTTCAGTGAAGAAGGCTACTCCAGTACAGATGGAAACTGTGGATGGCTCCCTGCTGACCTCTGGACCAGTGGATCAGGAAACAGAGCCTTTGAGGGTTCTTATGGGTAAAGATCATCAAGAGAAACTGTCCTTTATGCTTATCTCTTCTCCCCACTTTCCCATTATTCTAGGGCTACCATGGCTGCAGGCTCAGAATCCTACCATTAACTGGGAGACCAAGGAATTACACTTTCCAGAGAAACAGATGAGTCCAAAAGTTTCAGCTTGCTCTGTTCCTAAAGGAGCCATGTCAGTCCCTGAACTACCAGCTGTATATCAGGACTATGTGGATTTATGTGACAAGAAGAACGCTGACCAGCTTCCCCCTCACCGTCCATATGATTGTCCAATTGAATTATTGCCTGGAGCAGAGATACCTTTTGGTAAGATCTACCCCCTGGCGGGGCCCGAGCTAAAGGCTTTAAAGGATTACATAGACGAGAATCTAGCCAAGGGCTTCATACGCCCCTCTTCATCTCCTGCAGGTGCACCCATCTTCTTTGTAAAGAAGAAAGATGGATCTCTGAGACCCTGCGTAGACTATAGGGAACTCAATAAGGTTACTATTAGAAACCGTTATCCATTGCCTTTAATCCCTGAGTTATTGGAGAGAGTGCGACATGCCAAAATTTTCTCTAAACTAGATCTCCGTGGGGCCTATAACTTAGTCCGTATTAGACCTGGGGATGAATGGAAGACTGCATTCAGGTCACGCTATGGACACTTTGAATATCTAGTCATGCCTTTTGGTCTGAGTACCGCCCCAGCCACTTTCCAACACTTGGTGAATGACATCTTCAGGGATCTCCTAGATACATTCGTGGTGATTTATTTGGATGATATTCTAATTTTTCTAACTCCACAGAGGAACATCATGAACATGTGAGAATGGTCTTGGAACGTCTAAGACAAAATCATCTTTACATCAAACTTGAAAAGTGTGAATTCCATAGGACCGAAATTCAATTTCTGGGGTATGTACTGTCTACACAAGGAATTAGTATGGATGGAAGCAAGACCCAAGCCATCAAGGATTGGCCAAGTCCTAGAAATGTGAAGGAGGTGCAGCGCTTCATCGGGTTTGCCAACTTCTATAGACGTTTCATTAGGAATTTCTCTGAGGTAGTGTCACCTATCACCCAACTTACCCGGAAAGAGTCTAGGTTCTCCTGGACTCCCCAAGCCCAGGAAGCATTTTCCCGTCTAAAAGATAAATTTACCACTGCACCTATCTTAGTACATCCCAACCCCGAACTTGCCTTCATAATAGAGGTGGATGCTTCAGACTGTGCCGTTGGAGCTATACTCTCTCAGAGAACAGGTGAGAAGAATGTCTTGCATCCCTGTGCCTTCTTTTCCCAGCAGTTGTCTTCGGCTGAGAAGAACTACGATGTGGGCAATAGAGAGTTGTTGGCCATTATTGCCGCCTTCAAAGAATGGAGACACCTTCTTCAGGGAGCTGCACAGCAAATAGTCGTCCTGACAGACCATCGTAACCTTGAATTTATCAGGTCGGCTAAGTGCCTGACTCCTCGCCAGGCTCGCTGGAATCTTTTCTTAAACCAATTTAATTTTATCATTTCTTATAGACCAGGATCGCGCAATGGAAAGGCTGATGCACTCTCTAGGATTTATTCAGCAGAGACACGTCCACTTACTCCTCCTAAGACTATTCTTCCTGACTCTAGATTCCTGGGAGTGATTCATAATCAAGACCTACTTAAGGACATCAAGGAAGCATACCATGCGGATTCCTTTTTGGCACAACCCCCAAGGGACGTAAGTCTTGTCTTTAAGAATGGTGTGTGGATTCAGGGACAACGTCTGTATATTCCTGAAACAGTCAGATTAAGAGTATTGCAACTCATTCACGATTCCAAGATAGCTGGGCATAGAGGAATTCTAAAGACACAGGAATTTCTTTCTCGTTTCTTTTGGTGGCCCACTTGCAGGAAGGATGTTTTAAACTATGTCACTTCATGTGAAGTCTGTGCAAGATGCAAAACACCTCGCTCCTCACCAACTGGTCTGTTGCAACCTCTTCCCACCCCGTCCCGCCCGTGGGGATCCATTTCTATGGACTTCATTGTGGAGTTACCAACCTCTCAAGGGAAGAACACCATTCTAGTGGTGGTTGATCGTTTAACAAAAGCAGCTCATTTTATTCCTTGTGTCGGCTTACCCACTGCAAGACAGACATCAGATTTGATGATTAAAAATGTGTTTCGTTTACATGGAGTACCAGATGAGGTTATTTCGGATCGAGGGGTGCAATTCACTTCAAGGTTTTGGCAAAATTTCTGTGCAGCATTGGACATTAAAGTGAACCTTTCTTCTGCTTTTCATCCTCAGACTAATGGACAGACGGAACGAACCAATCAGACCCTGGAGCAGTATCTTCGCTGCTTTATCTGCCACCTACAGGATGATTGGGTGGATCTACTTCCACTGGCTGAGTTCTCTTATAACAACTCTCAGAGCGCCTCCACTAAGCAGTCTCCTTTTTACTCCAATTTAGGTTATCATCCTAATATTCTTCCTCGATTTCCCATAGAAACGCCTTTGCCAGCAGTGGCTGAAAGAATTACGTCTTTACAAAAGAATATGGATCTTCTAAAGGGAAATCTGGAATTGGCTCAGGAAAGGTACAAGAAAGCCGCAGATAAATTTCGTAAACCTGCACCAGCTTTCAAGGTAGGAGACCTGGTCTGGCTGTCAACCAGAAATCTTAAGTTAAGAATTCCATCATCTAAGTTGGGACATAAATACATTGGACCTTATAAAATCAGTAAAATTATAAGTGCTGTCGCTTGTCATCTTCAACTGCCCAGAACTATGAGAATCCACCCTGTCTTTCATGTATCTCTACTAAAGGCTGCGACACCCAATACGTTTCCTGGACGTTCTTCTCCTTGCCCTGACCCAGTGCTAGTCGATGGTCAGGAAGAATTTGTGGTGGAAAGGATTCTAGATTCCAGGTTGTATAGAAATCAGTTACAATATTTGATTAAATGGCAGGGCTACCCAGTGGAGGACAATTCATGGGAACCAGTCAATAACGTTAATGCTCCTCGCTTGCGCCGTCAGTTTCATCAGAGGTACCCACACAAGCCTGGTCTGAGGTCATCCGGAGGTTGTCCCTAAGGGGGAGTAATGTAAGGTTCTGTGTACATGTTCCTGAAACTCAGTTTTTCCGTCAGCCATTTTACTTTCTGTCTTGCTGCAGCTATCTTGCCCTCAGTCAATATGGAGTTTCCAGCTTGCATGTTCCCGCCCTGATTCTCTCCTCTTGCTTCTTAAGCAGCCACAGCTGAGCAATCAGTGCTTCAGAATCAAGCCTGCAGTGAACCTGTGACCTGTCTCCTGGAAGCCTTGGACCTTGTACTCCAGTTATTTCCTATTGTGGAACTTTGGAACACTCGTGGACTTTGGAACCTTGCTATTTGATAAATCCACGTTTGCATGGACTTATGGTAACAGAGAAGAGATCCTGAACCTGTTGTGAGAGTGATTGCTGAGCTTAAGTTGCTCTGGCCTGCTGTGTCTCCTGCTTTTGTATCTGCAAACTGTGTGACTATTATTGCCACTTGTATGAAGTAATACAAGACCTTCTATATCAAACCTGTGACTCCTGTGTTTTCATCGCACCCAAGCACAAGACACTATATGAACTGTACTCCTTACATTACAGTGGCGCTGAAATGTCCAGTCCGGTTGCAGAAATAACACTTGCGAGGGTCGAATGTAGGCCTAGCATTAGCAAAGGGGACAAGGCCTCTGGTGGGTCGGCTGTTAAATATTAATTATTGGTTATGGATTTATTCTTTATACACTCAATTCTGCACCAAGCACATTGACTTTTGCTGACATTACATATGCTATTTTCGGTATGGTAAAGTGGCAACTCCATATATAGAGACCACGTGATCTAAGGGACTTCCATATAGATACACAAAGGGGGGGGCTCGCGCTCTCTCTCTCCTTCACTCTCTTCAGACACAAGGGACATTTTACGATGACACTACGGTGAATGTACAGCTGCTATGTAACCACGTGATGATTCCCGAGATGCTCCTGACAGAGACAGCTGTCATTTACCATTCAGGACATCAAGGAAAGATGTGTACAAGCTTTGGCTATGGACAAATGGACAATCTCTTCGTAACTAACTAATTTTATGTTTTTCTGCAATGATGTTTTTTGATGGACAGTCCAATAAACCACTACAATTTTTTTTATAAGAAACATTGTGACATTTTCCTTAGAGTATCATATCTGGTAACAAGTCCTGGTAAAAATATACGAAATTAGGCATTTTTAACATTTTGGCCAGTCACACTTGATTTTTAGTGTGTGAATTTCTGAAAACTTGCAAGGGGCGTAATAGAAGCAAAAGAACTTCAGATGTGCAAGTTGTCAGGAAATCCACTACGACATTTCAGGAACAGAAAAGAACCTATGAATGAGGACTAAGAGTTGCCAGATTGATTGATTAGTACCAGACGTACAGGAATCAGACGCCCAGCATTTTCCAAGAAAGGAACTACAAGCTGAGATATTTCAAGGTAAGAAACATGGATGTAATTACTTCTTTTTCTAAACAAAGTAGACTGAAATTTATGTCTGTAGATCAGTCTAATTTAGAAGTTTTATGGCTCAGCTTATATGCAGAATGTGAAATGGAAAATCTAAAGCTAGATTCTAAACTGGTGTCCTTTAATAGAGAAATAGAGAAATTGAAAAACATTTTACAGTTGGTTGACGTATTTCACAAGTTTGTGTCAGAGAAATCCAAAAATGACTGCGTAGAAATAGTGTCAAAGGAAAGTAGCGATGTTCCCAAGATTGACTGTAATGAAGAAATTGAACAAGATGTGGGACATGTGTCTGTAATGGCTACTCAAGTTGACCTTGTATCTGATGATGTAAAAAAAGATGGTGGAAATGTAGAAGGAGACTTCAGAACTAAAGATGGAGGAAACATGGGAGGAGACTTCAAAACTGATGTAGATGACATACGAGGGACAGATGTACAAAGGCCACCAAAAATAGAAGACAATTCAGAGGCCCAATTTCAAATTAAAGTTAGGAAAAATTTGTTAAAACTATGCAAAATCATTCCTGCGTATGATAACAAAATCCATGTGTGCAGAAATGCTGAAATATTCGAAAGTTTTGTTGATAAGCTTGAATATGTAATGACGAGAAAAATCAATTATTTAAGTTGTGGCTTCCCGCAACCTTTTCAAGACCCTTAACATTAAAGTTGTCTTGTGATAACGACTTACATGGAGATCTAAATGATAAAGACAGATTGAAAATTCTGATTTTCTGTGCATTAAATGAAAATTGTCCAGATATTGATATTCTTCAAAAATTAAGGATTGGTCGGAAAGAATGTACTTTTACATTCATGTCCATATTTGAAAGGTTGTACAAAACTTTCATTACCAATGTCAAAATACAATCAATGATAAAATGTTTTGTAAGCAAATTTGGATTCCTAAATTCTGTATCTCGTGTTATTGCGTCACAAAAAGATACTTTATTTGAATGTGTGCAATCCCTTGATTTTGCTAGAAAACATGAGAATCGTGAAAGGCAAATAAATCATACTAATTTTGTAAAATCAGACAGAGTAAAATCTTTTCAAAAACCAGTGTCAAAATCTCCTAAACTGAGTCATCCCCGTAATCAAATCTATGACGTACAAAGAAAATTACATATTTGTTATAAGCCCTACCAAATGATCCAAGAGTCCACAGAAAAAGCTTTACAGAAAGAGTTAAAAATTCAAAGTTCAGACCGCTCTGTAAAGAGACAAATGGCGGTCATTGACAGACAGGAACAGATGATTCCTCAGAGTGACTTAACTGAGTCTTTAGTTCACAGCTCATTATCGGAGCTGCTCAAACAATCATTAAGAAAAGGAATAATGAAAAGGGTTTTTCAAGATATTTTTGACAAAGAAATAAGATTTGGGTTAGGAATTGGCTGAAAATGAAATTATATTATGTAAAAGTGATATACAATATATTATTCAGTTATTTGTAATTATTTTATAAAATATAATTCTGTAGTTCTACAGTTTTTGTAGATATATATTCATGGAGTATATATAGTATACTTGTATAAGTAGAGATTGTATAACTGTATATTTATATATTGTGAGACAGTGAAGGGGTGCGTACTGGATGGGGTGTATATCTCGCCCAGGTTTCTTAGCTGGGGGGCATAAGGAATATGTACGACGTTCACTCCACTCCCCATCCAGTACAGGCTTGCAGCTCAACCCTGAGTACACACAGCTGCCTAATTAAGCAGCCAGAAATAGGTGGTAGAGTTACACAGACAGGGCTCTCAGTCTGAATCTGGCTTCAGACGCTGCTGGAAGTCTCCTGGAAGCCAAGCGCTGGTAAATACATAACATGTGTTGTTTTGGCCAGGCTGCTAGAGCCTAGACCACGGTAGTGAGGTAACTGACTGTGTTTAGCTAGCAGCCTGCCAGGCTTAGGATTTTGGTTTAAGGTTTTGTTTTATGTTTATGGCTGTGGACTTTCAATAAAACTGGTTGCGGCCAGTTTATACCAGTACTGCTGTCTGTGATTGAACTTTTCTATGCCACTCCGTCTACCCGAAACGGCGATCCCAGAGCTATATACCCCCTGAAAAGGTTACAATTGGTGCTCGAATGCGGGCAGCACAGTGGCTAAAAACAGCAGCAAAGAAACGTTTGTCCAAAGCAGCCTTAAAGAGACAGTAGCCCTAATAGTGTCTGCACAGCAAAGCTGAACTGGCTGTGGTAAAGACTGTGGAGTGTGCATGTCCTGGGTAAAGGCTGCCGTTGCTGGGACAGACAAGTCTGACAGTATGGAAGAGCTGCTGAAACATATGGCGAGAGCTAGTGTGCAACACCAAGAGACTAATCGACTATTAATGGAGCAGGTTGCAGCACTATGCCAGGCTCTCAGCACCTCATCCCAGAGTGATGACGCAAGGTCACCTGCGTTGTCCGCGGTAAAGAAGGCGGTAAAACAGACTCTGCAAAAGATGACGCCTCATGATGATGTGGAGATTTATTTAGCCATATTTGAAAGACTGGCAGAGAAGGAGAATCTGCCACCATCCGAATTGGTCATGGTGGTCGCACCCTATCTGACTGTGGAACCCAAAAGGCCTATTTTGACCTTAGCGAGCAGGACAGCAGAGACTATACCAAGTTGAAAGCGGATATTCTCGCCCGCCTGGGTGTTACGATCGCAGTCCGTGCCAGGAGAGTCCATAACTGGAGATACAGCGGGGACAAGCCTGCTCGCTCACAAATGTACGATCTAATTTATTTAGTGAAGAAGTGGCTGGAGCCTGACGTCAGCACCCCTGCCTGTTATGTTTCGGTAGCTGAGGAGTGCAGGTAAAAAAGGCAATACACCAGAGCAGTTGGAATCTATGAGATTGCAGTACCCTGACTAACCACCACAACTAGAGGCAGCCGTGGAGCGTTCCTACGTTGGTCCTAGACGCCTCGTCACAGCCTGAGAAACTAACTACACCTAAAGATAGATATAGGAAAGCTATCTGCCCCGGAGCAGAACCCCAAAGATAATAGAAAGCCCCCAAACATGTAATGGCGGTTAGACAAGATGAAATACTGACACAGAAAGAAAATAGTATGAGCAAACGCTGGGGCCCAAACTAACTAAATAGAAAAGGATAGGAAGGGTACTTACTGCAATCCCAGAAAACCCTGAAAAGCACCAACTCTACTAATTTCAAAATCACCTGAGATCACACGACCTCTACCACCTAAATTAGTTCTCTGGTGTAACAAAATCAAAACAGCAGCCACTGAAAAAACTGGAAAAAGCAAAAGTACAAACATCAGTGGCTGAACAAAACTGAGAGGGCAGAAGCCCCCGGAGGGGACCCTGAAGGCCCCCACAGAAGTGCAGGACAAAATGCAAAAATATAGCACAAACACAAAAGAAGAAAATGACTTATCTGTTAGCAGGAGATGCAGACACGACACAGCAGGCTACAAGGGAAACTGGAATAAAGGATTCAGACCAGAACAATTGATCACCGGCAACCCTGATGGGAAGGTGACTCCCTTATATAAGACCAGTCAGTAACACCTGATTCCCAGTCCTCACAATCTTCACTAGCACCGCTTGTAACCACCAGAGGGAGCCTCTGCTCAGAACTCATCTCAAACCCATTCACAACAGTACCCCCCCCTTGAGGAGGGTCACCGAACCCTCATTTGAGCAACCAGGTCGGTCAGGATGAGTTCTATGATACGCACGGATAAGTCTCCTAGCATGGATGTCCGAAGCAAACACCCAAGAATTGTCTTCCTGACCATAACCTCTCCATTTAACCAAATACTGGAGTTTCCGTCTAGAAAAACGAGAATCCAATATTTTCTCAACCACATACTCCAGATTGCCCTCAACCAAAACAGGGTCAGGAGGCACAGCAGCAGGAACCACTGGCTCAACAAACCTCTTCAACAAGGACTTGTGGCACACGTTATGGATCTTAAATGTCCCTGGAAGAAGCAAACGAAAAGAAACAGGATTAATAATCTCCATGATCTTATAAGGTCCAATGAACCTAGGCTTAAATTTAGGAGATGCTACTCTCATAGGAATATTCTTTGAGGACAACCAGACCAAGTCCCCTACTTTAAACCGAGGACCATCAGTCCTATGCTGGTTAGCAAACCGCTGGGCCCTCTCCTGAGAGAGGGACAACCTCTCCACTACCTGGTCCCAAATCAGTTGCATACGCTCCACAACAGAGTCAACACCTGGACAGACAGAAGCCTCCGTCTGTCCTGAAGAAAATCGAGGGTGAAACCCAGAATTACAGAAAAACGGAGACATCAAAGTAGCAGAGCTAGCCCTATTATTAAGAGCAAACTCAGCCAAAGGCAAAAAAGAGACCCAGTCATCCTGATCAGCAGACACAAAGCATCTTAGATAAGTCTCCAATGTCTGGTTTGTTCTCTCAGTTTGACCATTGGTCTGAGGATGAAATGCCGAGGAGAAAGACAATTGAACACCCAGTTTAGAACAAAAAGTCCTCCAAAATCTGGAAACAAACTGGACTCCTCTGTCAGACACAATGTTCTCAGGAATGCCGTGTAAACGAACCACGTGCTGAAGGAACAACGGCACCAATTCAGAGGAGGAAGGCAACTTAGGTAATGGCACAAGATGTATCATCTTGGAAAACCTATCACAAATTACCCAGATGGTGGTCATTCTCTGAGAAACAGGAAGGTCGGAAATGAAATCCATAGAGATATGGGTCCATGGTCTCTTGGGCACAGGCAATGGCATCAACAAACCACTAGAGCGAGAGCAAGGCTTGGAGCGAGAGCAAGTCCCGCAGGACTGCACAAATTCCCTGACATCACGAGACAAGGTAGGCCACCAAAAGGACCGACTAACCAAGTCTCTGGTACCAAAAATTCCGGGATGCCCAGCCAACGCGGAACAATGAATCTCAGACATCACACTCTTTTTCCACTGGTCCGGGACAAACAATTTTCCAACAGGGCAGCACTCGGGCCTATCCTCCTGACACCCCTCCAGAGCAAGTCTCAAATTGGGCGAGATGGCGGAAAGAACTACACCCTCTTTCAAAATAACAGAAGGATCAGATAACTCAGGAGAGTCCGCAAGGAAACTCCTCGAGAGGGCATCCGCCTTAACATTCTTAGTGCCAGGAAGAAAGGAAACCACAAAATTAAAACGTGTGAAAAACAAGGCCCACCTGGCCTGTCTAGGATTGAGTCGCTTGGCAGATTCCAGATAGACCAGATTCTTATGGTCCGTAAGGACAACCACCTGATGTTTGGCTCCCTCCAGCCAATGTCTCCACTCTTCAAAAGCCCACTTCATGGCCAATAACTCCCGATTACCCACGTCATAATTACGTTCAGTAGGAGAAAATTTTCGAGAGAAAAAGGCACAAGGGTTACTTTTAGAGGTCTCTGGATCTTTTTGGGACAAAACGGCACCTGCCCCAATTTCAGAGGCATCAACCTCCACCTGAAATGGCAGAGAAACATCAGGCTGCCATAGAACAGGAGCAGAAGTGAATCTCTGCTTAAGTTCCTGAAATGCAGAGACTGCCTCAGGAGGCCAATTCACCACATCAGAACCCTTTCTGGTCAAATCAGTTAATGGTTTAACAATAACCGAGAAATTACCAATAAATTTACGATAAAAATTGGCAAAACCCAAAAATCTCTGAAGAGCCTTTAATGAAGTAGGTTGGACCCAATCACAGATGACCTGAACCTTGACCGGGTCCATTTCAATAACAGATGGGGACAAAATGAATCCCAGAAATGAGATCCTCTGTACGCCAAAAAGACACTTTGATCCCTTCACATACAGAGCATTCTCTCTCAAAATCTGGAATACAGTTCGAACATGTTTCACATGAGAGTCCCAGTCATTAGAAAAAATCAAGATATCATCCAAATAAACAATCAGAAATTTGTCCACAAAATCCCTGAAAATGTCATTCATGAAGGACTGGAAGACGGAAGGAGCATTAGTGAGCCCAAAGGGCATCACCAGGTACTCAAAATGCCCTTCAGGGGTATTGAATGCCGTCTTCCATTCATCCCCGTGCTTAATGCGAATAAGGTTATACGCCCCCCTGAGGTCAAGCTTGGTAAACCAAGTAGCGTTTTTCACCATGGAAAACAGGTCAGAAATCAAGGGTAACGGGTATTGATATTTCACAGTAATATTGTTCAAGAGACGATAATCAATACACGGCCTTAATGAACCATCCTTTTTGGCCACAAAGAAAAAACCGGCACCTAAGGGTGAAGAGGATGGTCTGATATGACCCTTCTCCAATGATTCCTTGATATAAGACCGCATAGCGTCATGTTCAGGTACAGACAAGTTAAAAAGGCGACCTTTAGGGAATTTACTACCCGGCACTAATTCAATAGCGCAGTCATAGCTCCTATGGGGAGGCAAGGATGCAGATTTACTTTTGCTAAACACATCAGAAAAATCAATCAAAAAGTCAGGAACATCCTGAGCCTGGGGGGAGGCAGAAAAAACAGGAGTGTTGGTATTAACACATTGGCAGCCCCAACTGGTTACAGACACAGATTTCCAATCCAAAACAGGATTATGAGACTGTAACCAAGGAAAACCCAGCACGATAATGTCATGCAGATTATACAGAACCAAAAATTTGCAGCACTCCTGGTGATCAGGTTCAACCCTCATTATCACCTGAGTAGAAAACTGGGGTTTATTCTCAGCCAAAGGGGTAGAATCGATCCCCAGTAGGGGAATAGACTTCTGTAGGGGTATCAAGGGAAACCCACAACGTTTAGCAAAATCATAATCCATCAGGTTAATAGCTGCTCCAGAATCAACGAAAGCCTGAGCAGAAAATGAGGACAGAGAGCATATCAGAGTGACAGTTAATAAAAACTTAGTCTGAACACTACCCAAGACAACTGAGCGTGCAAAATGTCTTCCCCGCTTAGGGCAGACTGAAATAGCATCAGAGGCATCACCACAGTAGAAACATAACCCATTGCGCTTTCGAAACTCATGACGCTGTGCCCCAGACACCACTCTATCACACTGCATGGGTTCAGAAGCTGGTTCACAAGGCAACACCATTCCACGCATACTTCTCCGCTCACGCAAACGTCTGTCAATTTGAATCGCTAATGACATAGAATCATTGAGACCAGAGGGGACAGGGAATCCCACCATAACATCCTTTACATTATCTGACAGACCCTTCCGGAAAAGGGCTGCCAAAGCGTCGTCATTCCATTTGGTCAGGACTGCCCACCTACGGAATCTCTGACAGTATAACTCAGCGTCATCAAGCCCCTGATTTAATGCCAACAAGGCTTTCTCAGCTTGATCAGTGACATTAGGCTCATCGTACAATAACCCCAAGGCCTGAAAAAATGCATCAACATCACTCAAAACAGGATCCCCAGGTATCAGGGAAAAAGCCCAATCCTGAGGATCGCCGCGCAGGAGAGAGATGATAATTTGAACCTGCTGCGCTGCGTTCCCTGAGGACTTAGATTTTAAGGCAAAAAACAATTTACAATTATTTTTGAAATTCTGAATCTTAGCTCGATCCCCTAAAAACAAATCTGGCATGGGGATCCTAGGTTCCACAACAGGCAACCTAGCAAGATATGCAGCAATACTCTGAACCTCAGTGGCAAGCTGATCCACACGGCCAGACAACTGTGCAAACTCCATTGAGAGAAAAGATCCTCCCCAGCACCCAGAGATACAGAGGGAAAAAAAAAAAAAAATGCAACAAACAGAAAAATATCTCTGACAACTCTGACAATATTTTTTCCCTTCTGTGAGTACCATACAATTTTCAATTTTTTGGGCTGGTGATACTGTTATGTTTCGGTAGCTGAGGAGTGCAGGTAAAAAAGGCAATACACCAGAGCAGTTGGAATCTATGAGATTGCAGTACCCTGACTAACCACCACAACTAGAGGCAGCCGTGGAGCGTTCCTACGTTGGTCCTAGACGCCTCGTCACAGCCTGAGAAACTAACTACACCTAAAGATAGATATAGGAAAGCTATCTGCCCCGGAGCAGAACCCCAAAGATAATAGAAAGCCCCCAAACATGTAATGGCGGTTAGACAAGATGAAATACTGACACAGAAAGAAAATAGTATGAGCAAACGCTGGGGCCCAAACTAACTAAATAGAAAAGGATAGGAAGGGTACTTACTGCAATCCCAGAAAACCCTGAAAAGCACCAACTCTACTAATTTCAAAATCACCTGAGATCACACGACCTCTACCACCTAAATTAGTTCTCTGGTGTAACAAAATCAAAACAGCAGCCACTGAAAAAACTGGAAAAAGCAAAAGTACAAACATCAGTGGCTGAACAAAACTGAGAGGGCAGAAGCCCCCGGAGGGGACCCTGAAGGCCCCCACAGAAGTTCAGGACAAAATGCAAAAATATAGCACAAACACAAAAGAAGAAAATGACTTATCTGTTAGCAGGAGATGCAGACATGACACAGCAGGCTACAAGGGAAACTGGAATAAAGGATTCAGACCAGAACAATTGATCACCGGCAACCCTGATGGGAAGGTGACTCCCTTATATAAGACCAGTCAGTAACACCTGATTCCCAGTCCTCACAATCTTCACTAGCACCGCTTGTAACCACCAGAGGGAGCCTCTGCTCAGAACTCATCTCAAACCCATTCACAACACCTGCCCAAATGATTGAGAAGGTAGTGGTGGACCGGTACATCTGGGCCCTTCCTCCTGAGGTGCAGCTCTGGGTCGGACAGGGAGACCCCAAAGACGCCAATCATCTGGTCAGCCTGATAGAGAGGTACTCCGCCATCAAAGACTACCTCCGCAACCAGCCGTCCGAGCGGTCGTCATTTCGGAGTACCCGGCCTCCGACATCTCCCGGTAAGAGAGTTCCAGCTGTTGGGGCCAGGGGCTGCTGATAGACGGGTTCAGGCCCGAGGGGACATGTGTGAGGCAAGGGCCGATGCTTCCCTGTCGGGAGTTCCCAGGCCTAGAAAGGTCTCGACGTCTGAACCACCAGACCTGAGACAGTGTTGGAGATGCCGTGAATGGGGTCATATTTCAGCCAACTGTCCTCTAGTGGGGGAACCTATGGACTGTGATGCTGGAAGGTCTCTCTCTCTCCTCGCGGAACCAGTGTGCGTGGCCACCCCAACCGAGGAGAATGGCCCACAGGTGTCCCAGGTGGTTATAAATGGCTGCCCCATACAAGCCCTCCTAGACTCAGGGAGTCGAGTGACTCTGATACATGCCAGCCTGGCTGATAGGGACTTCATCCCCGACAAACACCTGAGCGTGGTGTGCATCCATGGAGACACCAAAGTCTACCCGGTAACTTCCGTGGACTTCGTCACAAAACTCGGGGAGATCTCGTATGAAGTGGGGGTAGTGAAGAACCTGATGCACCCCGTCATATTGGGTCGTGACTTTCCCCTGTTTTGGGATCTTTGGGGAAAAAACGGTTCTACTGGACAGTGTGATGAAGCTCCTACTGAGGTTGCGCGGTCCATAGGGGCGGAACACAATGCTAGTGTGTTGTTGAATGATAATGATGATGATAATGATGAATTTCCATTTCAAGTGATGTTGGGGGAGGGGGATAATGGTTCTCTGGAACAGAATGTCCCTGACCTACCTGTGTCCCGTGGTAATTTTGGGAGTGAGCAATTGCGAGACCCCACTCTTAAACATGCCAGGGAAAATATAACTGTTCTGAATGAGATCCCACAAGAGCCCGGCTCTGATGAAAGATTTCCCCATTTTGCCATGAACAATGACCTGTTATAAAGGGAGAGGCCGTGAGTCAGCTCCTGGTACCTAAACCATATAGAAGTATGGTGCTAGGTTTGTCACATAACCACGTGCTTGGTGGGCACCTGGGGATGGACAAGACCCAGGAAAGAATCCTCCAGAGGTTTTACTGGCCAGGGGTTTATCGAGATGTGGAGGATTATTGCAAAACCTGCCCCACGTGTCAGATAAATGCTCCGGTTTCTCACTTCCGCAGTCCATTAGTCCCGCTGCCGGTTATAGAGATACCATTTGAAAGGGTAGCGATGGACTTGGTAGGTCCTATTGTGAAATCAGCCAGGGGGCACCAATACATACTAGTGGTACTTGATTATGCAACCCGGTACCCCAAGGCTGTCCCTTTAAGAAATATGGCGTCCAAAAATATTGCACGGGAACTCTTTCATATGTTTTACAGGACAGGAATCCCTAAAGAGATCCTCACAGACCAAGGCACACCTTTTATGTCCAAGGTGATGAAGGAGCTGTGTAAGTTGCTTAAAATCTCGCACATTCGAACATCCGTGTATCACCCACAGACGGATGGACTGGTTGAACGTTTTAATAAAACGTTAAAACATATGTTAAAGAAAGCAGTGGAGAAAGATGGTCGGGATTGGGACTACCTGTTACCCTACCTAATGTTTTCGGTCAGAGAGGTGCCCCAAGCCTCTACTGGGTTTTCTCCCTTTGAGTTGGTATATGGTCGGCACCCGCAGGGCTTGCTAGACATAGCCAAGGAAGTATGGGAGACCGAGGCAACCCCATACAAGAGTGTTATAGAGCATATTGCCCAGATGCAAGATAGAATCGCTAAGATTATGCCATTGGTTAAGGATCATCTGCAGAGAGCCCAAGAAGCTCAAAGCAGGATATATAATCGGTCAGCAAAAATTAGGACTTTCATCGAGTCCTAATCCTAATTCCCACGGTGGAAAGTAAGTTTTTAGCCAAGTGGCATGGCCCATACGAGATAGTACAGAAAGTGAGCGAGGTCACCTACAAAGTACACCAACCCGGGAGACGGAAGCCCTACCAGGTCTATCATATCAACCTGATCAAGCCCTGGAAGGACAGAGAGTCATTATTGGCCTCGGGTGAATTAGAGAAAGGGTTAAAACCACCTCTACCTCCTGTGATAATTGGTGAGACATTGTCCGTACACCAAAAACAGGAAGTACGGGAGTTTCTGCAGAAAAATCAGCAGAGGTTTTCAGACTTGCCCGGCAGAACTTCTCTTGTGAAGCACCATATCGAGACCGAGCCCGGTACTAAGGTCAAGCTGAAGCCGTACAGGATACCGGAAGCCCGCAGAGAGATAGTCTCTACTGAGATCAAACGGATGCTAGCCCTCGACGTCATTGAGGAGGCCCAAAGCGAGTGGTGTAGCCCGATTGTCCTGATCCCAAAACCTAATGGAACCTGGAGGTTTTGCAATGACTTTAGAAAGTTGAACGACGTGTCAAAGTTTGACGCATACCCGATGCCACGGGTAGATGAGCTAATCGAGAGATTAGGGGGCGCCCGTTATATTACAACCCTCGATCTGACAAAAGGGTACTGGCAGATACCCCTGTCTGATGAGGAAAAAGAAAAAACGGCCTTTGCAACCCCTGAAGGCTTGTTTCAGTATCTTGTGATGCCATTCGGGTTGCATGGAGCCCCGGCTACCTTTCAGAGGCTTATGGACCTGATCCTGCGCCCGCATCAAGCCTATGCGGCTGCATACCTGGATGATATGGTAATTTTCAGTTCCGATTGGGAGAGCCACCTCGCTAAGGTACAAGCCGTCTTAGACTCGATAGGCGGAGCTGGGCTGAACATAAACCCGGAGAAATGTGCAATTGGCCTAGAAGAGGCCAAGTACCTGGGCTACGTCATTGGCAGGGGGCTGATTAAGCCACAAATCGATAAGGTAGAGGCGATTCAGAACTGGCCTACACCCCTCACAAAACGACAGGTCAAAGCGTTTCTGGGCATCAATGGGTACTATCGCAGATTTGTACAAAATTATGCCTCCATTGCTGCCTCGTTGACCGACCTGACAAAGGGTGGGAAGCAAAAAATGGTAGAATGGAATCCAGAGGCAGAAAAAGCATTTCAGTCTTTGAAAATGGCTTTATGTCAAAGACCAGTTCTGGTCACCCCTAATTTCAGGGACGAGTTTCTTGTTCAAACTGATGCCTCTAATGTGGGGTTAGGGGCGGTTTTGTCGCAGGTCGTGAAGGGTGAAGAGCACCCGGTCATGTATCTGAGTCGGAAACTGACACCGGCTGAACAAAATTATGCCATTGTGGAGCGAGAGTGCCTCGCAATCAAATGGGCGCTGGACTCGCTACGTTATTACCTCTTGGGCAGGAAATTTAAATTACAGTCAGACCATGCTCCTCTGGCATGGATGCAGCAGAACAAGGGAAGGAATGCCAGGGTGACAAGGTGGTTCCTTTCGCTTCAAGAATTAAATTTCTCGGTAGAGCATAGACCTGGGAAGTTACAGGGTAATGCCGATGCCTTGTCCAGAGTTCATTGTCTCTTTGGAGTTGTTGACCAGCCCTCCGGTCTGGAGAAGGGGGGGGATATGTGAGACAGTGAAGGGGTGCGTACTGCACGGGGTGTATATCTCGCCCAGGTTTCTTAGCTGGGGGCATAAGGAATATGTACGTCGTTCACTCCACTCCCCATCTAGTACAGGCTTGCAGCTCAACCCTGAGTACACACAGATGCCTAATTAAGCAGCCAGAAATAGGTGGTAGAGTTACACAGACAAAGCTCTCAGTCTGAATCTGGCTTCAGACGCTGCTGGAAGTCTCCTGGAAGCCAAGCGCTGGTAACTACATAACATGTGTTGTTTTGGCCAGGCTGCTAGAGCCTAGCCCACGGTAGTGAGGTAACTGACTGTTTAGCTAGCAGCCTGCCAGGCTTAGGATTTTGGTTTATGGTTTTGTTTTATGTTTATGGCTGTGGACTTTCAATAAAACTGGTTGCGGCCAGTTTATACCAGTACTGTTGTCTGTGATTGAACTTTTCTATGCCACTCCGTCTACCCGAGACAGCGATCCCAGAGCTATATACCCCCTGAAAAGGTTACAATGTATAGTGATATAATTAAAATAAATTACAGTAGTAATATTTAGAATTACATTAAAGCCAATACATATATATGTATAAGACATTTAAATTGATTTGTTTCTGAATGAATATGATATTTAACCTTATCTCTTATTTATCCTTAGAATTTTCATTTCAAAGTAGGACTTAACCAGAAAAAACTCTCTTACATGGATTTATGCCTTTATTTACACAGGAAGTTGTAATAACTGCATGATTTTATATATTTAACACTTAAAAGGAAATAATATACCGTATATACTCATGTATAAGCCGACCCGTGTATAAGCCGACCCCCCCAATTTTGCCACAAAAAACTGGGAAAACTTATTTACTCGCGTATAAGCCTAGGGTAAAAATTGATTATGCCCCCATATGCTCCTTAGATTAGGCCCCCATAAACTGCACAGATTATGCCCATATGCTCCCCTGATTATGCCCCCATATGCTCCCCTGATTATGCCCCCATATGCTCCAAATTATGCCCCATATGCTCCCCTGATTATGCCCCCATATGCTACAAATTATGCCCCCATATGTTTATATTATGACCCCATATGCTCCAAATTATGCCCCCATATGCTCCATAGATTAGGCCCCTATAAACTGCACAGATTATGCCCCATATGATCCCCTGATTATGCCCCCATATGCTCCAGATTATGCCCCCATATGCTCCAGATTATGCCCCATATGCTCCAGATTATGCCCCATATGCTGCAGATCATGCCCCATATGCTGCAGATTATGCCCCATATGCTGCAGATTATGCCCCATATGCTGCAGATTATGCCACCATATGCTCCAGATTATGCCCCATATGCTGCAGATTATGCCCCATATGCTCCAGATTATGCCCCATATGCTGCAGATTATGCCACCATATGCTCCAGATTATGCCCCATATGCTGCAGATTATGCCACCATATGCTCCAGATTATGCCCCATATGCTGCAGATTATGCCACCATATGCTCCAGATTATGCCCCATATGCTGCAGATTATGCCCCATATGCTCCAGATTATGCCCCATATGCTCCAGATTATGCCCCATATGCTGCAGATTATGCCCCATATGCTACAGATTATGCCCCATATGCTCCAGATTGTGCCCCATATGCGCAGATTATGCCCCATATGCTGCAGATTATGCCCCATATGCTCCAGATTATGCCCCATATGCTGCAGATTATGCCCCATATGCTCCAGATTATGCCCCATAGTATATACGTCCCTTATGCTGCTGCTGCAAAAAAAAAAATGACATACTCACCTCTCGTCGCTGGGGGACAGGTGCCGGTGTCACCGCTCGCTCAGGACCCCGGCACCTGAGATATTTACCGATCCCCGCTCCACCGCTGCGCTCTGCTCCCTCCTTCCGTGTCCTCGGCAGTGAATGATCAGGCGGAGGGCGCGGCGCTCAATAATGACGTCATCGCGCCCTCTACCTGATCATAACAGCAAGAGGACGTGAGGACACAGAGGGAAGCAGCGATAGAACGGGACAGGTAAATATCAGTATACTCACCCCTCCGCCGGCGCGGTATCTGCAGCCTCTCCTCTTCTCCCGGCGCTCTCCGGCTCCTTCCTACATCGGTCACGTGAGACCGCTCATTAAAGTCATGAATATGTGCATATTCATGACTTTAATGAGTGGTACCATGTGACCGCTGCAGGAAGGAGCCGGAGATCGTGGGAGAAGCAGGGGGCTGCAGAGACCGCGCCGGCGGAGAGGTGAGTATGATCCGACACCCCCGCTCCCCCTCGCCCGCAGACCCCATATATGACCCGCGTATAAGCCGAGAGGGGGACTTTCAGCCCTAAAAATTGGGCTGAAAATCTCGGCTTATACACGAGTATAAACGGTATAACTAACTGAATTTAAATTTAGCTTTGTGTGTTGCTAACATTTTGAAGTTAATTATTTGCATGGCAATATGTCGTTACTGCAATGACAGTCAAAGTATGTGACATTTAATGATATTCAATGTTATTTTCATTTTTAATGGTTACATAGATGGTACACATCTTCAGACAAATATATGGTATAAAGCTAAAATAGAAATTACATAAATAATTTATAAAACAATTATTTTTTTATTTTCGGTTTGATAAATTAATTATTTCATAAAATTATATATTTTTTTATATTAAGGGGGAAATGTGTTTGTGATCCTGAATACATCATCACATTTCATCAATACCTCTTCTTCACACATTTTAAAGAATATAAAAAGGTACAATGGTATAACTACCAGAGATAATAACATTAAGTATTATAAAGAGTCATTTCTTTACACTGAGAAGGGGATTACATGCAAAGTTGCATAATATGAATATTTTGGTAACACAAGGTTATGACAAATATGAAATCATCCAGATAATGGAAATATTAAGGGTATGTGTTACTGAGAACATAACTACTCAGCATTTGTCATAAACATATAAAGGCCTTATTTTCATTTTTATACTTATCTTTGTTTTCATTCTTATTTTTTGTTTTTAATTTTTATTCTTCCTTTATCTCTATTTTTGATTCTTAATTTTTTATTTTTGATCTCAATCAAGAAAGAAACATCAATATTTAATAAAGTAATGTCTAGTACGAGAATATTGCTTCATTAAATATAGTGAAGATATCGTTTCATTAAAAGAAAATGTTTTAATTCTGAGTATATACAATAATTCTTTCATTCATTCATTCACTCATATTCACATTTTGGTTCATGGCTATACATTCTTACCTATTATTGGTCTAATAAATATATGCCATTAATAAAGTTTTAGTAATAAAGAAGGAAACACTTGCTACATGAAAAACACATTGACACCTATGCGTTGAAAAGGTAATTACACCTATTCTGTCCCCGGGGGCCTGTGGTTGTAAATATGGCTCTGTGAGATGCCGGATCTCTTTCACCTTACTTACAATTGGCGACGATCGCAGATAGCTTTACTCAGCTGCCGGCACACATGTTATGAAGAATCCAGAAGAGACTTTGATTTCTTTAAGAATTCTTGTTGAATGCATACAAACAGCAGCAGGTAAAAAAGACTTTCTTCAGACAGACTGAAAACACATGTGATTCTGATAAAATCAAGATGGAGAATGAAACACAGGAGAAAGAAGAAGGAAATGACATCACACCAGAAGAGGGAGACAGAGAGACAGAAGGGACAAACTTGATGTAAAGGGAGGATTTCAGCTATGCAAACACAGGGACACATAGCAACAGTAAACAATATGAGAGACTGCAATACAGCATGTAAAATGCACAGGACAGTCTGTAAAATGTCTCATTCATGGGACATAACACTCCCCGTCTGAAATCTATAGATTTCATAATTTTATGATGTCCACTGGAGATGTCACTGTAGACCTGAAAGACAAAAGGAAAAAACAAGCATGCAGGTAATAACAACAACAGTTGAAGTCCAATTGGCATGGTCCAATGTTCAGTTGGAGGCATGAAGTCCTCAACAGCGGAATAGTCCAAGTCCAAACGAAAACCCATCTTCGGATTGGGGAAGCCGCAACGTGCAAACACTTCCACCAACCCAATAATCCGCTGGAGAAAGTTAAAATATTACAATGTTCCAACACAGCTGGAGGAGTATATGGCGGTAGGCTCCCCGCCGTGAGCTGAGTTCAGAGACGAAGCTAAGATCATGTGACTCCTGCTCGAAGGAGCCAGCAGATGATTTGCCTGAAATGTATGTCAGCAGATAGGATGACTGACCAGCTGAAAGGATGTCCAGGGTAAAGAGAGCTCAGCTTCTGTACCTTTTTGCCGGTTTCTGAAGCGCTGGGAGAGGCTCCTGCAGCTGTAGTCTTCTTAGACACGTCGTAGGAAAGGTAGACTTGTCTCTTGATGACGGTTGAAAGAGTCTTTACAGAACTACGGGGCAGGACTTGTTGTAAGGCCTTTAGAGACTTCTTCGCCGTCTCCCATCTTTGCTGTCTCTGAGATGGTAGCATAGTGTTGCCGTTGATATCCGGAGTAGCAAGCTGTCTCAGTGGTACCCTGCCTAGAACTGCGATGGGTGTCTTAAACCCGAGAGGACCGTCGATGCTGTTTTCAACAGGCGAGGCTCCTCGTTTGATAGCAAGTTCCTTACAGGGTGATGCTTGGGAAGTGAACGTGTCTTGTTCAACATCCGCCAGTGAGCTGAGGCTGAATTGCGTGGGGAAAACGCTGGCACCATCGGTCAGAGGTAGGCTGTTGAGAGAGGGGCTCTCACTCTGAGCACTGAAGTCTAGCATGGCTTCGGTTTGACCAGGCTTGTGATGGAGATGGGTATCAAAGGTTGGGAACTTAGCAGTTACTTGCTGTGGATCCCTTGGCAACTTAGTATTTGCTGGAAGAGAAGGTGAGGGAGCTACCCAGCTGTTATAGTTGTCTTCGGTGGGTTTGACGCTCATGACCCTGATGATCACTTTGTCTCCCTCTGTAGGTAGTGAGTTGTTGTCCTTGGTTGAAGGATCGAATGCTGTTATCTCGAGGTTGTAGTCTCGAGGATAAAGCGGACTTGAAATATCGGATGGTTGCCGTTGACACGTAGTGTCGTTTGACTTCTCCTTCATCCATTGGTGACGTGAGTATGACAGGGAGGACAAGTCGTTGTCATCCGACGTGATAACGGTTTTGTAAGAGGAGATGTCGTTCTGATTCTTTGTCTGGTCACTACAGACATTTGCCAATGATGACCCAGCCCAGCTCGAGGCGCTGGGCATATGGTTCATTGAGTAGTCCGTGGATTTGTTGACGCATCTTGTGCAGTCGTATAATGTCTCTGCCGAGGAGAATTAGGATGTCTGCCTTATCATCCAGGGGTGGCATCTCTTTGGCTATCATTCTGAGATGAGGATGCTGAAGAGCGACTTCTGGTGTTGGGATTTCTTCCCTATTGAATGGTATTTGGTTACACTCTACAAGCGTGGGTAGTGGTATCTCCGTGGCGCCTTTCTCAAGAGAAGTTATTATGAGGCCACTGGCCCTTCTTCCAGAGGTTTGTAAAACGCCGCTGCAGGTGCCCAAGGTGTAGGGATAGACGTCTCCTTTTAAATCAAACAAGTCAAAGAGTTCTGACCTGGCTAATGATTTGTTGCTCTGGTCATCCAGGCTAACGTACACCTTGACTGCCTTCTCTGGATGGCCCTTGGGATACACCCATGACAGGCATATCTTCGCACAGGACTTGTCTCGAAGACCTTCTCCACAGACATCGGTGCATGAGGAAGATACTGCAACATGGCTTGTCACTTGGTCTGTACTCTCCCCGCCATGGCTTGTGGTGGGAGAAGGTGAAGACGCAGAGTCAGGCTGTGATGGATGGAGCGCCTGTACGTGGTCTTCGCTGTCGCACTCTAGACACTTGATGGGAATGACACAGTCCTTAGCAAGATGTTCGGTAGAGGCGCAGCACCTGAAGCATACTCCAAACTTCTTCAAGAGCTCCTTTCGTTCTTGAAGGGGCTTCTTCCTGAAGCCGATGCACTTCTTCAGGGGATGTGGTAGTTTGTGAATTGGACACTGGCGATTAGGATTCTCAACCTTCTCACCTTTGTCGCTCTTATCTTGTGATACTGAAGGTGCCGGAAGAACATCAGTCTTCTTGATGGACATTGGAGCTTGGTGGTTCCTGTAGTTAAGACGTGGACTGTCGTGTTTTGTAGATGAAACAGGGTCGCTGTGTTCTCCATAGGAAAAACTTGATCGGTCTTACACTCTGCAATATTTTCGATGAACTCGCAGAAGTAGGAAAATGGAGGGAAGGAGACTTGGTTTTCCCTTTTGTATTTTGATCCAAGCATAGCCCACTTATTTTGGATATTGGGTGGCAGCTTGGAAACTATTGGGGTTACCCCATGAGCAGTGTCCAGGTAGCTGAGGCCAGGAAGGTACGGGTCTGCTTTGGCCAGCTGAAGCTCTAACAGGAGGTCGCTGAGCTCTTGGAACCTTGTACTGTCCTTATTAGATACCTTTGGAAAATCCTCTAGTCGTTTGAACAGGGCCCTTTCTATGACCTCAGGACTGCCATAGCTTCTTTCTAGTCTCTTCCATGCGGCAGTGAGACCAGCAATGGGATTACTGATGTGGACAGATTTAAGTCTCTTGACCCGATCCGTGGATTGTGGCCCAAGCCACCTGATTAGCAGGTCTAGCTCTTCAGTGGCGGTGATGCCGAGATCACTGATCGTGGTTTCAAAGGTACACTTCCAACCCCTGTAGTTCTCAGGTTTATCATCAAACTCTGTAAGACCGGTCTTAGTTAGATCACGCCGAATCATGTACCTTGCGAGGACAGTCATATCAACATTCTCAAATTTTGGAAGGACCGATGCTGGCTGGATAGCTTTGTTCATACAGTCTGTGATTTGACCTGGGAATGCAGGTACGTATGGGGCAGCGTAGGCGTTCAGTCCATTAACTGGCTTAATGAGCTTAGTTTCTGCTACACATGGGACTGGAATTGTGTGATTGACCGGAGTGTGGTGACTGGCCTGCATATTGGCCTGTACGTAGGATTCTGAGTATAAGATTTGGTGATTTGCAGGTTTCTGGTACATTTCGGTGCACAGAGGTGGATCAGGATACAAGATTGGCAGCGTATTGTAATTGTACTGACCTTGGGTGCAGGATGGGAATAAGCGCTCTGTGTCCTGTTGTCTCAGGGGAGCATCAGTGTGGTCAGGAAGGATTGCAGGAGCAGGGATAGCGCTGTATTGGCTTTGTACATAGTCTCTAGTACGCTTAAGAGGGTCTTCAGTATCAAAACCCTGATGTTTCAGGGGAGCATCTGTGTGGTCAGGAAGGATTGCAGGAGCAGGGATAGCACTGTGTTGGCTTTGTACATAGTCTCTAGTACGCTTAAGAGGGTCTTCAGTATCAAAACCACTTAAACTGATGCTGTCTCTTTGGCTCCCACTGATGGCTTGTTCCAGGACCTTTAACTTTGCCATGGCTATGGCGTGTTGGCGTTCCTTCTCTAGGGCATCTAGGGCAGCTTGTATTTTAGTGGCCTCTAGGGCAGCTTGTATTTTAGTTGCCTCAGTTTTCATTTCAGTTTCCTTTTGAGCAAAGGCAGCTTGTATTTTAGTGGCCTCAGCTTCCGCACGTGCTTTTATGAGCTGTTCGCTGAGGGTTGAGGATTTTGAAGAGCGTGACTTAGATGTTCGCTTTGACTGTCTGGCAGAGCCAGAAATGCAAGATGACATCTCGGCTATTAGTGCGATTCTTGCCTCTGTTTTGGCTTTTATATCGCGCACCATGCTTTCTCTCTCAGAGTTAAGTTTTTGGAAAGCTTGCAGCTCTTTGCAGGTAACTGGTGGGTTAAGTCTTTTTAACACTGCGATATATTGGTCTGTTATTTCTGCATAACATTGATAATCTGAACACAGTTGTGCGAGAGCTCCCTCCAGTGGTCGTTGGAGAGAAGCAGACTGAGATAGGCTATTTATGTGGCATAAGAGTTTTTGCCATAGCTCTGCTGTTGCACGGAGAAGATCATGTTTACTGGATTCTAGATTCTCCCTTATTTTCCATGTTGGCTTTGTGACACGTCTAGCCTTCTCACTAAATGGTGGATCAGGGTCTATGCACTCTTCCTCTGACAATGGGTCTGGCAGAGACCGTGTAGTCATTCCTTCAGCCATCCTGATTCACAGGGAGAAGGGGAGCTGTATAGACTCTTATATGTTGAGAGCGGATGCTCTGCAGGAAGTTCTGTAGCTTTATAGAAGCTGTGGGTTTTACAGATGAATCTGAAGAAAGTCTTTTTTACTATTCTGTCCCCGGGGGCCTGTGGCTGTAAATATGGCTCTGTGAGATGCCAGATCTCTTTCACCTTACTTACAATTGGCGAACGATCGCAGATAGCTTAACTCAGCTGCCGGCACACGTTATGAAGAATCCAGAAGAGACTTTGATTTCTTTAAGAATTCTTGTTGAATGCATACAAACAGCAGCAGGTAAAAAAGACTTTCTTCAGACAGACTGAAAACACATGTGATTCTGATAAAATCAAGATGGAGAATGAAACACAGGAGAAAGAAGAAGGAAATGACATCACACCAGAAGAGGGAGACAGAGAGACAGAAGGGACAAACTTGATGTAAAGGGAGGATTTCAGCTATGCAAACACAGGGACACATAGCAACAGTAAACAATATGAGAGACTGCAATACAGCATGTAAAATGCACAGGACAGTCTGTAAAATGTCTCATTCATGGGACATAACAACACCTATGACATAAAATGTTCTATCTTATGAAGAATATGGTTAATAATGCATTATCATTTATTATTGTTTCACATACAAACATGAACTCCATATTACTATTCTGATAATAATTATATGGATATTATTGATTGCTATGGTACGCTGTGATATTATAGGTTAGGAAAATTACCAGATTTGGTATAGAATAGGGAATGAAGATTTCAAGCAAGATATTGAATTTACGTTAATAAAGACTTTTCATATTTCTAAATTCAAGTAATTTGCAAGAAGAAAAAGTCAAAGTCCCAGAAGGTAAAAATGCTATATGATTTCTGAGTAATAATAGACTGTGTCAATTACAATTCATTTTATCACTGACAACCACAACTGCAGTATCCACCACTGACAGCCATGATTGCAGTATCTAACCTGACAACCACAATGGCAGAGGAAAATGATCCTTTGATACAAATATAAGAACCAAGAACAAGACAGAAGACATCAAGATGAAGACCAGATAACATCAGATGATGATGACTGGACCGGAGATGCTTCAATTTAGGTTTAGGAAAGTATAATATACAGTACAGACCAAAAGTTTGGACACACCTTCTCATTCAAATATTTCTCTGTATTTTCATGACTTTTAAAATTGTAGAATCTCACTGAAGGCATCAAAACTATGAATCAACACATGTGGAATTATACATTACACTTTACAAAAAAGTGTGAAACAACTGAAATTATGTCTTATATTCAAGGTTCTTCAAAGTAGCCACCTTTTGCTTTGATTACTGCTTTGCACGCAGAAAAGGTGAACGGATGGATTCTACATGCCTGGTTCCCACCGTGAAGCATGGAGGAGGTGGTGTGATGTGTGGGGGTGCTTTGCTGGTGACACTGTTGGGGATTTATTCAAAATTGAAAGCATACTGAACCAGCATGGCTACCACAGCATCTTGCAGCGGCATGCTATTCCATCCGGTTTGCGTTTAGTTGGACCATCATTTATTTTTCAACAGTACAATGACCCCTAATACAGGCTGTGTAAGAGCTATTTGACCAAGAAGGAGAGTGTTGGGGTGCTACGCAAGATGACCTGGCCTCCACAGTCACCAGACCTGAACTCAATCGAGATGGTTTGGGGTGAGCTGGACCGCTCACCGCTTTAATTTTGAATGTGTGATTCTACAATTTTCATAGTCATGAAAATACAGAAAAATCTTTGAATGAGAAGGTGTGTCCAAACTTTCGGTCTGTACTGTATATATTTTATATGAATATTGGTCACGGCTTACCATAACATGAATTCACATAATTATGTTATTGAGTGTGTATAACAATAATCTGATATTATTATTATTATGGAAATTAAATTATTTTTGCCAAAGAAGAAGAAAAGAAGAAAGAAGATCTTATTATCCTAAAGATGAACTTCTCTACTTTGAGGGTTCCAAATAATGTCTGTCACCCTCAAAAGGGGGAATTGTTAAATATTAATTATTGGTTATGGATTTATTCTTTATACACTCAATTCTGTACCAAGCACATTGACTTTCGCTGACATTACATATGCTATTTTCGGTATGGTAAAGTGGCAACTCCATATATAGAGACTACGTGATTTAAGGGACTTCTATATAGATACACAAAGGGAGGGGCTCGCGCTCTCTCTCTCCTTCACTCTCTTCAGACACAAGGGACATTTTACGATGACACTACGGTGAATGTACAGCTGCTATGTAACCACGTGATGATTCCCGAGACGCTCCTGACAGAGAAAGATGTCATTTACCATTCAGGACACCAAGGACAGATGTGTACAAGCTTTGGCTATGGACAAATGGACAATCTTTTCGTAACTAACTCATTTCATTTTATGTTTTTCTGCAATGATGTTTTTTGATGGACAGTCCAATAAACCACTACAATTTTTTTTATAAGAAACATTGTGACATTTTCCTTAGAGTATCGCATCTGGTAACAAGTCCTGGTAAAAATATACAAAATTACGCATTTTTAACATCGGCTGGCAGGGGTACTGGGGTTGGTTGTTGGCTTACCCCGTTTCCAGCTGGCGGTGATCGGCTTCCGCACCTCTGGTTTACGGTTGGCCTCGTAGGTGTCAGCGATCTGCGCCGCTTTATCCGCGTCTTTTGGCTCTTGGTCCATCACGAAGTGTCGCACTTCAGCCGGACAAAGATGTAGGAACTGGTCTTTTATCATCAGGTCCCGCAGCTGCTCAAAGGTGATCACTGACAGTCCTTGGACCCACTGATCAAAGAGGGTTTTTAGTCCGTGCATCACATCGCTGTAACTGTCGTGTGGGCCACGTTGGAGGTTCCGAAACTTCTTACGGTAGACCTCAGGAGTCAGTTGGTACTTTTCCATCAGGCCCTGCTTGATGGCCGCATAGTTTCCATCTTGGTCTTGAGGGAGAGAAGCAAACGCCTCCTGAGCTTTTCCTTTGAGCCCTGGGGTTAAGTATCGGGCCCATTGGGTGTCAGGCAGCTGGTACTGTCTGCAGGCTTTTTCAAATCCCCGCAGAAAAATGTCCAAGTCCCCGTCCTTTTCCATCACAGGAAAGTGCTCTGGCCGGGTTTTAGGGAAATGAGCATTGCTGGACTCACTGCTGGGTTGGGGAGACCTTGGCCCCTGGATTCGGGCTAACTCCAGCTGGTACTCCCGCTCAGCCTGGGCCTGTCGCTCGGCTCTCTCGGCCTCTCGCTCTGCTCTCTCAGCCTCTCACTCGGCTCTCTCTTGGTATTGCTGGATCAGCTTCAGACGTCCCTCATGATCGTCTGCGTGGAGTTGTTTCAAGGCCATCTGCAGGTGGGGGTCCACACTACCCTGGTTGCGAGTAGGGCTGGCAGGTACCGGTTGGACCTCCGCAGCAGCACCACCTGCGCTTGGGCTGGCTTCTGGGTCACACTGAATCAGGGCAGCAACCCCACGGTTTTGCCCATGGAGTCAATCTGTCTTGGCACGCAAAGGGCAATAAGAGTGTCCTTGGACTGCTGCTTATACCAGGTCTCCCAGCATAGCTATAATTGAAGGAGAGGGGGTAACTGCTACGCACACCGTATTGTCTCAGAATAAAGACTGAGTTCAATCTTCAAAGCTTTTCGCGCAGGGTCCTCGCAAGAACCGTGCAAGTTTTTAATGAGAGGAATGATTGCTCAGACCAGATCACTAATGCTCTACGATCCCACCTCTCTGCCACCAATTTATTTTTACTCATGATTATCATGACGAAGTGAGGTATAATGCAGCACAACTTTTGTTTCCACTTTCAGTTCCGGTTCAGGACTTGCGGCTCTCTAGTGCCCCCCTTATCCTCAGGTCAGTCAGGGAACTGCACCTATCTAAGTGGTCGCTGGAAAGGTTGTCTTGTCGCCTATCGGGCACTCTGCAGTGAGGGCGGTGTGTGTATCGCCAGTCCCAGGCAGGAACTATACACATAAACCTCAGATCTGTCACTGACAGGGTTTTTCGATACCACCAGGGCGCTCTGCTGCCACCAGTTCCTCATTTGATACTAGACACTATATCGGGTCAGGAACCAACCTGCAGGTAGCGTAATTTTGCATGGAGGACGTGTCAGTTCGATCATAGAGCCAAAAGAATGAACTAGTAAATTTATAAGTTTACTCCAGAAAAATATAGGCATTATTTAAAGAAAAATACAAAAGATATTACAAAAGGAGACAAAATACAATATGTACAGACAGCTACAAATAAAAGGGATTAAAATAAGAAACTTACTCTCAGTCACAGATATGACGTGTTGATAAAGGGGAGAAGAATCTTCCCAAAGAAAATTGGTACATCAGCACAGCTTCATGTTAGCTGGTTCTGCCGGCATGTGATGCCTCGCTAATCACACATCCCAGCTTTATGCTTTTCTCTTGCTGACCTCACTGGGGGCTGACACAGAGAATGTATAAAAAGTTATTGAAAACTTCTACTTGCTATATTTTTAGCTGGAGACCTCACAGGGTGATGACGGGAGCATTATATGTTCCCCTGCGACTTTATCTTTCTTTAGATACCAAATATGACAAGTCTGCGGTTACTGAGGGGAGACACTGCTTCCTCGACTCCTGATGGCCGTACAGGCTGCAGAACGTTGCAGTGTGTAGCCTAAATTCTACCGATTCTGGAAATTTATTTTTCCTGTCCCTATGATTATTGTGCATTATGAAATTTGAATTCGAATAGACAAAGGAAAGTGTGATGAAACGTGCACACGGTCCGCCACACGGTAGCCCGGGGTATCACGGCTTGTGATCCCTCCGTGCCGCAACTGTGACGAAAACGCGCACACACACGACGGCTGCTGCCGTCCGACCCAGTAAACTGCAGGGATTTATAATTATCCCACTTCCCTTTAGGAACTTGCAGCTCTCTGGCGCCCCCTTACCCTTAGGTCAGTCAGAGAACTGCACCTAGGATAATTAGTCGCCAGACGGGTCACTTGGATGTGTGCTGGCTATTGGGCACGCTGAAGTGAGGGAATTATAATTACTCCGAGCCGCAGCCAGGCAATACACTTATAAAACCCGCTCTGTCACCGCCAACGCCACCCCATATGTCACCACTTAACAGCCCTTCTTTTTAAGCTGCCACCAGCTACGGTTTACTTGGAACAATTTATCAAGAGGGTCCGTAGCAACCCCAAAACAGTAGCGTAGTACTTCAGGCACGTGCAAATTCGTTTATAGAGCAGGAGAAACAAACTAATAATTTTATAGGTTTATTCCTTAAAAAAACAGGCAGTGCTTATAGTTTAAAAGAAAGGTAACAAGCTGAGGCAATATAGTTATGTACAATACAGTTACAAAATAAACGGGATGAAAAGTGAAAAGACTCACATGGTAGTTAGATCATATACAGGCAAGCCAGGCTGGGGAAGGAGCCACACGTCATAGTTCATTTGCAGATCTCTTAGTCAAGATGTCACAGCAAAGACTGAATAAGGGGGGGGGGCTCACCACAGGACTTATACCTGGGGCTGATGACCTCACAAAAGGGGATGGTTTTTCTGGCCACCTCCCCAGGGATGAAAGGTATGATTTGAGCTCTGAAATGTCATAAGGACCATAACTCAGCGGGGAACTCTAGCAGAATAATGGCAGACCTATCAATGATCTTACTTTAAAATGACAGTTCAAATGAGCCCAAACTTGGATGAGATAGTTCATAGGGCATCTGAGAATTCCATTTCTCGGGTTCTTTTGGGAGTTACGGGTTCACCAGTACCACGGGAACGATGCCCGTCGGCGCATGGTTCAACACAGTGACTTTCATGTTTCTGACACAAATTCCCACCGTGTTATCACCAAAAGGAATGAATCCTCATAATGGCTGCTATAGAAGGAGAGCACATGTGAAGACAATGGCGACCCCCTACGGTGAGGCGGGAAACTCCAGTGCTGGGAGCTCAGATTACACTGAGCCTTACTTATGCTGGGAGGGGGGAAGGGAAGCGCGCTATACACAAGCTGCTAAATGTAGTAGATGTCATCACAGAAAGTTTAAATCCTTGGCACGAGGAACTGCATTTAACTAGTGAGGGAAATAAAATGTCCATGTGTTGAAGGGAGGGGGAAAAAGGAGGAGCATTCCACAGAGGAGACTAAGGGGGCTAGAAGCTGCGAGGGGGGATCGTTTGTGAAGCATGACATTCCCAAACCAAAGAGAGGCAACAGGAGGCTCTGGATGGGTGTTTTGGCTATTTAGGCAACAACTCATATTTTCCTGACAACCGTAGACCACAAAATAATGGAGATTTGGCAAAGACTCACTCTCGTGGTTATTGTATGATAGCAGGAAGCTGAAGAGGGGAAGAGAGAAAACAAGAGAGCACAGTTAAAAACTTTAAAATGACAAGGGTGATGCTTTTCTATGCAGTATGCTCACCTGTAGGGGTTGTGCAGACTAGGCACAACTCTATGAATGGTTTTGTTAGGCGTTGGATTCCAACTTCGTGGCTTGCTGCCCATCCAAATAGGGTAGAGAAGTGTTAGTCCTGTTCCTTTCACTGCTCCAAATGGAAATATAGTGCAAAAAAAGCTTTTTCGGAGGCGCTTCCCTCTAGTAGCTGAAATCCCCAAAAGACCTTGATTCTGGAGCAACCTCAAGGTGATGTTCCACAGCAACAATATTACACGTGAGTGTTTACAATCACATTTATTTAAAAAATATTTTTTAAGTGCTCATGCAGTAACAACATAAAAAACTTTAAAAAAATACCAATGCTTTTCCGCTCTAAATTAGCCTTCCTCAGGTGTATGAAGTGATGTACCATATGGGAAGTTTCATATACATACAACCCCATGAGATGTGGGTGTGGTTGCAAACCTGAAACCTCTTGTCTTTCCTATATTGTTGAAAACATGTTATAGAATATATATATATAAGAGAGAGAGAGAGAGAGAGAGAGAGAGAGAGAGAGAGAGAGAAGAGAGCAATATATTTAAATTGTAGCATTCTAAGAAAATTGTCAAATTGATTTCTGTTCAAATATACACATTCAACCTACTAGATAAAGAGAGACCTCTCCAAACAGGTCATCTCCCTCTCTGTACAAATCAATTACTCCAAATAAATCCCAAACAGTCTCTTCTGTCTTTATGCTGTGTTAGAGTTGGGATTTTCTCTCTGGGTCCAACCTCACGTATGATTATAGCTCAGGTACCTAGAGACGGGAGAAATAATTCAGAGAGACACAGAGTGCTTGTCTTTCCAAAATAATCTCTTTTATTGAATCAAAGAGTGATCTTTTATAGGAGAAGATCAAAGGGAAACAAGGTGTTATACAATAATTTGGTAAAAATATGGGTTATACAATGGGTTGTCAAATACATCCTGGAATATAAGATAGACTACATGAGAAAATGTGGGGGGACTTCCTTTATGTCAACGAGTCCTGGTGCAAGCGTTGAAATTCTCAAGAGAATTTGGGCTGAATTCACAGAATTTTTGGGTGATTACAGACTATATCGCTATAAAATTGGAAACAACAATATGTCCTTGACGATTTCTGGGTATTGAAGGGACTAACCACTGGCCTTAAAAATATCCACACGTAGACAGATGATAACACTGAAAACATAGATAATTCCTCTATAATGCTATTCTCTTGTATTTTATTGAACTTAGGAGATAGAAGCTAACCATTTTTTTCACAGTTATTTTAGGTTTCTTGTTTTTGTTAAAAAAATTAAAAAAACTTATTTTTTTTTAATATTTTGTGCATAATATGCATTGTTCTACTTGCAAAATTAACCCTGCATGAGCGATGTTGTGATCTATACACAGTAGCAGGAGAGCTGTTGGGATTAAACACTCATCACATGCAATTGCGATCGTTATCCTAAAGCTTCTATTTAGAGATAAATCACACTTGTTCACTTCCAGCGCTCCACAAGGGAGGAATGTCCTCGTCGAACTGCATAACTTGCCTCAGACCCTGAGCAGATTACAAACAGCGTCCAATAGACCCACAATAAGGAGACCTCAAGGTCAGGCAATTTGAGTTTTGCTTCCTATTCCTTTAAAGTTGCTATTTTTCATTGGGATCCTCTTTGTGGGTTATATTAGTAGTTTTTTAAAAAGTTTTTTTTTATGTTGTTAGTGCATGAGCACTTAAAATATATTTTAAGAATAAATGTAATTGTAAACACGCAAGTGTAATATTGTTACTCTGGACCACCTGGAGGTTGCTCCAGAATCAAGGTCTTTTTGGGATTCTAGCTACTAGAGAGAAGCGCCTTCGAAAAAGTTTTTTCCACTATATAATGTGGTTATTCTATGAGAATTCGGCCCAAGGCAAGAGCTCAGCCCAGTCACTGTGGTGAGCATTGACAAAGTGCCAGAGAAAATTAGTTAGGATCTGATTGACTTATTCCACTTGCTCATTGTACTGAGGATAGTAGAAAGATGAGAAATCCAAAGTAACATCCATCAGCTTACAGGTTGCCCTCCAGAAACGAGAGGTAAACTGAACACCTCTATCGGAGACTATGTGAAGCGGAAGACCATGGAGGCGAAAAATCTGAAGAATAAATTGTTTTGCTAGTACTGGCGCAGATGGAAGACCAGATAGCGAGATGAAATGAGCCTTCTTGGCGAAACGATCCACCACCACCCAGATGACAGTTCTCCCAGCCAACACTGGCATATCCGTGATGAAATCCATGGAGATATGCTGGCAGGGGGGCAGACAGAACAAGGAAGGGAAGCAACTGACCGACCGGTCGAAAGCTGTTTGGGAGTCTTATTTTGGGCACACGAGGGACAAGCAGAGATGAAATTCGCAATATCTTTGCGCAGGGTCGGCCATCAATAGTGTCAAGAGATAAGGAGAGTTTTCTTCTGTCCGACATGGCCCGCCACCTTAGAGGAATGACCCCAAAGAAGAACCCACTTCCTGTCAGGTTCAGCCACATACAGTTGTGCTCAAAAGTTTACATACCCCGGCAGAATTTTTGCTTTCTTGGCTTTTTTTCAGAGAATATGAATGATAACACCAAAATGTTTTCTCCATTCATGGTTAGTGGTTGGGTGAAGCCATTTCTTGTCAGACTACTGTGTTTTCTCTTTTTAAATCATAATGACAGCCCAAAACATCCAAGCCATAATCATCAACATTAACAGAAATAAACACGTGACATAGATCACTCTGTGTGTAATGACTATATATAATATGAGTTTCACTTTTTGTATTGAAGAACTGAAATAAATTCACTTTTTGATGATATTCTAATTTTGTGAGAAGCACCTTGTGATGAACGGGCACACAGCCCGCCACACGGTAGCCCGGGGGTCACGGCTTGTGATCCCACCGCTGCCACCAATATGTGATGAACGGGCACACAGTCCGCCACACGGTAGCCCGGGGTCAAGGCTTGTGATCCCACCGCTGCCACCACATGTGATGGAACGTGCACACACACGACGGCTGCTGCCGCCCGACCCAGTAAACTGCAGGGATTTATAACTATCCCACTTCCACTTAGGAACTTGCAGCTCTCTGGCGCCCCCCTTACCCTCAGGTCAGTCAGGGAACTGCACCTAGGATAATTAGTCGCCAGACGGGTCACTTGGATGTGTGCTGGCTATTGGGCACGCTGCAGTGAGGGAATTATAATTACTCCTGGCTGCAGCCAGGCAGTACCCTTATAAACCCCGCTGCGTCACTGCCAGCGTCACCCAATAGATTAACACTTTACACCCCTTTCTTTTAGCTGCCACCAGCTACGGCTTTTGATGAACAATTTATCAAGAGGGTCCGTAGCAACCCCAAAACAGTAGCGTAGTGCTTCAGGCACGTGCAAATTCGTTTATAGAGCAGGAGAAACAAACTAATAAATTTATAGGTTTATTCCTTAAAAACAGGCAATGCTTATATAATATAAAAAGATGTAACAAACTGAGACAATATCGTTATGTACAAATGCAGTTATAAAATAGGATTAAGAATGAAAATCACTCACATGGTTGTTAGATCATTACAGGCAAGCCAGGCTGGGGGAAGGAGCCACACATCATAGTTCATTGGTAGATCTCTTACTCAGGACATCCCAGCAGAAAAGTATCCCTAAGGAACTTCACTGTAAGACTTATGCATGTCAGCTTCTGACCTCACAAAAAGAGCTGGTCCTCTGGCCACCTCCCCTGGCTGCAAGCTATGGTTTGAGCTCTGCAATATCATAAGGTTCATAACTCGTCCTGTGAACCTAGCAGAATAACGGCAGACCTATCAATGATCTCACTCCAAACTGACGGTTCCAATGAGCCCACACTTGGGTGGGCTAGTACATGGGGCACCCGAGAATTCCATTTCTCGGGTTCTGTTGGAGTTACGGGTTTACCAGTACCACGGGAACGATGCCCGTCGGCGCATGGTTCAACACAGTAACTTTCGTGTTTCTAGCGAATGCTCCCACCGTGTTATTCCAAAAAAGAATGAATTCTCCAAAATGGCTGCTATAGGACTTTTGCAGGGTTTGCTAAGACAAAGGAAAATTCCTGAGGTGGGAGGGATGAGAGATCAAGTGCGCTGCAGAGAGAAGGAGGGAGGGGCACTTTGCCCTGTGCTTGCAAACAGTGGGGGCCGCAGTTCTAGCAACAGCACAAGACATGAAGCTTGCAATATCATCACACCTCACCCCTTTAGAGGGCGCTACGGAGGCATGACCTGTCGGTAATCCGACATGCGCACCTCAGCGGGTTCGCCACGTCGTGATAACCCATCAGCATTCCCATGATCACTGCCTTTCTTGTGTTGTACGGCAAAATCATACTGCTGCAGGGCCAGGCTCCAGCGTAGCAACCTACCATTGGTTCCGGACACTGTGTGCAGCCAGCTCAGAGGGTTGTGGTCCGTGACCACCTTGAAGGTGCGCCCGTACAGGTATGGCTGCAAACGTTGCAGTGCCCAGACCATGGCCAGGCACTCCTTATCGATGGTGGAGTATGCCACTTCCCTTGGCAGAAGTTTCCGGCTCAGGTACAACACGGGGTGCTCCTGGTTCCCCGAATCAACCTGGCTGAGTACAGCACCGAGGCCAAATTCGCTGGCGTCAGTCTGTACCAGGAATGGCCGACTGCTGTCGACGGCTTTCAACACTGGAGAGCTGCACAGGGCTGTTTTCAAAGCTCGGAATGCCGCCTCACAGCCATCTGTCCAGTTGACTGTTTGGGGTAGACCGCCCTTGGTGAGGTCCGTCAAGGGTTTTGCAATGGCGCTATAGTTCGGTACGAAACGCCTATAGTACCCGGCAGTGCCCAGGAAGGACTTCACCTGCTTTTTGGTCCTGGGGGTGGGCCAGGACACGATCGCGTCCACTTTCTCGGGCTCTGGACTCATGGAACCCCCACCTACCCGGTGCCCCAGGTAGTGGACCTCCCTCATGCCCATCTGGCATTTTCCCGGCTTGATGGTCAGACCTGCCTGGTGAATACGCTTGAGCACCTCCTGGAGATGCTGAAGGTGTTCCTCCCAGGTGGAACTGAAGACGGCAATGTCGTCCAGGTACGCCACAGCGTACTCCTCCAGTCCCTGAAGCAGGTGGTTGACCATCCGCTGAAAAGTGGCAGGGGCATTCTTCATGCCGAAAGGCATGACCGTGGACTCGTACAGTCCAAAAGGGGTGATAAAGGCAGATTTCTCCTGCGCCGCAGGGCTCAGGGGAATCTGCCAGTATCCCCGGCTCAAATCCATGATGGATATGTACTTGGCATTCGCCAACCGCTCCAGCAGATCCTCGATGCGTGGCATTGGGTGCGCATCAGAGGTAGTGATGGCGTTGAGCCCCCTGTAGTCCACGCAGAACCGGGTGGTCCGATCCTTTTTTGGCACGAGAACTACAGGTGAGGCCCACGCGCTTTTGGACGGCCGGATCACCCCCAGCTGCAACATCTCATGGATCTCCTGGCGCATAATCTGCTGCACTTCCTCAGAGATCCGATAAGGTGTCCGCCGTAACGGGGCGTGATTCCCGGTGTCCACCTCGTGGACTGCCAACTCGGTCCTTCCGGGTCGGTTCGTGAACTCGGCCCGGAAGGGTTCCAGAGTGGTCAGCAACTGCAACCGCTGGGAGACGGTTAGCGAGGCATTTACCTCCATGTCCTCAATGGACCCATTGGCATTAGCTTGGGCCAGCATGTCTAGGAGGGGATCCTCTTCCCCGTCCTCGGGCAGATTGCAGACCGGTAGGACGCAGGCTTCACGTTCGTGATGGGCCTTCATCATGTTGACGTGAAAGGCCTTGCGCCTACCCCGAGTGTGGTCAAGCGTGACCACGTAGGTGGCTGGGTTGAGCTGTTGGTGCACGACGTACGGGCCTTCCCAGGCTGCCTGAAGCTTATCCTTTGGTACGGGGACCAGCACCCACACCTTTTGACCCACCTGGTAGGTCCGCTCCCGGGCGTTCTGGTCGTACCAGTGCTTCTGGTCAGCCTGAGCCTGCGTCATGTTGTCATGCACCAACTGCGTCAAGGTCTGCATCTTGTCGCGGAAGCGCATGACATAATCCACGATGGACACTTCCGTGGGGTTTGGCTCATCTTCCCAGGATTCTCTTATCAACCCAAGGGGTCCCCGGACTCGCCTACCATACAGGAGCTCGAAGGGGGAGAACCCCGTCGAGGCCTGCGGGACTTCTCTGTAGGCAAATAGCAGGTGTGGGAGGTACCGCTCCCAATCGCGTCCCTGGGTCTCAACCAGCATGCGGAGCATCTGTTTGAGGGTACCGTTAAAGCGCTCACACAAACCATTGGTCTGTGGGTGATACGCACTCGATACCATACGCGTCACCTGCATTTTGCTGCAGAGAGCCTTCATTAGGCGAGACATAAATTGAGTCCCTTGATCGGTAAGCATCTCCCTGGGAAATCCTACCCGTGAAAAGATGGTCACCAGTGCATCCGCCACCTTATCTGCCCTAGTTGAGGACAGAGCTACTGCCTCCGGGTACCGGGTAGCATAGTCTACCACAGTAAGGATGTATTGCTTTCCAGAGCTGCTGGGGACGGCCAGCGGGCCCACAATGTCCACCGCGATCCTCTGGAAAGGCTCCTCTATCACTGGCAACGGGATCAGGGGAGCCTTAAGAGCAGGCCCCGCCTTCCCCACTCTTTGACAGGTGATACAGGAGCGGCAGTAGTTAGTCACATCTGTCCCCATCTTGGGCCAATAGAAGTGTTGAGACAGCCGTGCCTTAGTTTTGCTAATCCCCAAGTGTCCAGCAAGTGGAATCTCATGGGCAATCCTCAACAACTCACCTCGGAACTGGTGCGGGACGACCAGCTGTTTCCCCCTCAACCACTCCTTTTGGGAATCTCCGGGTACTGTCTCCCGGTACAACCTTCCTCGTTCCCAGAACACCCTCTCCTTATCAGTCACGGAGGTGGGCGTCTCGGCGAGGTGCCTCAAGTTCTCCAGGCTCGCATCTGAGTGCAGAGCGGCCTGGAACTCCTGGCTGGAGGCAGCCAGAAGTGACGTCAGGGTTCCTCCCTCATTGGGACCCTCTGGGACCGGCTCTGGGTCCACCTCTGGTTCAGTCTCTCCGGTAGCGGAGGAGGGTCCAGATGGCAGGGCGCTACCTGCGATCCGGGCACTCTGACTGCGGGTGACAGCAGCTACATATGCAGTCTCCCCGGGGATTTCTATAGACCCATCAGCCTGCGCTACTATGGGCTCTACCTCCCCATCCACCCCCAACACTTCAGGAGCAGTGCTACTTATGGGCCAGTTACCTTCCTCGGTGGCACTGGTCAGTGTCATGGCGTCACCTTCCTCACGGTTCCCATGCACCTCCCCATTTCCTTGAGCACTGTCGCTTGCTCCTGCTAGGGGTTCCTCAGCCGCCTCACTCCGCAGAGCGACGGGACTGAACGCTCCTGTACCTGTGGACACATCTACCACTTCAGAGAAAGGGTTAACAGATTCAGATGGCACAGATACATCACTATCAACATCAGTCCTAGGGAAAGAAAGGTTATCAGTTGCATCATCACTTCGCAAAGCATTAGCAGGTAACACAATCAGTTTCCCATCATCATCAACATCAACATCATGGTTAACGTTAACCTTATCATCAGATTGGGAAGGGGTGTCAGGGACATAGTACGCTACCATCCTCCCCAGATCAGTCCCCAATAAAACATCAGTGGGCAGGTTTTCGGACACCCCCACTTCCTTCACCCCGCTCCCGGGACCCCAGTCAATGAAAACTCGGGCTATCGGCAAGGGGTAGTGGACGCCCCCAATCCCTGTGACAGTTAAGGTTTTCCCCGGAATCAACTCTTCAGGGGCCGCCAGTTCGGGTCGGATGAGGGTTCGTTCAGCCCCGGTGTCCTTGAGGCCTGTAGCAAGACGGGCCCCCACGCGGACGGGCTGCACGTTGTCATCAACCCTCCCCACCACACCACCCACCAAAAGAACAGAGGCGTTGGGCCCGGAGGCCTTGGCTGGGGGTTCTTCTGCCTCTCCGGACAGGTGGCGCTGATGTGTCCAGTCCTTTTACAGGAGAAACACTGGCGGGGGTCTGATGTAGGCCTGGCGCTGTCAAAGGGGATAGTGCCTCCAGAGGGATGACTGGCAGGGGCACTGGGGTTGGTTGCAGGCTTACCCCCTCCCCAGCGGGTGGCGACGGACTTCCGCACCTCGGGTTTCCGGTTGGCCTCATAGCTGTCGGCGATCCGGGCTGTTGTGACCGCGTCCTCTGGTTCTCGGTCCAGGATGAACTGTCGGACCTCAGTTGGGCACAGATGCAGGAACTGGTCTTTGATCATCAGGTCTTTCAGCTCCTCATAGGTGTCAACTGACAGTCCATGGATCCACTGGTCAAAGTGGTTCCTGAGTCCTTGCACCACATCGCTATAACTGTCGTGTGGGCCACGTTGGAGGTTCCGGAACTTCTTTCGGTATACCTCAGGGGTTAGCTGGTACTTGGCGATCAGGGCCTGCTTGATGGCCTCATAGTCACTGTCTTGATCTGGCGCGAGGGAAGCGAACGCCTCCAAAGCTTTGCCCTTTAGCCCGGGGGTCAAGTACCTGGCCCATTGGTCGGCAGGCAGCCGGTACTGTCTGCAGACTTTCTCAAAGGCCCGCAGAAAAGTGTCCAAGTCTCCGTCCCTTTCCAGCACGGGAAAGTGCTCCGGCCGGGGCTTGGGACTCTGAGTGCTGCTGGGCACACTGCCCTGAGCTGTGGAGGGCATTGCCCCTCGCTGGACCATCTCCAGCTCATGGCTCTCTGCGCTTGGGCTGCCCGCTCGGCTCGGGCTCTCTCAGCCTCCCGCTCGGCTCTCTCAGCCTCTCGCTGGGCTTGGCGCTCGGCTCTCTCAGCCTCTCGCTGGGCTTGGCGCTCGGCTCGGGCCTCCTGCTGGTATTGCTGAATCAGCTTCAGGCGCACCCCCCGGTCGTCGGTGGGGAGTTCCTCCAGGGCCGCCTGCAGGTAAGGGTCCATCCCGCCCTGGTTGTAAGCCTGCAGGGTTTGGGCCTCTGCTGCCGCCCCACCTTGGCTTGGGCCGGCTTCTGTGCCCTCCTCGCTCTCAGCGTGGTCCTGTGGCATCAGGACCTTGATCAGTTGAGCTTTGGTTTGGCCCCTGGGGTCAAGGCCTCGGGAAATGCATATTCCAGCAAGAGTGTCCCTTTTCTGCAGTTTGTACCAACTTGCTCCTATTGTAGCCATGTTTGCCAAATAAAAGATAGGATAGAAAAACAAAGAGAAGGGAGGGGTAACCGCAAGTACACACAATTGTCTCAGGACTAATAAACACTGAGTCTGTTCTCCAAAACTTTAGTTGCAGGGTCGCTGAAGAACCGTGCAAGTCTTTTAGTGAATGGAATGATTGCTCAAACCAGATCACTAATGCTCTATAATCCCACTGCTGCCACCAATATGTGATGAACGGGCACACAGCCCGCCACACGGTAGCCCGGGGGTCACGGCTTGTGATCCCACCGCTGCCACCAATATGTGATGAACGGGCACACAGTCCGCCACACGGTAGCCCGGGGGTCACGGCTTGTGATCCCACCGCTGCCACCAATATGTGATGAACGGGCACACAGTCCGCCACACGGTAGCCCGGGGGTCACGGCTTGTGATCCCACCGCTGCCACCACATGTGATGGAACGTGCACACACACGACGGCTGCTGCCGCCCGACCCAGTAAACTGCAGGGATTTATAACTATCCCACTTCCACTTAGGAACTTGCAGCTCTCTGGCGCCCCCCTTACCCTCAGGTCAGTCAGGGAACTGCACCTAGGATAATTAGTCGCCAGACGGGTCACTTGGATGTGTGCTGGCTATTGGGCACGCTGCAGTGAGGGAATTATAATTACTCCTGGCTGCAGCCAGGCAGTACCCTTATAAACCCCGCTGCGTCACTGCCAGCGTCACCCAATAGATTAACACTTTACACCCCTTTCTTTTAGCTGCCACCAGCTACGGCTTTTGATGAACAATTTATCAAGAGGGTCCGTAGCAACCCCAAAACAGTAGCGTAGTGCTTCAGGCACGTGCAAATTCGTTTATAGAGCAGGAGAAACAAACTAATAAATTTATAGGTTTATTCCTTAAAAACAGGCAATGCTTATATAATATAAAAAGATGTAACAAACTGAGACAATATCGTTATGTACAAATGCAGTTATAAAATAAAATAGGATTAAGAATGAAAATCACTCACATGGTTGTTAGATCATTACAGGCAAGCCAGGCTGGGGGAAGGAGCCACACGTCATAGTTCATTGGTAGATCTCTTACTCAGGACATCCCAGCAGAAAAGTATCCCTAAGGAACTTCACTGTAAGACTTATGCATGTCAGCTTCTGACCTCACAAAAAGGGCTGGTCCTCTGGCCACCTCCGCTGGCTGCAAGCTATGGTTTGAGCTCTGCAATATCATAAGGTTCATAACTCGTCCTGTGAACCTAGCAGAATAACGGCAGACCTATCAATGATCTCACTCCAAACTGACGGTTCCAATGAGCCCACACTTGGGTGGGCTAGTACATGGGGCACCCGAGAATTCCATTTCTCGGGTTCTGTTGGAGTTACGGGTTTACCAGTACCACGGGAACGATGCCCGTCGGCGCATGGTTCAACACAGTAACTTTCGTGTTTCTAGCGAATGCCCCCACCGTGTTATTCCAAAAAAGAATGAATTCTCCAAAATGGCTGCTATAGGACTTTTGCAGGGTTTGCTAAGACAAAGGAAAATTCCTGAGGTGGGAGGGATGAGAGATCGAGTGCGCTGCAGAGAGAAGGAGGGAGGGGCACTTTGCCCTGTGCTTGCAAACAGTGGGGGCCGCAGTTCTAGCAACAGCACAAGACATGAAGCTTGCAATATCATCACACACCTGTATGTGTATATATGTGTATTGTAATGGGTTTATAATTTTTTAAGATTGTTATGGATAAAAGAAATGATTTGCACAAACTGAGTGATCAATTACTCTTTTACTTAAGAATTTAAAAGAAAAGTTACAATAAAGGATTACAAATATCATCTAAGTTTCAATACAAAGTAAAAGGAAATTTAAACAGTAATTAAATCAATAAATGATAATATGGTAATTAAAAATAATTAGCTTCGTATAATAACAAATTCTGGGTGGTATGCGCAACTGACCCAGAATCAGAGTAATGTTGTTTTCTGAACATCTCCAGATTCCAAAATGACTTCTTGTCCGTCTCTGTCTCTGTATGTAACTACCCTCACAAGAGTTCGTTCGTCTTTTATATCCAATGTATCTCAGCAAAAAGTCTGATCTTCATTGGGGTGCCAGGAAGAAACCTCCTTAACCCAGTCAGTTACAAACAACAAAATAACTGGTCATTTACTAATCACTGGTCAGTTACTAACAAAAAAATGACCTTCTGCTACCCTCCCTGGAAGTAAGGATATATTATATATTAAACTGATTGAAACCTTATAAAAATCAATATCTAGGACTACATTATGTCAGTGACATCTTTATATCTATCTATTCTATGTGTTATTCTATCTATTTTATTCTAACCTATCACGCTGTGATATTACTGTACTCGGCAGATGAATTGCCAGTCTTTCAAAGGAGATTGTGCATAAAAATCGGACAACACTCGCATGGTCTAAATGCTGTGACGCTAGTCACTACTCACAGACAGGCCGTGAGGCAGAAGAGTCAGATGTTACGGGGGTCAATATCAGAAGACTATGTAGATAACCAAGGGAAAAGACGAAAGCGTAAGTCAGGTCACAGTCCAGGGTCAATAATAAGAGATAGTGGATCAAAAGCCGAAGGACAAGATAAAGGGATAGTCAGAACACGGTCCAAGGAGTCAGGCAGCAGAAGATCAGAACTCAGAGCAACAGAATCAGGCTAACACTCACCAAGAAGCACAAACTACGTCTGGCAGGGATCAGGGGCAGACAGCACAGTTAAGTAGGTAATGTGATCACCAGAACACTGAACACCTGCAGAAAGTCCCACACATCCCTGTCACAGATTGGACAGCAGAGCTATCAATCAAGGCACTGACAGCCCAGCAAGCCCACCACATTATTGGACAGCCAAGCTGTCAATCAAGGCACAGCTCAGCAAGACAGTTTCCATAGAACAGCATAGCAATCTTTCACTGAGCGGAGGAATCGTGACTAGTGTTGAGCGATACTTCCCGATATCAAGAAGTATCAGATCGGATTGGATTGGACCGATACCCAAAAAGTATCGGGTATTGCCGATTCCGATACCGGAAACCAATGCAAGTCAATGGGACAGAAATATCATAATTAAAATAAACCCTTTCTTTTCTTGTAAACACTAGATATACACACATAGAATACATATATATATATATATATATATATATATATACATGTCATTTTGACATATATATATATATTATATACATATATTTATAGTTCATACACTTCTACATAGTAAAATAGCCGCTAATTCAATTGCCGGCTTTTGTGAAATTACAGAACCACTCGACATGAAATGACACATGGTTTACAAACAGTTAACCATGTCATTTCATGTAGTTTGATATATGGTTTTCACTAGCAATTACATGAGTGTATGTGTGCAAAATTTCATACATGTAGGGGTTAATTAAAGGTGTAAATTCGTTGAAAAAAAATGTGTGGGCTCCCGAGCTATTTTCTAAGCTAGACAGACAAAGCCAGCGAGTGGGGGCAGATAATAATAGCCGAGGGAGGGTGCATTTATTTTGTGCCCCCCCTGGCTACTAACATCTGCCCCCAGCCACCCCAGAAAAGGCACATCTATAATTAGATTCGCCCTTTCTGGCACTTTGCCGGTCTATTCCCATTGCCCTGTAGCGGTGGCGAATGGGTTAATAATGGGTTAAAGCCACCTTGCTATTGAAAGGTGACTTTAAGCCAGGTTAATAATTGAGAGCTGTCAATTAGACAACTATCAATTATTAATCCTATTGTATGAAATAAAAAATAAAACACACACACTTTAATTAAAAATCATTTTAATGAAATAATGAAACAGTTTTTGACCATATTTTATTTTCCAGGTAAATCCATTCGAAGCCCTTGTTCACCTGTAATAAAAATAAAATAATAAAGCAACATTATTCTTACCTATCCGGTGCTCTGTCAGGTCCCCGATGTAATCCTTCTGAAAGGGTTAATGTTTACTGCAGGGACCGCAGCTAATGCTGCCAGCCTCGCTGTAAACCCCCGAATGAATCATCTCCTCTCCTGGCTTCCCACTTTCACTTCAGGTCAGCCGGGGATGCCGCACAGCATCAGTGACATCAGAGGGAATCGCGGCTTACCTGAACTGAACTGATTAACAAAAATAGGGGATCCCCTCGAAAAAAATGCGCTTTACCGGTTCTTCCCACTTGCCCTGTAGCAGTGGCAAGTGGGGTGATAAGGGGTTAATGTCACCTTTGATTGAACGGTGACAATAAGCCCGGTTAATAATGGAGAGGCGTCAATAAGACACCGATCCATTATTATTAATAAAGGTTGAGTAAATCAAGAAAGGCACATCCAGCCCATGAATGGCAGCGCTTCCCAGGACTCACATCCAAAGATGATATTTCATATTTTTTTATTTAATAAGTTAAAATGGAGGAGATACAACGCGTTTCGGATACAGTATATATCCTTCATCAGGTATCATCAAAACACAGTACAAATCCTAATAATTTAAATGGGAATTTTATATTATTAGGATTTGTACTGTGTTTTGATGATACCTGATGAAGGATATATACTGTATCCGAAAGGCGTTGTATCTCCTCTATTTTAACGTATTAAATAAAAAAATATGAAATATCATCTTTGGATGTGAGTCCTGGGAAGCGCTGCCCATCATGGGCTGGATGTGCCTTTCTTGATTTACTCATCCTGTGTGAGCCTGAATCTGGCTCTTTCACATGGATCCACCAGAGGCAAGCTGCAAGCCCTGTCTATTGAAAAGTATCCCAGAAGGATTTTTGAGGATACATACTCGTAATCAAAAGCCATATTAGTCTTCTATCAGGTGAGTGCATAAAATTGTGCACACTTTAAAGACTATAATATTGTTTTTACGCACTTAGGGCGCCGCGATTTGTCTATTCTTCTCTCCCAAACAGGTTTTTTTTTGTATAATCATAAAGGTTGTAAATGTTTAAAAAAATACACAACCAGAAAAAAGTCTTTTAATGAAATAATACACAACACAGTTTTCATTATTTTTTATTGTACGCTCATCCTGTGACGCCATCGTTCTCCTGTAAAAAAACAAAAATAACAAACCAACACAAATACTCCGTCCGACGTAGTCCAAGATAACGAGGGTCCCACGACGAGTCCAGCTCTGCTACATCTGGATGCCAGGCTCAGCCTGACATCCCGACACAGCAGAGCAGCTTACCGGTGGAGATTCCCGGCGGTGACGTCATCTGGACTTCTTTACGGCCAGTTGTCGCGAGAGTACAGCTGGCCGAGATTACCCAGTACCCGGCAGTCATGTGCAGTTATCGCGAGAAGCTGCACGTGACCACCAGGGAGAGGGTAATGGCGGCCATCCATGACGTGACCTCCGGGGATCTTCTGCCAGGTAAGTGCTGAGTCCTGACTCCTGACAGACCCGACCGACACTGACAGTGACACTTTCGGAAAGTTCCTATGTCACATACTTCGTTCTGTGACACAGGAACTCCCCATAGACTTTACAGGAAAATTCTGATTCCGGTATCCGATATGCAAAAAGTATCGGATCTCAGAATCGGAATTCCGATACAGCGAATATTGGCCGATACCCGATATTTGCGGTATAGGAATGCTCAACACTAATCGCGACAAGTGCTGTGCAATTTTTTTTCTCGCACCCTAGGCTTGCATGGGCGAGTCTTGGTGCCAATTGCAGCCTGCTGCGATTTTACAAGCACGTCGAATACGCCTGAGAATAAAAAATACTAATATGAGCTGCCCCACTGGGCCACGTGCTATGCAATGTTTTCTCACATAGCATTCGGCCGTATTCTACAGTGGGGTGACTCCGGCCTAATATATAGTATGTCTGGGTGTCCCTCTCCAGTAGGTGCTCATTTTCAGGCATCTGTTTCGTGCTCTATACGCACACTGTATACGGCGCTCTGGTAGCGGCTGGTCAGGTGCGGTTCCAATCAGTAATATGAGTAGCAGTAAAACTCAACATTCGATAGGATTCTATACAAGAATTGTGGATTTATTAGCAATCAAGGACAGTCTGTAAATTGATGTTTCAGCCAATCATAGATCTGGGATGTGTAGTGAATGTATACTAATGATAATTGTGAAGTGGACTGTGAGCCGTGTGGTTATAAGCGGTCAGTGCTGCAGTGTGGTGACGTGGTCACTATCAGAAATGCATGAGAGTAGAGACCCCCAGACAGGAAACAGATCAGATCTGAGCCGCACAGACCCCATTTATATCTTCTTCTTCCCTCTCAGTTCGGCCCCAGGTGAAGGTGTCCGGTCAGGAGAATGGTGACGGCTTGATACTTATCTGCCGCCTGAACGGATTTCACCCCGAAGCTGTGGATATGAAGTGGATGAAGAACAAGAAGGACGAGGTTCACTCATATGAGACCACACACTCCTCAATCCTGACGGCACCTATCAGATCAGGGTCAGCACAGAAGTGACCCCCAAAGATGGCGACATAGTCTCCTGTTATGTGGATCACAGCAGCCTGAAGGAGCCGCTGAACATCGAGATGGGTGAGTAGTGTCCATACTGGGTGGATGATGAGAGTAATACTGGAATATGTCATGACTGGAGATCACTATTGTGACATCTCGTTAATGTGAAACTAATGAACCGTTCTGTACTTTACTAATAGCTGCAGAATAATCTGTGCTGTGTACAGGAGGAATAACACGATATCTGGCCATTATATCACTTGTATCTGAGGAATAACACGATATCTGGCCATTATATCACTTGTATCTGAGGAATAACACGGTATCTGGCCATTATATCACTTGTATCTGAGGAATACCACGATATCTGGCCATTATATCACTTGTATCTGATGAATAACATGATATCTGGCCATTATATCACTTGTATCTGAGGAATAACACGATATCTGGCCATTATATCACTTGTATCTGAGGAATAACACGATATCTGGCCATTATATCACTTGTATCTGAGGAATAACCCGATATCTGGCCATTATATCACTGTATCGAGGAAAACACATATCGGGTATTATACACTTGTATCTGAGAATAACACGATATCTGGCCATTATATCCTTGTATCTGAGGAATAACACGATATCTGGCCATTAATCACTTGTATCTGAGGAATACACATATCTGGCATTATACACTGTATCTGGAATAACCCGATATCTGGCATTAATCACTTATCTGAGATACCGATAATCTGGGCATTATATACTTGTATCTGATGATAACATGATATCTAGCCATTATAATCACTTGTACTGAGGAATAACACGATATCTGGCCATTATATCACTTGTATCTGAGGAATAACACGATATCTGGCCATTATATCACTTGTATCTGAGGAATAACACGATTCTGGCCATTATATCACTTGTATCTGAGGAATAACACGATATCTGGATTATATCACTTGTATCTGAGGAATAACACGATATCTGGCCATTATATCACTTGTATATGAGGAATAACACGATATCTGACCATTATATCACTTGTATCTGAGGAATAACACGATATCTGGCCATTATATCACTTGTATCTGAGGAATAACCGATATCTGGCCATTATATCACTTGTATCTGAGGAATAACACGATATCTGGCCATTATATCACTTGTATCTGAGGAATAACACGATATCTGGCCATTATATCACTTGTATCTGAGGAATAACACGATATCTGGCCATTATATCACTTGTATCTGAGGAATAACCGATATCTGGCCATTATATCACTTGTATCTGAGGAATAACACGATATCTGGCCATTATATCACTTGTATCTGAGGAATAACACGATATCTGGCCATTATATCACTTGTATCTGATGAATAACATGATATCTAGCCATTATATCACTTGTATCTGAGGAATAACACGATATCTGGCCATTATATCACTTGTATCTGAGGAATAACACGATATCTGGCCATTATATCACTTGTATCTGAGGAATAACCATATCTGGCCATTATATCATTGTATCTGAGGAATAACACGATATCTGGTTATTATATCACTTGTATCTGAGGAATAACACGATATCTGGCCATTATATCACTTGTATATGAGGAATACACGATATCTGACCATTATATCACTTGTATCTGAGGAATAACACGATATCTGGCCATTATATCACTTGTATCTGAGGAATAACACGATATCTGGCCATTTTATCACTTGTATCTGAGGAATAACACGATATCTGGCCATTATATCACTTGTATCTGAGGAATAACACGATATCTGGCCATTATATCACTTGTATCTGAGGAATAACACGATATCTGGCCATTATATCACTTGTATCTGAGGAATAACCCGATATCTGGCCATTATATCACTTGTATCTGAGGAATAACACGATATCTGGTTATTATAACTTGTATCTGAGGAATAACACGATATCTGGCCATTATATCACTTGTATCTGAGGAATAACACGATATCTGACCATTATATCACTTGTATCTGAGAAATAACACGATATCTGGCCATTATATCACTTGTATCTGAGGAATAACACGATATCTGGCCATTATATCACTTGTATTTGAGGAATAACACGATATTGTGATGAGTGCTGTGCTGGAATTGCTGTCCTCATCTCTTTTTTTTTTTTTGTACTGCTGAAAGTCCTCCTTCTCTCTGCAGCTCTCATACTTCTCCCTTCCCCCCCTGTCAGCCTGCACTCAGGCAGTGTAATGTGAGCTGCCAGTGCTGGAAGTTTTCCCGCTTCTCCGCAGGGGTCCTGCATTGTCCGAACACGTGCTTTCTTCCTATAGCAGCCATGTTGGAGTATTCATTCTTTTTTGGTTAATAACACGGTGGGAGCATTCGCTAGAAACACGAACGTCACTGTGTTGAACCATGCGCCGACGGGCATCGTTCCCGTGGTACCGGTGAACCCGTAACTCCAACAGAGCCCGAGAAATGGAATTCTCGGGTGCCCCATGAGCTATGTCACCCAAGTTTGGGTTCATTTGAACCATTATTTCAAAGCAAGATCATTGATAGGTCTGCCATTATTCTGCTAGAGTTCCCCGCTGAGTTATGAACCTTATGATATTGCAGAGCTCAGACCATAGCTTGCAGCCAGGGGAGGTGGCCAGAGGACCAGCCCTTTTTGTGAGGTCAGAAGCTGACATGCATAAGTCTTACAGTGAAGTTCAGTAGTAGTCTTTCTGCTGGGATGTGCTGAGTAAGAGATCTCCCAATGAACTATGACGTGTGGCTCCTTCCCCCAGCCTGGCTTGTCTTGCCTGTAACTATCATGTGAGTTATCTTTCATTCTTAATCCCATTTTATTTTATAACTGCATCTGTACATAACGATATTGTCTCAGTTTGTTACATCTTTTTATATTATATAAGCATTGCCTGTTTTTAAGGAATAAACCTATGAATTTATTAGTTTGTTTCTCCTGCTCTATAAACGAATTTTCACGCGCCTGACGTACTACGCTACTGTTTTGGGGTTGCTACGGACCCTCTTGATAAATTGTTCATCAAAAGCCGTAGCTGGTGGCAGCTAAAAGGAAGGGGTGTAAAGTGTTAATCTATTGGGGGATGCTGGCAGTGACGCAGCGGGGTTTATAAGGGTACTGCCTGGCTGCAGCCAGGAGTAATTATAATTCCCTCACTGCAGCGTGCCCAATAGCCAGCACACATCCAAGTGACCCGTCTGGCGACCAATTATCCTAGGTGCAGTTCCCTGACTGACCTGAGGGTAAGGGGGGCGCCAGAGAGCTGCAAGTTCCTAAGTGGAAGTGGGATAGTTATAAATCCCTGCAGTTTACTGGGTCGGACGGCAGCGGCCGTCGTGTGTGTGCACGTTCCATCACATGTGGTGGCAGCGGTGGGATCACGAGCCGTGACCCCCAGGCTACCGTGTGGCGGACTGTGTGCCCGTTCATCACATATTGGTGGCAGCAGTGGGATCACAAGCCGTGACCCCCGGGCTACCGTGTGGCGGACTGTGTGCCCGTTCATCACATATTGGTGGCAAGCGGTGGGATTATAGAGCATTAGTGATCTGGTTTGAGCAATCATTCCATTCACTAAAAAACTTGCACGGTTCTTCAGCGACCCTGCAACTAAAGTTTTGGAGAACAGACTCAGTGTTTATTAGTCCTGAGACAATTGTGTGTACTTGCGGTTACCCCTCCCTTCTCTTTGTTTTTCTATCCTATCTTTTATTTGGCAAACATGGCTACAATAGGAGCAAGTTGGTACAAACTGCAGAAAAGGGACACTCTTGCTGGAATATGCATTTCCCGAGGCCTTGACCCCAGGGGCCAAACCAAAGCTCAACTGATCAAGGTCCTGATGCCACAGGACCACGCTGAGAGCGAGGAGGGCACAGAAGCCGGCCCAAGCCAAGGTGGGGCGGCAGCAGAGGCCCAAACCCTGCAGGCTTACAACCAGGGCGGGATGGACCCTTACCTGCAGGCGGCCCTGGAGGAACTCCCCACCGACGACCGGGGGGAGCGCCTGAAGCTGATTCAGCAATACCAGCAGGAGGCCCGAGCCGAGCGCCAAGCCCAGCGAGAGGCTGAGAGAGCCGAGCGCCAAGCCCAGCGAGAGGCTGAGAGAGCCGAGCGGGAGGCTGAGAGAGCCCGAGCCGAGCGGGAAGCCCAAGCGCAGAGAGCCCATGAGCTGGAGATGGTCCAGCGAGGGGCAATGCCCTCCACAGCCCAGAGCAGTGTGCCCAGCAGGACTCAGAGTCCCAAGCCCGGCCGGAGCACTTTCCCGTGCTGGAAAGGGACGGAGACTTGGACACTTTTCTGCGGGCCTTTGAGAAAGTCTGCAGACAGTACCGGCTGCCTGCCGACCAATGGGCCAGGTACTTGACCCCCGGGCTAAAGGGCAAAGCTTTGGAGGCGTTCGCTTCCCTCGCGCCAGATCAAGACAGTGACTATGAGGCCATCAAGCAGGCCCTGATCGCCAAGTACCAGCTAACCCCTGAGGTATACCGAAAGAAGTTCCGGAACCTCCAACGTGGCCCACACGACAGTTATAGCGATGTGGTGCAAGGACTCAGGAACCACTTTGACCAGTGGATCCATGGACTGTCAGTTGACACCTATGAGGAGCTGAAAGACCTGATGATCAAAGACCAGTTCCTGCATCTGTGCCCAGCTGAGGTCCGACAGCTCATCCTGGACCGAGAACCAGAGGACGCGGTCACAACAGCCCGGATCGCCGAGAGCTATGAGGCCAACCGGAAACCCGAGGTGCGGAAGTCCGTCGCCACCCGCTGGGGAGGGGGTAAGCCTGCAACCAACCCCAGTGCCCCAGCCAGTCGTCCCTCTGGAGGCACTATCCCCTTTGCCAGCGCCAGGCCTACATCAGACCCCCGCCAGTGTTTCTCCTGTAAAAGGACTGGTCACATCAGCGCCACCTGTCCGGAGAGGCAGAAGAACCCCCCAGCCAAGGCCTCCGGGCCCAACGCCTCTGTTCTTTTGGTGGGTGGTGTGGTGGGGAGGGTTGATGACAACGTGCAGCCCGTCCGCGTGGGGGCCCGTCTTGCTACAGGCCTCAAGGACACCGGGGCTGAACGAACCCTCATCCGACCCGAACTGGCGGCCCCTGAAGAGTTGATTCCGGGGAAAACCTTAACTGTCACAGGGATTGGGGGTGTCCACTACCCCTTGCCGATAGCCCGAGTTTTCATTGACTGGGGTACCGGGAGCGGGGTGAAGGAAGTGGGGGTGTCCGAAAACCTGCCCACTGATGTTTTATTGGGGACTGATCTGGGGAGGATGGTGGCGTACTATGTCCCTGACACCCCTTCCCAATCTGATAATAAGGTTAACGGTAACCATGATGTTGATGTTGATGATGATGGGAAACTGATTGTGTTACCTGCTAATGCTTTGCGAAGTGATGATGCAACTGATAACCTTTCTTTCCCTAGGACTGATGTTGATAGTGATGTATCTGTGCCATCTGAATCTGTTAACCCTTTCTCTGAAGTGGTAGATGTGTCCACAGGTACAGGAGCGTTCAGTCCCGTCGCTCTGCGGAGTGAGACGGCTGAGGAACCCCTAGCAGGAGCAAGCGATAGTGCTCAAGGAAATGGGGAGGTGCATGGGAACCGGGAGGAAGGTGACGCCATGACACTGACCAGTGCCACCGAGGAAGGTAACTGGCCCATAAGTAGCACTGCTCCTGAAGTGTTGGGGGTGGATGGGGAGGTAGAGCCCATAGCAGCGCAGGCTGATGGGTCATAGAAATCCCCGGGGAGACTGCATATGTAGCTGCTGTCACCCGCAGTCAGAGTGCCCGGATCGCAGGTAGCGCCCTGCCATCTGGACCCTCCTCCGCTACAGGAGAGACTGAACCAGAGGTGGACCCAGAGCCGGTCCCAGAGGGTCCCAGTGAGGAAGGAACCCTGACGTCACTTCTGGCTGCCTCCAGCCAGGAGTTCCAGGCCGCTCTGCACTCAGATGCGAGCCTGGGGAACTTGAGGCACCTCGCCGAGACGCCCACCTCCGTGACTGATAAGGAGAGGGTGTTCTGGGAACGAGGAAGGTTGTACCGGGAGACAGTACCCGGAGATTCCCAAAAGGAGTGGTTGAGGGGGAAACAGCTGGTCGTCCCGCACCAGTTCCGAGGTGAGTTGTTGAGGATTGCCCATGCGATTCCACTTGCTGGACACTTGGGGATTAGCAAAACTAAGGCACGGCTGTCTCAACACTTCTATTGGCCCAAGATGGGGACAGATGTGACTAACTACTGCCGCTCCTGTATCACCTGTCAAAGAGTGGGGAAGGCGGGGCCTGCTCTTAAGGCTCCCCTGATCCCGTTGCCAGTGATAGAGGAGCCTTTCCAGAGGATCGCGGTGGACATTGTGGGCCCGCTGGCCGTCCCCAGCAGCTCTGGAAAGCAATACATCCTGACTGTGGTAGACTACGCTACCCGGTACCCGGAGGCGGTAGCTCTGTCCTCAACTAGGGCAGATAAGGTGGCAGATGCACTGGTGACCATCTTTTCACGGGTAGGATTTCCCAGGGAGATGCTTACCGATCAAGGGACCCAATTTATGTCTCGCCTAATGAAGGCTCTCTGCAGCAAAATGCAGGTGACGCGTATGGTATCGAGTGCGTATCACCCACAGACCAATGGTTTGTGTGAGCGCTTTAACGGTACCCTCAAACAGATGCTCCGCATGCTGGTTGAGACCCAGGGACGCGATTGGGAGCGGTACCTCCCACACCTGCTATTTGCCTACAGAGAAGTCCCGCAGGCCTCGACGGGGTTCTCCCCCTTCGAGCTCCTGTATGGTAGGCAAGTCCGGGGACCCCTTGGGTTGATAAGAGAATCCTGGGAAGATGAGCCAAACCCCACGGAAGTGTCCATCGTGGATTATGTCATGCGCTTCCGCGACAAGATGCAGACCTTGACGCAGTTGGTGCATGACAACATGACGCAGGCTCAGGCTGACCAGAAGCACTGGTACGACCAGAACGCCCCGGAGCGGACCTACCAGGTGGGTCAAAAGGTGTGGGTGCTGGTCCCCGTACCAAAGGATAAGCTTCAGGCAGCCTGGGAAGGCCCGTACGTCGCGCACCAACAGCTCAACCCAGCCACCTACGTGGTCACGCTTGACCACACTCGGGGTAGGCGCAAGGCCTTTCACGTCAACATGATGAAGGCCCATCACGAACGTGAAGCCTGCGTCCTATCGGTCTGCAATCTGCCCGAGGACGGGGAAGAGGATCCCCTCCTAGACATGCTGGCCCAAGCTAATGCCAATGGGTCCATTGAGGACATGGAGGTAAATGCCTCGCTAACCGCCTCCCAGCGGTTGCAGTTGCTGACCACCCTGGAATCCTTTCGGGCCGTGTTCACTAACCGACCCGGAAGGACCAAGTTGGCAGTCCACGAGGTGGACACCGGGAATCACGCCCCGTTACGGCGGACCCCTTATCGGATCTCTGAGGAAGTGCAGCAGATTATGCGCCAGGAGATCCATGAGATGTTGCAGCTGGGGGTGATCCGGCAGTCCAAAAGCGCGTGGGCCTCACCTGTAGTTCTCGTGCCAAAAAAGGATCGGACCACCCGGTTCTGCGTGGACTACAGGGGGCTCAACGCCATCACTACCTCTGATGCGCACCCAATGCCACGCATCGAGGATCTGCTGGAGCGGTTGGCGAATGCCAAGTACATATCCATCATGGATCTGAGTCGGGGATACTGGCAGATTCCCCTGAGCCCGTCGGCGCAGGAGAAATCTGCCTTTATCACCCCTTTTGGACTGTATGAGTCCACGGTCATGCCTTTCGGCATGAAGAATGCCCCTGCCACTTTCCAGCGGATGGTCAACCACCTGCTTCAGGGACTGGAGGAGTATGCTGTGGCGTACCTGGACGACATTGCCGTCTTCAGTTCCACCTGGGAGGAACACCTTCAGCATCTCCAGGAGGTGCTCAAGCGTATTCACCAGGCAGGTCTGACCATCAAGCCGGGAAAATGCCAGATGGGCATGAGGGAGGTCCACTACCTGGGGCACCGGGTAGGTGGGGGTTCCATGAGTCCAGAGCCCGAGAAAGTGGACGCGATCGTGTCCTGGCCCACCCCCAGGACCAAAAAGCAGGTGAAGTCCTTCCTGGGCACTGCAGGGTACTATAGGCGTTTCGTACCGAACTATAGCGCCATTGCAAAACCCTTGACGGACCTCACCAAGGGCGGTCTACCCCAAACAGTCAACTGGACAGATGGCTGTGAGGCGGCATTCCGAGCTTTGAAAACAGCCCTGTGCAGCTCTCCAGTGTTGAAAGCCGTCGACAGCAGTCGGCCATTCCTGGTACAGACTGACGCCAGCGAATTTGGCCTCGGTGCTGTACTCAGCCAGGTTGATTCGGGGGACCAGGAGCACCCCGTGTTGTACCTGAGCCGGAAACTTCTGCCAAGGGAAGTGGCATACTCCACCATCGAGAAGGAGTGCCTGGCCATGGTCTGGGCACTGCAACGTTTGCAGCCCTACCTGTACGGGCGCACCTTCAAGGTGGTCACCGACCACAACCCTCTGAGCTGGCTGCACACAGTGTCCGGAACCAATGGTAGGTTGCTACGCTGGAGCCTTGCCCTGCAGCAGTATGATTTTGCCGTACAACACAAGAAAGGCAGTGATCATGGGAATGCTGATGGGTTATCACGACGTGGCGAACCCGCTGAGGTGCGCATGTCGGATTACCGACAGGTCATGCCTCCGTAGCGCCCTCAAAGGGGGGGAGGTGTGATGAGTGCTGTGCTGGAATTGCTGTCCTCATCTCTTTTTTTTTTTTTGTACTGCTGAAAGTCCTCCTTCTCTCTGCAGCTCTCATACTTCTCCCTTCCCCCCCTGTCAGCCTGCACTCAGGCAGTGTAATGTGAGCTGCCAGTGCTGGAAGTTTTCCCGCTTCACCGCAGGGGTCCTGCATTGTCCGAACACGTGCTTTCTTCCTATAGCAGCCATGTTGGAGTATTCATTCTTTTTTGGTTAATAACACGGTGGGAGCATTCGCTAGAAACACGAACGTCACTGTGTTGAACCATGCGCCGACGGGCATCGTTCCCGTGGTACCGGTGAACCCCCCTAACTCCAACAGAGCCCGAGAAATGGAATTCTCGGGTGCCCCATGAGCTATGTCACCCAAGTTTGGGTTCATTTGAACCATTATTTCAAAGCAAGATCATTGATAGGTCTGCCATTATTCTGCTAGAGTTCCCCGCTGAGTTATGAACCTTATGATATTGCAGAGCTCAGACCATAGCTTGCAGCCAGGGGAGGTGGCCAGAGGACCAGCCCTTTTTGTGAGGTCAGAAGCTGACATGCATAAGTCTTACAGTGAAGTTCAGTAGTAGTCTTTCTGCTGGGATGTGCTGAGTAAGAGATCTCCCAATGAACTATGACGTGTGGCTCCTTCCCCCAGCCTGGCTTGTCTTGCCTGTAACTATCATGTGAGTTATCTTTCATTCTTAATCCCATTTTATTTTATAACTGCATCTGTACATAACGATATTGTCTCAGTTTGTTACATCTTTTTATATTATATAAGCATTGCCTGTTTTTAAGGAATAAACCTATAAATTTATTAGTTTGTTTCTCCTGCTCTATAAACGAATTTTCACGCGCCTGACGTACTACGCTACTGTTTTGGGTTGCTACGGACCCTCTTGATAAATTGTTCATCAAAAGCCGTAGCTGGTGGCAGCTAAAAGGAAGGGGTGTAAAGTGTTAATCTATTGGGGGACGCTGGCAGTGACGCAGCGGGGTTTATAAGGGTACTGCCTGGCTGCAGCCAGGAGTAATTATAATTCCCTCACTGCAGCGTGCCCAATAGCCAGCACACATCCAAGTGACCCGTCTGGCGACCAATTATCCTAGGTGCAGTTCCCTGACTGACCTGAGGGTAAGGGGGGCGCCAGAGAGCTGCAAGTTCCTAAGTGGAAGTGGGATAGTTATAAATCCCTGCAGTTTACTGGGTCGGACGGCAGCGGCCGTCGTGTGTGTGCACGTTCCATCACATGTGGTGGCAGCGGTGGGATCACGAGCCGTGACACCCAGGCTACCGTGTGGCGGACTGTGTGCCCGTTCATCACATATTGGTGGCAGCAGTGGGATCACAAGCCGTGACCCCCGGGCTACCGTGTGGCGGACTGTGTGCCCGTTCATCACAGATATCTGGCCATTATATCACTTGTATCTGAGGAATAACACGATATCTGCCCATTATATCACTTATATCTGAGGAATAACAAGATATCTGGCCATTATATCACTTGTATCTGAGGAGTACCACGATATCTGCCCATTATATCACTTGTATCTGAGGAAAAACCCGATATCTGGCCATTATATCACTTGTATCTGAGGAATAACACAATATCTGACCATTATATCACTTGTATCTGAGGAATAACACGATATCTGGCCATTATATCACTTGTATCTGAGGAATAACACGATATCTGGCCATTATATCACTTGTATCTGAGGAATAACACGATATCTGGCCATTATATCACTTGTATCTGAGGAATAACACGATATCTGGCCATTATATCACTTGTATCTGAGGAATAACACGATATCTGGCCATTATATCACTTGTATCTGAGGAATAACACGATATCTGGCCATTATATCACTTGTATCTGAGGAATAACACGAAATCTGGCCATTATATCACTTGTATCTGAGGAATAACACGATATCTGCCATTAATTCACTTGTATCTGAGGAATAACACGATATCTGGCCATTATATCACTTGTATCTGAGGAATAACATGATATCTGGCCATTATATCACTTGTATCTGAGGAATAACACGATATCTGGCCATTATATCACTTGTATCTGAGGAATAACAAGATATCTGGTATTATATCACTTGTATCTGAGGAATAACACGATATCAGGCCATTATATCACTTGTATCTGAGGAATAACACGATATCTGGCCATTATATCACTTGTATCTGAGGAATAACACGATATCTGGCCATTATATCACTTGTATCTGAGGAATAACACGATATCTGGCCATTATATCACTTGTATCTGAGGAATAACACGATATCTGGACCATTATATCACTTGTATCTGAGGAATAACACGATATCTGGCCATTATATCACTTGTATCTGAGGAATAACACGATATCTGACCATTATATCACTTGTATCTGAGGAATAACACGATATCTGGCCATTATATCACTTGTATCTGAGGAATAACACGATATCTGACCATTATATCACTTGTATCTGAGGAATAACACGATATCTGGCCATTATATCACTTGTATCTGAGGAATAACACGATATCTGGCCATTATATCACTTGTATCTGAGGAATAACAAGATATCTGGCTATTATATCACTTGTATCTGAGGAATAACACGATATCAGGCCATTATATCACTTGTATCTGAGGAATAACACGATATCTGGCCATTATATCACTTGTATCTGAGGAATAACACGATATCTGGCCATTATATCACTTGTATCTGAGGAATAACACGATATCTGGCCATTATATCACTTGTATCTGAGGAATAACACGATATCTGGCCATTATATCACTTGTATCTGAGGAATAACACGATATCTGGCCATTATATCACTTGTATCTGAGGAATAACCCGATATCTGGCCATTATATCACTTGTATCTGAGGAATAACACGAAATCTGGCCATTATATCACTTGTATCTGAGGAATAACACGATATCTGACCATTATATCACTTGTATCTGAGGAATAACACGATATCTGGCCATTATATCACTTGTATCTGAGGAATAACATGATATCTGGCCATTATATCACTTGTATCTGAGGAATAACACGATATCTGGCCATTATATCACTTGTATCTGAGGAATAACAGATATCTGGTATTATATCACTTGTATCTGAGGAATAACACGATATCAGGCCATTATATCACTTGTATCTGAGGAATAACACGATATCTGGCCATTATATCACTTGTATCTGAGGAATAACACGATATCTGGCCATTATATCACTCGTATCTGAGGAATAACACGATATCTGGCCATTATATCACTTGTATCTGAGGAATAACACGATATCTGACCATTATATCACTTGTATCTGAGGAATAACACGATATCTGGCCATTATATCACTTGTATCTGAGGAATAACACGATATCTGACCATTATATCACTTGTATCTGAGGAATAACACGATATCTGGCCATTATATCACTTGTATCTGAGGAATAACACGATATCTGACCATTATATCACTTGTATCTGAGGAATAACACGATATCTGGCCATTATATCACTTGTATCTGAGGAATAACACGATATCTGGCCATTATATCACTTGTATCTGAGGAATAACAGATATCTGGTTATTATATCACTTGTATCTGAGGAATAACACGATATCAGGCCATTATATCACTTGTATCTGAGGAATAACACGATATCTGGCCATTATATCACTTGTATCTGAGGAATAACACGATATCTGGCCATTATATCACTTGTATCTGAGGAATAACACGATATCTGACCATTATATCACTTGTATGTGAGGAATAACACGATATCTGGCCATTATATCACTTGTATCTGAGGAATAACAGATATCTGGCCATTATATCACTTGTATCTGAGGAATAACACAATATCTGACCATTATATCACTTGTATCTGAGGAATAACACGATATCTGGCCATTATATCACTTGTATCTGAGGAATAAACAATATCTGGCCATTATATCACTTGTATCTGAGGAATAACACGAATATCTGGCCATTATATCACTTGTATCTGAGGAATAACACATATCTGGCCATTATATCACTTGTATCTGAGGAATAACACGATATCTGGCCATTATATCACTTGTATCTGAGGAATAACACGATATCTGGCCATTATATCACTTGTATCTGAGGAATAACACGATATCTGGCCATTATATCACTTGTATCTGAGGAATAACACGATATCTAGCCATTATATCACTTGTATCTGAGGAATAACACGATATCTGGCCATTATATCACTTGTATCTGAGGAATAACACGATATCTGCCATTATATCACTTGTATCTGAGAAATAACAGATATCTGGTTATTATATCACTTGTATCTGAGGAATAACACGATATCTGGTCATTATATTACTTGTATCTGAGGAATAACACGATATCTGGTAATTATATCACTTGTATCTGAGGAATAACACGATATCTGGCCATTATATCACTTGTATCTGAGGAATAACACGATATCTGGCCATTATGTCACTTGTATCTGAGGAATAACACGATATCTGGCCATTATATCACTTGTATCTGAGGAATAACACGATATCTGACCATTATATCACTTGTATCTGAGGAATAACACGATATCTGGCCATTATATCACTTGTATCTGAGGAATAATACGATATCTGGCCATTATATCACTTGTATTGAGGAATAACACGATATCTGGCCATTATATCACTGTATCTGAGGAATAACACGATATCTGACCATTATATCACTTGTATCTGAGGAATAACACAATATCTGGCCATTATATCACTTGTATCTGAGGAATAACACGATATCTGGTTATATATCACTTGTATCTGAGGAATAACACGATATTCGGCCATTATATCACTTGTATCTGAGGAATAACACAGTATCTGGCCATTATATCACTTGTATCTGAGAATAACACGATATCTGGCCATTATATCACTTGTATCTGAGGAATAGCACGATATCTGGCCATTATATCACTTGTACTTGAGGAATAACATGATATCTGGCCATTATATCACTTGTACCTGTGGAATAACACGATATCTGGTCCTTATATCACTTCTACTTGAGGAATAACACAATATCTGGCCATTATATCACTTGTATCTGAGGAATAACACGATATCTGGCCATTATTGTTATGTTTTGGTAGCTGAGGAGAATAAGCAAAAACGGCAATACACCAGAGAGGCTGGAACCTATTGGATTGCAGTAACCTGAACTAATCACACAACTAGAGGTAGCCGTGGAGCGTTCCTACGTTGATCCTACACGCCTCGTCACAGCCTGAGAGATACCTACACCTAAAGGCAGAAAGATGAAAGCTATCTGCCCCGGAGCAGATCCCCAAAGAAAATAGGAAGCCCCCAAACATGTAATGGCGGTTAGACAAGAAGAAGCACGGACACAGACAGAAAATAGAATGAGCAAACGCTGGGGCCCAATCTGTCTAGACAGAAAAGTACAGGAAAGGATACTCACTGCAATCCAAAAAAAAACCCTAAAAAATACCAACTCTTCTGATTGCAAAAACACCTGAGATCACACGATCTCTACAACCTAATCAGATCTCTGGTGTAACAAAACTAAGCCGCAGCCACTGAAAAAACAGGAAAAAGCAAATGAACAAACAACAGTAGCTCCAGATAAACTGAGAGGAGCACAAGCCCCCGGAGGGGACCTGGCTGACCTCCACAGAAGTGCAGAGAACAATGCAAAAAGCAAGCACAAAAATAAAAGCAGAAAATATCTTATCTGATAGCAGAAGATGCAGGCAAGACTCAGCAAACTTCCAAATGAACCAGGAACCACAATTGAGACAAGAACAATTGATCACCGGCAACCATCATGGGAGGGAACCTCCCTTATATCAGACCAGTCCGTGATCCCAGATTGCCATTCCTCGCTGAAAAACGAGAATCCAATATTTTGTCAACCACATACTCCAGATTGCCCTCAACCAAAACAGGGTCAGGAGGTGCAGCCATAGGAACCACTGGCTCGACAAACCTCTTCAATAAGGACTTGTGGAAAACATTATGGATCTTAAATGTCCCTGGAAGAAGCAAACGGAAGGAAACAGGATTAAGAATCTCCATGATCTTATAAGGTCCAATGAACCTAGGCTTAAACTTTGGAGATGCAACCCTCATAGGGATATTTCTTGAGGACAACAAAACCAAGTCCCCCACTTTAAACCGAGGACCATCAGTTCTATGCCGGTTGGCCAACCATTGGGCCTTCTCCTGAGAGAGACAACCTCTCCACTACCTGGTCCCAAATCTGCTGCATTCGCTCCACAACAGTGTCAACACCCGGACAGACAGAAGCCTCCGCCTGTCCCGAAGAAAATCGAGGGTGAAACCCAAAATTGCAGAAAAATGGAGACATCAAAGTGGCAGAGCTAGCCCTATTATTAAGAGCAAACTCAGCCAAAGGCAAAAAAGAGACCCAGTCATCTTGATCAGCAGACACAAAGCATCTCAGATAAGTCTCCAATGTCTGGTTTGTTCTCTCAGTTTGTTCATTGGTCTGAGGATGAAAAGCAGAGGAGAAAGATAATTGAACACCAAGTTTAGAACAAAATGTCCTCCAAAATCTGGAAACAAACTGGACTCCTCTGTCAGACACAATGTTCTCCGGAATGCCATGTAACCGAACCACGTGCTGAAGAACAAAGGCACCAATTCGGAGGAGGAAGGCAACTTAGGTAATGGCACAAGATGTATCATCTTGGAAAACCTATCACAGATTACCCAGATAACGGTCATTCTCTGAGAAACAGGGAGGTCGGAAATAAAATCCATAGAGATATGTGTTATGTTTCGGTAACTGAGGAGAAATTGCAAAAAATAGCAAAAGCGGTAATACACCAGAGAGGCTGGAACTTATTGGATTGCAGTAACCTGAACTAACCACACAACTAGAGGTAGCTGTGGAGTGTTCCTATGTTGATCCTAGACGCCTCGTCACAGCCTGAGAGATAACTACACCTAAAGGCAGAAGGATGAAAGCTATCTGCCCCGAGCAGATCCCCAAAGAAAATAGGAAGCCCCCAAACAGTAATGGCGGTTAGACAAGAAGAAGCACGGACACAGACAGAAAATAGAATGAGCAAACGCTGGGGCCCAATCTGTCTAGACAGAAAAGTACAGGAAAGGATTCTTACTGCAATCCAAAAAAAATCTTAAAAAATACCAACTCTTCTGATTGCAAAAACACCTGAGATCACACGATCTCTACCACCTAATCAGATCTCTGGTGTAACAAAACTAAGTCGCAGCCACTGAAAAAACAGGAAAAAGGAAATGAACAAACAACAGAGGCTCCAGATAAACTGAGAGGAGCACAAGCCCCCGAAGGGGACCTGGCTGACCTCCACAGAAGTGAAAGGAACAATGCAAAAAGCAAGCACAAAAATAAAAGCAGAAAATATCTTATCTGATAGCAGAAGATGCAGGCAAGACTCAGCAAACTTCCAAATGAACCAGGAACCACAATTGAGACAAGAACAATTGATCACCGGCAACCATCATGTGAGGGAACCTCCCTTATATCAGACCAGTCCGTGATCCCAGATTGCCATTCCTCACTGAAAGGTTCAGTACTGTCTGTGACCACCAGAGGGAGCCTCTGCTCAGAAACCATCTCTAGCACATTCATAACACATTATATCACTTGTACTTGAGGAATAACATGATATCTGGCCATTATATCACTTGTACCTGTGGAATAACACGATATCTGGCCATTATATCACTTCTATCTGTGGAATAACACGATATCTGGCCATTATATCACTTGCACCTAAGGAATAGCGCGATATCTGGCCATTATATCACTTGTACTCGAGGAATAACACAATATCTGGCCATTATATCACTTCTATCTGATGAATAACACAATATCTGGCCATTATATCACTTGTATCTGAGAAATCAAATAACACAATATCTGGCCATTATATTACTTGTGCAGTGGGGAAAGAAAGTATTTAGTGAGCCACCAATTGTGCAAGTTGTCCCACTTAAAAAGATGAGAGAGGCCTGTAATTGACATCATAGGTAGACCACAACTATGAGAGTCAAAATGAGAAAACAAATCCAGAAAATCACCTTGTCTGATTTGGCAAGATTTATTTTGCATATTATGGTGGAAAATAAGTATTTGGTCATTAACAAAAGTTAATCTCAATATTTTGTTATATATCTTTTGCTGGCAATGACTGAGGTCAAACATTTTCTGTAAGTCTTCACAAGGTTGGCACGCACTGTTGGTGGTATGTTGACCCATTCCTCCATGCAGATCTCCTCTAGAGCAGTGTTGTTTTGGGCCTGTCGCTGGGCAACATGGATTTTCAAATCCCTCCAAAGGTTTTCTATGAGGTTCATATGCTTCTTACGTAGCCACTCCTTCGTTGCCCTGGTGGTGTGCTTGGGATCATTATCATGCTGAAAGACCTATCTACGTTCATCTTCAATGCTCTTACACTCAAAATCTCACAATACATGGCCCCATTCATTCTTTCATGTACACGGATCAGTCGTCCTGGTCCCTTTGCAGAGAAACAGCCCAAAGCATGATATTGCCACCCCCATGGTTCACAGTAGGTATGGTGTTTTTGGATGCAACTCAGCATTCTGTCTCCTCCAAACATGACGAGTTTTGTTTCTACCAAACAGATTTACTTTTGTTTCATCAGACCATATGACATTCTCCCAATACTTTTCTGGATAACCCAAATGCTCTCTAGCAAACTTCAGACGGGTTCAGACATGTACTGGCTTAAGCGGGGGACACATCTAGCACTGCAGGATCTGAGTCCCCGGCAGCGTAGTGTGTTACTGATGGTAGCCTTTGTTACAGCGGTCCCAGCTCTATTCAGGTCATTCACTACGTCCCCCCGTGTGGTACTGGGATTTTTGCTCACCGTTCTTTTGATCATTTTGACCCCATGGAGTGAGATCTTGCGTGGAGCCCCAGATCAAGGGAGATTACCAGTGGTCTTGTATGTCTTCCATTTTCTTATTATTGATCCCACACTTGATTTCATCACACCAAGCTGCTTGCCTATTGCAGATTCAGTCTTCCCAGCCTGGTGCAGGGCTACAATTTCGTTTCTGGTGTCCTTCAACAGCTCTTTGGTTTCACCATAGTGGAGTTTGAAGTGTGACTGAGGTTGTGGACAGGTGTCTTTTATACTGATAACAAGTTCAAACAGGTGCCATTACTACAGGAAATGAGTGGAGGACAGAGGAGCCTCTTAAAGAAGAAGTTACAGGTCTGTGGGAGCCAGAAATCTTGCATGTTTTTAAGTGACCTAATACTTATTTTCCACCGTAATTTACAAAATAAATCTTGCCAAATCAGACAAGGTGATTTTCTGGATTTGTTTTTGTGGAGCCCAGCTGCGCTCAGTTCCACGTAACCTGGAAGGGTGCATGAAGGATCTAACCAATAGAGGTCTCACTACATACACACACCTTCACCCGTCCCCTAAGACCACCAGAGGGAGCCCTAATAGGAATATAAAAGGAGGGTGAAGGCAGGAAGTTAGAGCAGAGTCTGGGAGAAGGCGGCAGTCTAGCAGAACAGGCTAGAGAGCTAGGAGCGTGCAGACGCTCTGGAGAGCGGCAGAAGAGGCAGCCCACCAACTGCCAGTGTGTGTAATCTTGTGAGGGCCTGAGTAGGCCGAAGGCAAGAGTCGAGAGTAGAAGAAGGGGCAGAGGAGTCTTATCCACTCATGGGCGTACCCAGGATCAAAACTAGGGGGAGGCAAGCCAATGTCGCATCTTATACAGGTTACATCATATACACTGTACATTATCCTGCATATTAGGTATGGAGCATTAGAACTGTTGTATATTGTATAATACAGCAGTGTATGCGACACTACGCTGTATATACCATATATTATACATGGCAGTCGCGCTCATGTCAGGAGCTGTACCGGCCAGTCCGAGGATTGCAGTGCGATCCTCAGCATGAGTTATACGGCCGTCTGTCTATGCCCTTGTTATAATAATACTGAAATATTAATCTATTATTAAAGTATTAACAAGCTCACAAGTAAAAAAAGCCCCTACCTCCCCTGTCCCCCACCCACACCCCAACAGCCCATCGTCTCACATGCACCCCTTAGTGTTCTGTCCCACTGACCCCACAATACCCCCATCCTCTCACATGCACCCCTGAGTGCTCTGTTGCCCCTCCCCACTTCAGTCCCCACAATACCCCCATCCTCTCACAGTAAACCCCCAGTGCCCTAGCCCCACAATACCCCCATCCTCTTACATTCAACCCCAGTGACCTGTCCACCCTCCCTCACAATACCCCATCCTCTCACATCAACCCCTGTGCGCCAGCCCCCACAATATCCCCATCCTCTCACATTCACCAACCAGTGCCCTGTATCCCCTCCCCCACAATACCCCATCCTCTCACATTCACTCTCTGTGCCCTGTTGCCCCTCCCCTACTTCAGCCCCCACAATACCCCCATCCTATCACATTAACCCCCCCAGTGCCCTAGCCCCCACAATACCTCATCCTCTCACATTAACCCCCCAGTGCCCTAGCCCCCACAATACACCATACTCTTACATTCACCCCAGTGCCCTGTACCCCTCCCCCACTGTACCCCCATCCTCTCACATTCCCCCACAGTGACCATGACATGCCTGCGCAGAATGAATTTAATAAATTCCATCCCCTCTTACCATGAAGCTTGCAGGCAGTGGCTGAGGCAGGAGCAGGAAGTGTCCAGTGTCTGCACACAGAGGGCACTAGGACCCAGTGTGGCTGAGACAACCAGAGCCTGCAGGGCAGAAGGTGAAACTACAGCTGCTGCAGCCAGGAAGAAGCTCCTCTGGTGAGACAGCAGCTCCGTGCACTGCGCACACAGACAGGCACTGCAACCTGTGGCAGAGGGAGCCGCCATTGTGCTGCTCTCTCCGCTCTCTTTCATTGTGTGCCCCTGCTTCTAGGGAGGGGCAGCTGCCCCACGGTGGGTACGCCCATGTATTCACTCACCCCAGCAAGTATATACAGGACGCCGGGTCCGAGCCTACGGGGATCTCCACCACCCAGTAGGAGACAACCGGAGTTCCTGGAGGACTACATGTCCCAGGAGCACCACAGAGCTAATACGTAACAGAGACAGGAGGCAAGGAGTTCCGGCAAGCAGGGGCACTGTACTCCAAGAGAAGGTCCAACCACAAGGTCAGCCGGGTGCAGGTCAGAGACTAAGTTAGGCCCAGCTACAGGCAGGCCAGAAACTCATTACGGCAAGGCAAGGAACAAGGAGGCCTTTAACCTACTTAGTGGGAGAATCTGGATGTGCACCCTTCACCCTACAGTGCTCCGGGATGTACCTGCAACATCTTCAGTAAAGGTACCAAAGTGACTTGTGTGTGTCCACCTTCTTGTCCCTAACCTGCTGGGTTCCCCTCCATCCTGCATCCCTATACATCTACCTGCCCTGGAAGGACACAGCCTCACCTGTAGGAGGCCTAACATCTAGCTGCACAACACCATCCCTTCCAGAGGATCTGCACAGCAGCGCTGGTCACCCTGACCAGGTACTACTGGTGGCGTCACGAACAACTACATGAACATTTATTCCCCTTAAATATGCCCCCCTTTAAGGTGAGCGCCCAGGGCCACGGACCGAGCTGTGCTGCCGTGACATCCCCCATAGAAGTTAATAGGTTCGGATCCGAGTACCCCACTGCCCTGGGAGGGCGGCTCATTTTCTCATTTTGAATCTCATAGTTGTAGTCTACCTATGATGTCAATTACAGGTCTCTCTCATCTTTTTAAGTGGAGAACTTGCACAATTGGTGGCTGACTAAATACTTTTTTTCCCCACTGTATCTGAGGAATAACATAGTAACTGGTCATTATATCACTTGTGTCTCAGGAATAACACAATATCTGGCCATTATATTATTTGTGTATGAGGAATAACACGATATCTGACCATTATATTACTTGTATTTGAGGAATAACACGATATCTAGCTATTATATCACTTGTATCTGAGGAATAACACGATATCTAGCCATTATATCACTTGTATCTGAGGAATAACACGATATCTAGCTATTATATCACTTGTACTTGAGGAACAACACGATATCTGGTCATTATATCACTTGTACTTGAGGAATAACACGATATCTGGCCATTATGTCACTAATATGTGAGGAATAACATGATATCTGGCCATTATATCACTTGTATCTGAGGAATAGCACAATATATATTTAATAGGACATAAATACAAAGTCTGTTTTTACTTCTATTATTCATTTATAGGAAAAAAAGAATCAAAAACCGTCCTTACTGTATAGATCTTCATGTTCTGGTACAAACTGTTTACTTCTTGAAGGAGTCCAGAGAGATAGAGAGCTGTTCAGCAGATCATTAAGATGTCTACTGTGTATGGGGTCTATAAGTGTCAGCGCGGTGATTACATATGATGTAAAAGATTCTCTCCATCTCCTGCACAATATGTCCCCCGAGCCTTTTTTCCTTGCTGTACGTGGTGTTCTGGCAACTCCATATAGACAGTCCTAGCACTGGTCTCACTACTTAGCAGGTCCAAGAGATATCGTCAGTTTTCATCCTTTCATCCCTATACACGGATCTGGTCTTTACTGCAGAAGTGTCTGTGTTACATACATAGCAGCAGCTGGCCAGTTCAGTGAGTTGGCAGAAGTCATTAGTCAACCAGCCGTTTTAGATAGCACCAAACACAGAAACCTAAACAGGAGATCAGAGAAGGTCGAACCAGGAGGACGAAATCAGAAGACATAGTTAGCGAACCTGTCACCAGATTTGACCGATATGAGATAAGATTACCACCTTTCAGGCCTGATATACAGAATATTAAAATGCTGTATAAGCCCCCAACCCGACCTGCAAGAGAAGAAAAAGAACTTTTATCATACTCATCTGCTGGGCGGTCCGGTCCGAGGGGTGTCACTGGTCTTGGTCCAGCTGCCATTCTCCTTCTTGCTTTGTGTGGATGACGCATCCCTACATCATCCACAGTCTCCCCGGCATCACGCTCCAGTGCAGGAGTACTTCTCTTCCCTGACTCACTGCAAAATGCAAATAAATTTATATAATTTATACAATGTGATTTTCTGGATTTTACTTTTGATATTCTATCTCTCAATGTTAAAATTAACCTACCCTTAAAATTATAGATTGTTTATGTCTTTGTCAGTGGGCAAACTTACAAAATCAGCAAGGGATCAAATACATATTTCCCCCACTGTAGTATTCAGTTACATATACAATTAGTACAGTGTGTGTGCTTACTGTACATGTATTTAATTATTAAAAGATTATATTTTTCAGAGAAAAATGGCGTAGGCTCCCTCGTAATTTGCTTAACCAGCATAGAGAAAGATGACTGCTGGGGACAGAAGTTTATAGCCTGGGAAGGGGGTAACATAGTAACATAGTGTAAAGGGTTGGTTTAATAATGTTCGTTGCTGTATTTTTGCCTGTTTGCTTATTGGTATTGCTACATGTTCTATGTACTACCTAATGTATGATATGGTACTGCTACCCTCCTAGGTATTACCATTGCTGTGTTTCCATGTTCCTCATTGTATATAGTGCGATAATGTTTAGTATATTTTGTGTACAATATAGGGTAAGCATAGTATTCTTGGTTGGACACTAGAGGGGGGCACTATAGTATATAGAATAGTTAATGGGTAGTATAGGGTTAAGCGTAGGAGCAGCTGCTGATAGATAAGGTTAGAGCACAGGGGAAGTTAGTCAGACGGGACCAAGGCGCCCGAAGTGTCCACATGGGCCATAGGCCCAGGATGGTTTCGGCAGCAATGCAACATTAAGTAGCTGCAGCCCACGTTATCCACGGCCACTGGACATCATTGCAGTGGGCCAGTATAGGAGAAAGAAGATGTGGCGACTTATAGCCTGGGCAGACGCCTTTACAGTGGGAGTCGGTTGGAGTGAGGAACAGAAGGAAGTTGAAGCTTCGCAGGGAACGGTACAGGCGGGCCGGATGCTTTTCCAGAGGCAACTAAACCGAGTGGCGGATGATTTCAAGTCTGGGGTGAAACAGGCAGATGGAATTGTCATCATGGTGAGGTTAGGCCAGGAAGAATCTGGGGAGCAGTCTAGGATGATCCGGTCCGGATGTGTGCCACATGAAAGCGTCAGCAAAGCAGGGAAAGCTGTGAAACCAAGTAAAGTTGAATGTGAATTCCATGATGCGCCAACTGTGGATATAATGTGTGAAGTTCTAAGAAATGTTCAAGTCATACTTGACTGTGTCTCCTTTACTGGGGGTCGCCTGGAAGAAGGGCCGGCGCTGCCTGGGAAGCGCTCAGGGAGACCTGAACCTGAAGATGCAGGTATGCTGAGCAAAGGATTACAGTTTTCTGTGAGGGAAGGTTGGGACACAGATGCTTCAGTGTCTCTGGCCATGACTACAGTCCTGGCCCCCCCTTACATTAGCAAGGCTGAAAAAAGACATTTGTCCATCCAGTTCAGCCTATATTCCTTCAGAATAAATCCCCAGATCTACGTCCTTCTAAAGAACCTAATAACTGTAAGATACGATATTGTTACGCTCCAGGAAGACATCCAGGCCTCTCTTGAACCCCTCGACTGAGTTCGCCATCACCACCTCCTAAGGCAAGGAATTCCAGATTCTCACTGCCCTAACAGTAAAGAATCCTCTTCTATGTTGGTGGAAAAACCTTCTCTCCTCCAGATGCAGAGAATGCCCCCTTGTGACCGTCACCTTCCTTGGTATAATCAGGTCCTCAGAGAGATATTTGTATTGTCCCCTTATATACTTATACATGGTTATTAGATCGCCCGTCAGTCGTCTTTTTTCTAGACTAAATAATCCTAATTTTGCTACTCTCTCTGGGTATTGTAGTTCCCCATCTCCTTTATTAATTTCGTTGCCCTCCTTTGTACTCGCTCTAGTTCCATTATATCCTTCCTGAGCACCGATGCCCAATACTGTACACAGTACTCCATGTGCGGTCTAACCAGGGATTTGTACAGAGGCAGTATAATGCTCTCATCATTTGTATCTAAACTTCTTTTAATGCACCCCATAATCCTGTTTGCCTTGGTAGCCGCTGCCTGGCACTGGCTACTCAAGGTAAGTTTATCATTAACTAGGATCCCCAAGTCCTTCTCCATGTCATATTTACTCAGTGGATTCCCGTTCAGTGTGTAATGGTGATATTGATTCCTTCTTTCCATGTGTATAACCTTACATTTATCATTGTTAAACCGCATCTGCCACCTTTCATCCCAGGTTTCCAATCTATCCAGATCCATCTGTAGCAGAATACTATCATCTCTTGTACAGTCATGGCCAAAAGTTTTGAGAATGACACAAATATTATATTTTCACATGATCTGCTGCCCTCTGGTTTTTATGTGTGTTTGACAGATGTTTTTATCACAGACAGAAATATAATAATTGCAAACATATGAGTAACAAAAGCTTATATTGACAGTTAGAATGAGTTAATGCAGCAAGTCAATATTTGCAGTGTTGACCCTTCTTCTTCAGGACCTCTGCAATTCTCCCTGACATGCTCTTAATCAACTTCTGGACCAAATCCTGACTGATAGCAGTCCATTCTTGCACAATCAATGCTTTCATTTTGTCAGAATTTTTAGGTTTTTGTTTGTCCACCCGTCTCTTGATGATTGACCACAAGTTCTCAATGGGATTAAGATCTGGGGAGTTTCCAGGCCATGGACCCAAAATTTCTATGTTTTGTTCCCTGAGCCATTTAGTTATCACCTTTGCTTTATGGCAAGGTGCTCCATCATGCTGGAAAAGGCATTGTTGATCGCCAAACTGCTCTTGGAGGGTTGGGAAAAGTTGCTCTTGGAGGACATTCTGGTACCATTCTTTATTCATGGCTGTGTTTTTAGGCAAGACTGTGAGAGAGCCGATTCCCTTGGCTGAGAAGCAACCCCACACATGAATGGTTTCAGGATGCTTAATAGTTGGCATGAGACAAGACTGGTGGTAGCGCTCACCCTGTCTTCTCCGAATGAGGCGTTTTCCTGATGTCCCAAACAATCGAAAAGGGGATTCATCAGAGAAAATAACTTTACCCCAGTCCTCAGCAGTCCACTGCCTGTACCTTTTGCAGAATATCAGTCTGTCCATGATGTTTTTTCTGGAGAGAAGTGGCTTCTTTGCTGCCCTCCTTGAGACCAGGCCTTGCTCCAAGAGTCTCCGTCTCACAGTGCGTGCAGATGCACTCACACCTGCCTGCTGCCATTCCTGAGCAAGCTCTGCACTGCTGGTAGCCCGATCCCGCAGCTGAAACACTTTTAAGAGACGGTCCTGGCGCTTGCTGGTCTTTCTTGGGAGCCCTGAAGCCTTTTTGGCAACAATGGAACCTCTCTCCTTGAAGTTCTTGATGATGCGATAGATTGTTGACTGAGGTGCAATCTTTCTAGCTGCGATACTCTTCCCTGTTAGGCCATTTTTGTGCATTGCAATGATGACTGCATGTGTTTCTTTAGAGATAACCATGGTTAACAGAAGAGAAACAATGATGCCAAGCACCAGCCTCCTTTTAAAGTGTCCAGTGGTGTCATTCTTACTTAATCATGACAGATTGATCTCCAGCCATGTCCTCATCAACACCCACACCTGTGTTAATGGAGCAATTACTGATAAGAGGTTAGCTGGTCCTTTTAAGGCAGGGCTGCAATGATGTTGAAATGTGTTTTGGGGGATAAAGTTCATTTTCTAGCCAAATATTGACTTTGCAAGTAATTGCTGTTAAGCTGATCACTCTTTATAACATTCTGGAGTATATGCAAATTGCCATTAGAAAAAGTGAAGCAGTAGACTTTGTAAAAATTAATATTTGTGTCATTCTCAAAACTTTTGGCCATGACTGTATTGACTGCTTTACATATTTTTGTATCATCTGCAAATATTGAAATTTTACTGTGCAAACCTTCTACCAGATCATTAATAAATATATTGAAGAGAATAGGTCCCAACACCGACCCCTGCGGTCCCCACTGGTCACAGCGACCCAGTTAGAGAATACACCATTTATAACCACCCTCTGCTTTCTATCACTAAGCCAGTTACTTACCCATTTACACACATTTTCCCCCAGGCCCACCATTATCATTTTGTGTACCAACCTCTTGTGTGGCACGGTATCAAACGCTTTGGAAAAATCAAGATATAAGATATACCACGTCCAATGACTCACCTTGGTCCAGTTTATAGCTGACCTCTTCATAAAAACTGATTAGATTGGTTTGACAGGAGCAATTCCTCATAAACCCATGCTGATATGGAGTTACACAGTTATTCTCATTGAGATAATCCAGAATAACATCCCTCAGAAATCTGTATGGTTTGGACAGGACCGTAGTCATGGCCTAGAACACCTGGGCTTTATTGTCTTGGCCTCCCCTCACAGAAACATATTCATCAATTGTCAGAATACCTGTGCCTTCAGGACTAGCTCCTTCAAATTCCCTTTTCTACTGTGGGAGATCCTCTCCAGATTGGTCAGGAGAAACTGAGACACAGTCCAATTCAACTTCAACAATAACATCTTTACTGGTTTCTTTACAAAGCGCATCCAAAGACTTTACATTCTTTACAACGGGCTTCACAAAACAATGTTCCTATTCTTTCCTTGCGTTACTCTCGTGATCACAAAGCGCGGGCCTGGGTCGAACCGTCCCAGACCGTTCCTCAGCATTTTCTCTGTACAGCTCTGCTACAGCTATGCTCCCCTCGGTCTGTTTCGCCCCAGACACAAGATCATTAACCCCTTTCTGTCATCGGACGTACTATCCCGTCCATGTGCCCTGGGACTTAATTCCCAATGAAGGGATAGTACGCCATAGGCGATCTGCTGCGCTCCCGGCACTATGTGCCAGGAGCGGTCACAGACCGCTCCCGGCACATTAACCCCTGGCACACTGCAATCAAAGATGATCACAGTGCACCGGGGGCACAGGGAAGCATCGCGCAGGGAGGGGGCTCCCTGCATGCTTCTCTGAGACCCTCAGAACAGCGAGATGTGACCGCGTTGTTCTGAGAGCTTCCTACCTGCAGGACCCAGGATCCAAGATGGCCGCGGTCCAGCACAAACTGTCAGAACAGTGATCTTACATTATACAGTGATGTCCCACCCTGGGACAAAATAAAAATGCAAAAAAAATAAAAATAACATGCGTAAAAAAAAAAATCCTAAATAAAGAAAAAAAAATATTCCCCAATAAATTCATTTCTTTAATGTAAAAAAACAACACCAATAAAAGTACACATACTTGGTATCGCTGCGTCCGTCACGACCCGCCTTATAAACCTGTCCCATTAGTTAACCCCTTTAGTGAACCCCTTAAAAAAAATGCTTTATCATCATGCCGCCGAACAAAAAGTGGAATAACACGCGATCAAAAAGACAGATATAAATAAACATGGTACCGCTGAAAACAACTTTTTGTTCCGCAAAAAACGAGCTGCCATACAGCATCATAAGCAAAAACGAAAAAAGTTATAGCTCGCAGAATAAAGCGATACAAAAACAATTAGTTTTAATATATTATTGTTTTTATTGTATAAAAGCGCCAAAACATAAAAAAATGCTATAAATGAGGTATGGCCGTAATCGTACTAACCCGAAGAATAAAACTGCTTTATCAATTTTACCACACGTGGAACCATATAAAGACCCCCAAAAGAAATTCATGAATTGCTGGTTTTTGTTCATTCTGCCTCCCAAAAATCGTAATAAAAAGTGATCAAAAAATGTCAAGTGCCCAAAAATGGTACCAATAAAAATGTCAACTCGTCCCGCAAAAAATAAGACCTCACATGACTCTGTGGGCCAAACTATGGAAAAATTATAGCTCTCAAAATGTGGTGATGCAAAACTATTTTTTGCAATAAAAAGCGTTTTTAGTGTGTGACAGCTGCCAAACATAAAAACCCGTGATAAATAGTAACTCAAACCCCCGTTTACCACCCTCTTAGTTAGGGAAAAACAATAAAATTTAAAAATGTATTTATTTCCATTTTCCCATTAGGGTTAGGGTTGGGGCTAAAGTTAGGGTTAGGGTTGGGGCTAAAGTTAGGATTAGGGTTAGGGTTGGGATAAGGGTTAGGGGTGTGATAGGGTTAGGATTGTGGTTAGGGTTATGGTTAGGGTTGGGGCTAGGGTTAGGGGTGTGTTGGAGTTAGGGTTGGATTTAGAATTGGGGGTTTCCACTGTTTAGGCACATCAGAGGCTCTCCAAACGCGACATGGCGTCTGATCTCAATTCCAGACAAGTCTGCGTTGAAAAAGTCAAACGGTGCTCCTTCCCTTCTGAGCTCTGCCATGCGCCCAAACAGTAGTTTACCCCAAAGTATGGGGTATCAGCGTACTCAGGACAAATTGCACAATAACTCTTGGGGTCCAATTTCTTCTATTACCCTTGGGAAAATAAAATATTGGGGGCGAAAATATCATTTTTGTGGAAATGTGGAAAAAAATATGATTTTTTATTTTTATGGCTCTATGTTATAAACTTCTGTGAAGCACTTGGGGATCAAAGTTATCACCACACATCAAGATAAGTTCCTTAGGGGGTCTAGTTTCCAAAATGGGGTCACTTGTTGGGGGTTTCCACTGTTTAGGCACATCAGGGACTCTCCAAACGCAACATGACACCCGCAGACCATTCCATCAAAGTCTGCATTACAAAATGTCACTACTTCTATTCCAAGCCCCGACATGTGCCCACACAGTAGTTTTCTCCCACATATGGGGTATCAGCATACTCAGGACAAATTGGACAACAACTTTTGTGGTCTAATTTCTCCTGTTACCAATAAAAAATTGGTAACTAAAAGATCATTTTTGTGGGAAAAAAATAGGATTTTTAATTTTCATGCCCAGGCATTATAAACTTGAGTGAAGCATTTGGGGGTTCAAAGTGCTCACCACAGGTCTAGATAAGTTCCTTAGGGGGTCTAGTTTCCAAAATGGGGTCACTTATGGGGGGTTTCCACTGTTTACGAACATCAGGGGCTCTGCAAACTGAACATGACACCCATCAAAGTCTGCATTCCAAAATGTCATTATTTCCTTTCCGAGCCCTGCCGTGTGCCCAAACAGTATTTCCCCCCACATATTGGGTATCAGCGTACTCAGGACAAATTGGACAACAACTTTTGGGGTCCAATTTCCTTGGGAAAAATCAAAAATTGGGGACTAAAAAATAATTTTTGTGGAATTTTTTTTTTCACACCCAGGCATTATAAACTTTAGTGAAAGTTCACAGTGCTCACAACAGATCTAAATAAGTTCCTTAGGTGGTCTAGTTTCCAAAATGGGGTCACTTGTAGGGGGTTTCCACTGTTTAGGCACATCAGGGGCTCTCCAAATGCGACATGGCGTCCAGCCAATTCTGCGTTGAAAAAGTCAAACGGCGCTCCTTCCCTTCCAAGATCTGCCATGCACCGAAACAGTGGTTTACCCCCACATATTGGGTATCGGCGTACTCAGGATAAATCGCACAATAACTCTTGTGGTCTTGTTACCCTTGGGAAAATAAAAATTGGGGTGAAAAGATCATTTATTTTTGTGAAAAAAATATGATTTTTTAAATTTTATGGCTCTACATTATAAACCTGTATGAAGCACTTGGAGGCTCAAAGTGTTCACCACAAATCTAGATAAGTTCCTTAAGGGGTCTAGTTTCTAAAATGGGGTCACTTGTGGGGGTTTCCACTGTTTAGGCACATCAGGGGCTATCCAAACGCGACATGGCGTCTAATCAGAGAATTTTGGTTTGAAAATGTCAAATGGCGCTCCTTCCCTTCCGAGTCCTGCCGTGCACCCAGCCAGTGGTTTCTCCCCACATATGGGTATTGCCGTACTCAGCAGAATTTGTACAACAACTTTTTCTGTCCATTTTCTCCTTTTACCCTTGTGAAAATAAAAAAAAGTTTGTAAAAGATCATTTTTGTGACTAAAAAGTTAAATGTTCATTTTTTCCTTCCACGTTGCTTCAGCTCCTGTGAAGCACCTGAAGGGTTAATAAACTTCTTGAATGTCGTTTTGAGTACCTTGAGGGTGCAGTTTTTAGAATGGTGTCACTTTTGGGTATTTTCTGCCATACAGACCTCTCAAAGTGACTTCAAATGTGAGGTGGTCCCTAAAAAAAATGGTTTTGTACATTTTGTTGTAAAAATGAGAAATCGCTGGTCAACTTTTAACCCTTATAACTTCCTAACAAAAAAAATTTTGGTTCCGAAAGTGTGCTGATGTAAAGTAGACATGTGGGAAATGTTATTTTGCAACTATTTTGTGTGACATATTTCTCTGTTTTAAGGGAATAAAAATTCAAAGTTTGAAAATTGCTAAATTTTTGTCATATTTCCATTTTTTTCATAAATAATCGCAAGTTATATCGAAGAAATTTTACCACTATCATGAAGTACAATATGTCACGTGAAAACAATCTCAGAATCGCGAAGATCCATTGAAGCGTTTCAGAGTTATAACCTCATAAAGAGACAGTGGTCAGAATTGTAAAAATTGGCCCGTCATTAAGGTGCAAATCACCCTTGGGGGTTAAGGGGTTAATCTCCGAAGTATAAAGCCACTGAAAGAGAGTACTGCTCTTCTGTTCTGCCTTCTGCATTTGCACCACATCTTTATTCTTCGTACTCACTGCTTCTATGGCGTCCCTTGACCGTTTCGCCCCGGTTCTAAGGGTTTCTGCTCAAATAATAATGAGTTGCCACATTCTGGCTCTTCAAACTGCACTAGCCCGCTGTTTAACTGCTCTGTTGCAGTGGATGGCTGAGGTTCACAACACTTCAAGTTGCATGACTGCTGTGGCGTCCTGGGCCTATAGCCCGTGTGGATGATTCGGGAGTCCCTAGCCCTCTCCCTAAACTCAAGACTGTCTTTAGCTTACCCTCCTACAGTTAACCAAAAGTTTGCACTATCAACTTTCTACAAACTATGGACACTAAAAAGGCCTCCCATCTTGTGGCCAATTCTGCCAACTGCACTTTCCCTAACTTTATACATTTATATTATACACTTTTACTATTAAAGTAATACACAAATTTGTGTAGCAGTACCTATGTGACACACAAAATGGTAATACACATGACAGTGTAGCAGTACCAGTACAAAGATGTAGAAGAGAGTACAATAACATTTTCCATCCCCTTTACAAATCATTCAAATATTTTACCAACAATAGAGGTTAGACTTACTGCCCTATAATTTTCAGGTTCACTTTTAGGGGTAGGAGACAGCGATTACTGGGAGACCAGGAGAGACCTGTTATAGGTAAATAATACTTTTGCATGGGAACATTTATTATCTAGAGCACTAAGGCCTTTTAGTGACATGACTCACCAGGATTATGGGTATTTGCTGCAACAGATGAGCACTTTGCATATAATTTATCTTGCTCCTAATTACCATTAAGGTGTAGTTTTAGTTACTATTAACTTTTGTCCCAATTCTTGCTGCTATGTTACAGGTAATTTGTAACACTGGTCTTCCCTTATTCTTACTGTCCCCTTTTTTTTACCTGTTTGAGGAACTCCTTTTTGATGTTTGTGATTTTAGCATTATTAATAAATATTGAATTTTAATTATTTTGATACCTTTACCTCTTTTATCCCATTCCACGGTTTGGGGTTGATGTATTTATATTATCTATATGAGGATGGTTACAATTTTTCTATGGACATTTAATATTTATATCTGCCTTAGTAGTAGACATTCCATGATTTCTGTTATATTTGGGAGTCTGTAACAGACTCCAGTGAGAATTTTGTTACTATTTTTCTCTCCATGTATTTCGACCCATATAGACTCGACATCCTCATTCCCTTCACTAATATCCTCCCTTAAAGTGGCCTTTAGACAAGACTTTACATAAAGACAAACCCCTCCTCTCCGATTTTTACGATCCTCAATAATACTCATGGAGCTTACAGTAGTAATACCCATGGAGCTTCCCAGGCTATCAATATCAGCTCACAGCTGTATACTTAGCCTTTACTGGCTATTAAAATGGAGGACCCCTATAATTAACCAGCAAAGGTTATGCAGACAGCTGTGGGCTGATATTAATAGCCTAGGAAGGGCCAATGGATACTGGCCAAACCCAGGCTAAAAACATGAGCTCTCAGTAGCCCCAGAAAAGGCGCATCTCTAAGATGTGCCAATTCTGGCACTTAGCCTTACTCTTCCCACTTGCCCTGTAGCAGTGGCATGTGGGGTGATAGTTGAGGGACTTGATGTCACCTTTGTATTGTCTGGTGACATCAAGCCCTGAGGTCAGTAATGGAGAGGTGTCAATTAGATGCCCCCATTGCTAACCCCATAGTCATATTGTATAAAAACACACAGGAAAAAGTCCTTTAACCCCTTATTGACCGAGCCAAATTTGACCTTAATTTTTACAATTCTGACCACTGTCACTTTATGAGGTTATAGTTCTGGCCGCTTAAATGGATTCCACTGATTTTGTGATTGTTTTTTCATGACATATTGTGCTTCATGTTAGTGGTAAAATGTCTTTGATATGATTTGTGTTTATGAAAAATTGAAATTTGGCAAAAATTTTGAAAAATTTGCAATTTTCAAAATTTAAATTTTTGTGCCCTTAAATCAGAGTCGTGTCACACAAAATAGTTAATAAATAACATTTCCCAACTTTACATCTGCACAATTTTGTGCACAATTTTGGAAACATAATTTTTCTTTGTTAGGACGTTATAAAGGTTAAAAGTTGACCAGCGATTTCTCATTTTTCCAACAAAATTTACAAAACCATTTTTTTAGGGACCACCTCACATTTGAAGTGAGTTTGGGGGGTCAATATGACAGAAAATACCCAAAAGTGGCACCATTCTAAAAACTGCACCCCTTAAGATGCGCATAACTGCATTCAAAAAGTGTATTAATCCTTCAGGTACTTCACGAGAACTAAAGCAATGTGGAAGGAAAAAATGAACATTTAACTTTTTTCATAAAAAATTATTTAGACCCAAACTTTTTTATTTTCACAAGGGTAACAGGAGAAAATGGACCACAAAATTTGTTGTGCAATTTCTCCTGAGTACACCGATACCTGTTATGTGGGTGAAAGCCACTGTTAGGGCGCATGGCAGAGCTCAGAAGGGAGGGAGCACCGTTTCGACTTTTTGAACGCAAAATTGGCTGGAATCAATGGCAGGCGCTATGTCGTGTTTGGATACCACCTGATGTACCTAAACAGTGGAAACCCCCCAATTCTAACTCCAACCCTAACACAGCCCTAACCCCAACACAGCCCTAACCTTAATCCCAACCCTAACCAAAACACACCCCTATCCCTAATCCCAACCCTAACCGTAATCCCAACCTTAACCACAACCCTAACTCCAACACCACCCTAACCCCAATACCACAACCATAACCCCCAACCCTAACCCCAACACAACCCCAACCCTAACCCTAGCCCCAACCTTAACCCTAGCCCCAACCCTAACCCTAATGGAAAAAAATACTTTTTTTGTTATTATTTTTATCTAACTAAGTGGGTGATAAAGGGGGGTTTGATTTACTATTATTATTTATTTATATAGCACCATTGATTCCATGGTGCTGTACTTGAGAAGGGGTTACATACAAATTACAGATATCACTTACAGTAAACAAACTAACAATCACAGACTGATACAGAGGGGAGATGACCCTGCCCTTGCGGGCTTACATTCTACAGGATGATGGGGATTTGATCACTTTGATAGGTTCTATCACAGTGATCAAAATGAACCAATAGGATAAATCTGCTGTTGTTGCCGAGTACCGGCCAGCAGATCTCAGGGGGCTCACTGCGCATGCACCCACCATTTTCTTTTGGGAAGATGACATGGAGGGTCGGGGGACGGATGGCCGAGGTACCAGGTGGGCTTGGGGGACCCCATTTCTCTCTCCTCTGGTATGCTAGATCATATCAGAGGAGAAATGAATGGAAAATCAGAATTCTTTTTGCGCTCACCGCTATTTGGTGAATAACGATGATCACAAGAATAGGGATGGTAAAAACCTACCCAAATCATGCTCTCTGTGGTGTCTGCTACCCCAGGAAGCTGAGACCCCGGAGATTTTCTGACACTGGGGGACGCTATACCCTTATTTCTAGGTTAAAAAGCGGCGCTGAGGAATAAGGCCCCTTAACTGCCACCGTATCAACGGTCATTAAGGCATATCAACGGTCATTAAGGGGTTAATTGAAATAATGGCACAGACGCCTTTAATAAATCTTAATTAAACCATATTTATAACTTTGTCCATTTCCACTGAGCCATTGTATTCTGCAAAAGAGTTAAAGAAAACAACAATATTCCTCACCTGTCCACAGAGAAGATGGTAATCCATTTGTCCCACGACGGGTCTAGCTCTGCTACATCTAGATGGCAGACTGCATGGTTGCATGATGCGACCATATAGCAGAGACACTGAGCAGCATCTGCTGTCACTGCCCAGTGTCTCACGGTGAACCTGTAGGACCTGTCTGACGTCATCGCGAGCATGAGAAAGTTCACACGCTACCGGTTCTGTCAGAAAGGTCTGAGAGTTCACAGCCAATTAACTCACTTCACTTATCTGAAGTCAGCGCGAGCGCCAATAGAAATTTTCTCACAGTGCTCGCGCTAACGTCAAAACAATACCAGAAATGTCAGTGTCCGTGTGTGTAATACGTGTGGCAACTGTGTGCTGCATCAGTACCACACGTCGGGTGCCAGGAAAGCTGCGTTACAGTAAGCACTGTTCCCCGGCGCCTGGTGCTGAAGTCGACTCTCATTATTCTCCCCCTGCTCTGCCGGGTATTTTCAAGGTGGGCTTCTTTTTGTGCATTGTAGATGGCGATTGTGCACTGAGCAATGAAGGCACTTGTGAACGGGTACATTTCTTTACATGGGTTATTCTTAGGTATTTGTCCATTACAGCTCCCCACAATTAGGGGGAGGTAGCCGGTCGGTGGACAACAGAGGAGGTTATCAGATTAACAGGTTACAGGCCGCAGTGGGTTGGGGAGTAGGAAGACTGTCGTAGTTGGATTACAGTATCATAATCTTGGATGGCGGGGTCTGAGCAGGTAAGGAGTGGTGTACATTTGCTACATATATAACGAGATGGCAAACCAGAGGAGAGATGTGCAGTCGGCAGGCAGTGTGTTTGGCTTTGACCTTAATGTCCCTTTATGATCGGCAGAAATGGTCGTCAGGAGAACCACACCAGTACTTTAGCGCGGTTCCCAAGATCCTCCTTTTTAATGTTATGTGATCGACACACAGGGCTTCTGGAAAGAAGAAAAAAGACTACAGATCCTGAGAGTCAGCAGTGTCGGAGGGTAAATCCAATACACAGTCAGTCAAATTCTTTGCGGACAGTGGTGGTATCTAGCAGACTGGGCTGTATAGGCAGGAGCTGTTTTTAAAGGTGGTGACGCTGGATGTCCCGCTCCTGGAAGTTCACCAAATTTGTTTTATATTTGTTCCGTCATGCTTGAGTCTCGTGTACATGAGTCGCACGTAACAGGGCTTTGGGGTACTCGGCACCGAGCCCGTTCACTTTACTGGGGGATGTCACAGGTAGCGCAGCTCGGTCTGTTGCCCTAGGCGCTCACTAAAAGGGGGATCTTTACAGGGATTGTAGAAATGTTCGTGACGCCACCTGTGGTTTCTGATCAGGGTGACCAGCGCTGCAGGGTGAATCCTCTGAGGGGTTGTTACTGGGCAGCAAGGTGTTAAGTCTTCCACAGGTAAGACTGATCCCTCGAGGTATATGGCGGTGTAGGGGTGAAGGAGCAATAATGCAGACACACACAAGACAGTCTCTTTCTGTACCTTTACTGGTGGTGAAGTTGCAGGCACGTCCCGGGAGGCCGTCAGGGTGGAGGATGCACGTCCAGCAATCCACTGAGTAGGTATAAGGCCTCCTTACGTCCTTATGTGTGTGAGTTTCTAACTTGCATAAAACAGAGTTTAACTCCTTCTCTTTGCTACGCCCGGCTGATCTTGTGATGAGGTCTTCTTGTGGACAGAACAGTGTCTCTATGGCGGTACCTGCCAGACCCCCGTCTTCCTAACCTCAGTTACGTATCAGCACTGCTGGGCCCCTGCGACTTGAAGTCCAGGGTCTCCGGTTTTTCCCACTAGCTGTGAAGATACTAGCAAGCTCGGACCCGGTGTCCGGTGGTGCAGAGTGGAGGTTAGCTATCAATGCTGGTTGACCTCTGTCACTCTCTCTTTTCCTTTTTCCACTTGCCTATCGTCCTACTCGCACACTTAACATAAGCACAGGCAGCAGTAGATATCAGCTTCTCGCTCAGACTTCTTCAGCCCTCAGCCTAATCTGACAGGAGTCTCTCTCCGGTGTTCTGAGGAGATCTTATCTCTCCCTCACAGCTCGTCTGAGGTAACTGCCGACGACTAGCTAACTCGCAGCTAGACTGCCTTCATCTCACTACTGTCTCAAGGGCTCCCTCTGGTGGAACCAGGAAAAATGTGAAGTGTTGTGTGTTGTGAATGGGTTTGAGATGAGTTCTGAGCGGAGGCTCCCTCTGGTGGTTACAAGCGGTACTAGTGAGGATTGTGAGGACTGGGAATCAGGTGTTACTGACTGGTCTTATATAAGGGAGTCATTTTCCCATCAGGGTTGCCGGTGACCAATTGTTCTGGTCTGAATCCTTCTTTCCAGTTTCCCTATTAACCTGATGGATTATGATTTTGCTAAACGTTGTGGGTTTCCCTTGATACCCCTACAGAAGTCTATTCCTCTACTGGGGATCGATTCTACCCCTTTGGCTGAGAATAAACCCCAGACATCACTCCATTACACTGCATGGGCTCAGCAGCTGGCTCACACGACCTCTACCACCTAAATTAGTTCTCTGGTGTAACAAAATCAAAACAGCAGCCACTGAAAAAAAACTGGAAAAAGCAAAAGTACAAAACACAGTGGCTGAACTAAACTGAGAGGGCAAAAGCCCCCGGAGGGGACCCTGAAGGCCCCCACAGAAGTGCAGGACAAAATGCAAAAATATAGCAAAAACACAAAAGAAGAAATTGTCTTATCTGATAGCAGGAGATGCAGACACGACACAGCAGGCTACATGGCGGTTAGACAAGAGGAAATACTGACACAGAAAGAAAATAGTATGAGCAAACGCTGGGGCCCAAACTATCTAAATAGAAAAGGACAGGAAGGGTACTTACTGCAATCTAAGAGCCAGCTGCTGAGCCCATGCAGTGTGATGGAGTGATGTCTGGGGTTTATTCTCAGCCAAAGGGGTAGAATCGATCCCCAGTAGAGGAATAGACTTCTGTAGGGGTATCAAGGGAAACCCACAACGTTTAGCAAAATCATAATCCATCAGGTTAATAGGGAAACTGGAAAGAAGGATTCAGACCAGAACAATTGGTCACCGGCAACCCTGATGGGAAAATGACTCCCTTATATAAGACCAGTCAGTAACACCTGATTCCCAGTCCTCACAATCCTCACTAGTACCGCTTGTAACCACCAGAGGGAGCCTCCGCTCAGAACTCATCTCAAACCCATTCACAACAGTTGTGTGCTTACCAGGTGATTGTGAATTACCTTTCATGCATCCTCCTGGGTACATGTGGCACCAAGCGCAGCTGGGCTACACATCCCCCCCTAGTTAATATCAGCACTCCCGGGCTGAAAAAGAAAACAATTTTTTTATAACATCAACAACTAAACATAATTATAACTCTTCCCTTGCGGGAGGTAAGGACACTTTAACATTTCAATGTATACAAATTAGCAATAGAAAATATCAAATACTTTCACGGTGCAAATAAATACAGGATACTTGTGGAGGACCCGCACCAAACCTCCCACGGGGGTCCTGGGTGGGCTGCAGGACTTCTCTGCTGCAAACCTCACTCAAGGCCACACCATACGGGTTTTTCTTCAGAGGTAGAATGGCTTACGTAAAACCAAGATGGGGCACTGAGTGCCAACTATTTACAACACAGTTTTTTGGGCTGGCATAGTCCTCAGCCACGCAGTCCTTTAAAAGAAACACATTTCACATATCACATTACCCAACTGGGGTATACTACTTCAGCATGTAAACATTATCATCATATAACATTCTCAATAAAGTGCAATTCTCTTCATAACTTTGTACAGTTCAGTAAACCCTGTCTGGGTCCTACTGGATTAATTTGCTAGGACTACTCTTGGTACCTAACAGGTAACCTGCCTTTCGTTGTGCGTACTGACCTACGTGGTGTTGCTTCAGGTATAGTAGCATCTGGCCTATCTGTCCGGCGTGCTGGCAAACTGTAATACTGCCTTAACCTCTCTAGGGATCTGGCAAGCATACTTGTGGCTGGGCGATGCGGTTCTGTTTCGCCAGGGGATTCTTCTGGTAGTTCCACGTCTTGAGGTTCCATTTCTTGAGACTCTACTTCTGGAGGTGCTACAGGAGCAGGTTCCTCTTGAACTATTTCTTCTGCTGCGGCAACTGGCTCAACTGGACGTTGAAGCGCTTCTTGTGGTTGGTAAAATTGAAGTACTGGAATAATCACAGCATCCCCGATACAAGGCCAATCTGCAGGAAAATCTCCTAGGTCCGTGTGTATGACTTCACCTGGTTTCTCTTTTTCCATAACAAGTTCTTCCTCGGGAAGTTTTAACATGTCTGGACACAGTTTTAGGTGGTCTCTTGATACAGTGGTGGTCGTCTTTCCTCCATCTTTGCTAATGGTACAGGTTTTCCTGTTGTCAAACTTGGAATTTTGCACGACATATGGCTCTTTTTCCCACTGATCATCCAATTTGTGCATTCTTCTTTTTCTTTTTAGCACAATTTCTCCAGGCATAATAGGTTTAGCTGGCGCACCTTTGTTGTAGTTCTCCTCTTGCTTTTCCCTTACTTTATTGAGACTATCTTCCACGCAGGCTTGTACTCTCCTGTACTGTTCCTGTCGATTCGTGTCCCAATCTTCAGTAGTAACATCGGCTTCTGGTTCTACAACACCAAGTTCCAAATCCATGGGCAGCTTTCCTGGTCTTGCTCGCATAAGGTAGGCTGGAGTGCAATTGGTGGAACTGACAGGTATGTGATTGTACAGATCTACCAGGTCAGGTAGTAGGTCTGGCCACCGATTCCTCTCCTCAAGTGGTACCGTCTTCAGCAGATCAATGACTATGTGATTCATCTCACAGAGACCATTGGTTTGGGGGTGGTACGGTGTGGTTCTTATCTTCTTACACCCGTACAAGTGACAGAACTCTTTAAACAATTCGGCTTCAAAGGCAGGACCCTGATCAGTTAACACTTGCTCTGGATATCCATGGGGTCTGCAGAAATACGCCTGAAACGTCTTTGCTGCTGTTTCAGCTGTCAGATCTTTGACAGGGGCAATCACCAGGAACCTGGAGTAGTGATCCACCATGGTCAGGGCATATGAGTATCCTGACCGGCTGGGTGACAACTTGACATGGTCCAATGCCACGATCTCCAAGGGACGAGTCGTCTTGATGGGTTGCAGGGGTGCTTTCTGGCTGCTGTAGTCTTTTCTTCGGAGGCTACAGGACGCACAGTTCTTACACCATTTCTCGATGGAACTGCGCATTCCCACCCAGTAGAAAGGACACTTCAGTAGGGTTTCCAGCTTCTTCCAGCCAAAGTGCCCCGCTCGATCGTGGTAAGCTTCCAACACCATCTGGATGTCTGTTCTTGGGACTACTATCTGCCATACCATCTCATGGGTTCTGGGGTTGACGTACCTTCGGCACAGCTTCTCTCGGTAGATAAACAGCCGGCTTCTCTCGTTCCACAGCTGCTTTGCTTGTTGAGAGCATCCTTTTCCAAGGAGGAACCCTCCTGAGTTATCAGCTCCTTGATGCGGCTGACAACCGGGTCACTGTTCTGGGTCTCCTTCCAGCTGTGGTGAGGTAAAGGGTTTAACGTCTTACCACGCTGCCTCCTGTAGGCTCGTTGCTCGTGGATCATCCCATTTCTGTGGAATGCAGGTAGCTCAATCTCTTCTAGGTCACCCAGTTCCTCTTCCATGTCGGACTCATGCGGCATTCTGGACAAGGCATCAGCGTTGGCATTCTTACGGCCCGCCCTGTACTTGATGGTAAATTGATAGTTCGACAGCCGAGCCATCCAACGTTGCTCCATGGCTCCCAGCTTGGCCGTTTCAAGATGTGTCAAGGGGTTATTATCAGTGTAAGCAGTGAACTTGCTGGAGGCTAGGTAATGCTTGAATCTTTCCGTAATGGCCCAGACCAGCGCCAGGAACTCCAACTTGAAGCTGCTATAGTTCTCTGGGTTTCTCTCGGTCGGCCGGAGCTTCCTGCTTGCATATGCGATGACTTTTTCTTGGCCATTTTGCTTCTGACTGAGGACAGCTCCCAATCCTTTGTTGCTGGCATCAGTGTACAGCAGGAACGGCTGGCTATAGTCAGGGTAGGCTAAGATCTCATCGCCTGTCAGGATCTCCTTCATCTCCTTGAATGCTTCAGCTTGTTCTTTACCCCAGTGGAATGGAGGATTTCTGCTCTTGAGGGGCTGTCCTACCAGAAGGTCCTGCAGAGGTGCTGCTTTCTTGGTGTAGTCCTTTACAAACCTCCGGTAGTAACCAGTCAGTCCCAGGAACTGGCGCACCTCCTTGAGATTCTTCGGCTCCGGCCATTTCTGGATGGCAGTGACCTTCTCGGGGTCTGGGGCTACTCCTTCTGAGCTGACAATATGTCCCAAGTACTGTACCTTTTGTTTGAGCAGATGGCACTTTGAAGGCTTCAGTTTCATTCCATACTTGGACAGTGACTCAAATACCTCTGCCAGGTGCTTCAGATGATCCTCATACGTCTTGGAGTACACAATTACGTCGTCCAGGTACAGCAACACGGTTTCAAAGTTGAGATGTCCCAGGCAACTCTCCATCACTCTCTGGAATGTTCCCGGGGCACTGCTGAGTCCAAACGGCATCCTGTCAAACTCACAGAGTCCCATTGGGGTGGTGAAAGCCGTCTTCTCCCGATCCTCCTCAGCCACAGCTACTTGCCAGTAACCACTAGTGAGGTCGAGGGTGGAAAAGTAGTTAGCAGTTTTTAAGGCAGCTAAGGATTCCTCAATGCGTGGTAAAGGGTATGCATCTTTATGTGTAATGCGATTTACTTGTCTGTAATCTACACACATTCTCATGCTTCCATCCTTTTTCCTAACTAGGACTAGAGGTGCTGCCCAGGGACTACAACTATCCCTTATCACCCCTGCTTCCTTCATGTCACGCAACATTTCCTTAGCTTTCTGGTAGTGTGCTGGAGGTATAGGCCTGTACCGCTCTTTAATGGGAGGATGGCTGCCTGTAGGGATATGATGTTGTACTCCCTTAATGGTCCCAAAGTCAAGTGGGTGTTTGCTAAATACCTGTGTGTACTCCTGTACCACCCGTAGTACTCCCTGTTTCTGGTGGGCGGGAGTGGTGTCTGTCCCGACATGGAGCTGCTGACACCAATCCTCCACCTGGATTGCTGGGTCATTATCCTCCGCTGGTTGGCGGGAGGCTAAGGACTCGGTCGTGAGAATGGAGTTGTTATCTACGGTATGTAATTTAGCAACAGTGGCATAACGTGGTAAATTTACTTCATCTTCTCCCCAGTTGAGAAGACGTATTGGTACTCTCCCATTTCGTACTTCTACTACCCCTCTAGCAGTCAAGAGTGTAGGTCTGTGCTCTGAACAATGGGGCTCTACTACTGCTTGGTAGTTCTGTCCTCTCAGACCTATTGCTGCTCTACACCATATAAGTATTTCACTCATTGGGGGTATCACAATGGGGTTCGGGTCTGTCACCCGTACATTACCAATTTCACCATCTGTCAGCTTCGCTTGCTGCTGGCACATCAGGGCCCGGATCTCCCTCTGGATCACTCAGTTTTGCTTTGGCCTGGCAACTTCGGCGAGCTGTTGGAGCAAAAACACAACTTCTCCCAGACAGTTACTAATAATGTTTGTACCTAAAACCACATTTAAGCCATTTTCCTCATTTACAGTTTTTACTACTAAGAGTCCCTGGTCCTTCAGCTCCACTCTGCCCACCTTTACGTCCACGTTTTTGGCTCCTAGTATATCAACAGGGAGACCAGTAGAGGCATACACAGCAAAGTCAGGGCTCGGGGGCTGGAGACTGTCCATGGACCAAAACTTATTATACAGGACATCAGGTATGATGGTCACCTGAGATCCAGTGTCCAGCAGGGCAGGGATTGCGATCCCGTCCAGGATGATGGACAGATAGGGTCTTCCTCCCACAAACCTGCGGTTCCAGTCTGAGGGGCCTGATGAGTCTATTCCTGGGTGTTGGCCCTCGGACCCAGGATCTGCTCGTTTAAAGGACACTGTCGGGCTAGATGACCTTCTCTGTTGCAACGGTAGCAGATGATCTCTCGGCGAGGATGGTGCTGATCAGGGGTCGCTCCTGGGGGTGGCGTTGTCCTTTTCCGGTGGGGCGACGTCCTCCTTCTCCTCCGGTTCATCCAAGGGACATCCTCTGGACAGTCAGCTAGCAGGATCTTTCCTCCTTCTTCCTTCCGCAGTTGCAGGGCACTCATTACAGCGGCCAGGTTTTTAGTCAGCTGGCGCACTTCTGAGCGCAGACAGTCCAACTCAGTAGGGGGTGCCACCTGCGTTTTGGCTTCTGCCACCAGCGGGGAAAAGGTGGATGCTGCCGGCTTTAGAGTGGCATCACCCTGGTGACACTGGGTCGACACCTCGGGCTTCTCCAGGGGTCGCAGTCCTTTTATAGCCATATCTTTTAGGGCATCAAAGGTAGCGTCAGGATGATCCAAGGACCACCAATGCACAGTTCTGCTTTCAGCTTGGGACCTCAGTCCCAGTACAAACTGTTCCTTCAACATTTTGCTTTCATTAATGGCACTTATAGGGTTGACCTGTTTGAGAGCTCGCAGGGCCCCCCTATAGTCGGCAGGCGTAGTCCCTAATACTGTCATCTGGTCTCTGGAGCATTGGTAAAACCTCATCCGGAGATCTGTTTCAGTGCGGTCCTCAAAAATAGTCTGCAGCTTTAAGAAAATTGCAAGCACTGATTCCTGGTCTGCAGCTGTCCAAGTCTCTACTTCCCTCTCTGCAGCACTAGTCAATTGTCCCACTACCACTGCAGCTCTCTGCTTCTCTGTCATAGGGTACATGTCCATTATGCTGCATATTTTGCGTTTAAACCCTGACAGGGTATCTGGCTTACCGCTGTACTGAGGAAGCCACTTCGCTCCAGGCAGGTATGGGAGCGTCAGCGGTACTATCGGGGCCACAGGACCGGATGAGGGGCCAGCGTTTCCATCCTGCGTGGCAGCGCCGGCGGGTAAGTCATTGGAGCGGTCGCCCTCGGCCGCGCTGTCAGCTTGCGGCTGCGACATGTCTGCGCCCCCCTAGTTAAGTGTGGCCTACCTTCTCCTGAAGGCTGCAGTTCTCCGGGCCTAGCGATGTGGAAGGACCTGCCGCCGCGTCAGCATTGGGGGCGTGTCCGGGACTCCGCGCGCTTTCTGCAGGTACACCCCTTCTCTTTGCGCTGTACTTTGGCGGGCAATGGCGGACAATTGACGCCAAAAATCTCAAAAACAGCAACACAGTCTATAGCACAAAAACAGTCCAATTCAGGCACACAGGACTCACATATAGCGAGCTTCTTATCCTGTTCGTGACGCCAAGTTAGATGAGTCGCACGTAACAGGGCTTTGGGGTACTCGGCACCGAGCCCGTTCACTTTACTGGGGATGTCACAGGTAGCGCAGCTCGGTCCGTTGCCCTGGGCGCTCACTAAAAGGGGGATCTGTTATGTTTCGGTAGCTGAGGAGTGCAGGTAAAAAAGGCAATACACCAGAGCAGTTGGAATCTATGAGATTGCAGTACCCTGACTAACCACCACAACTGGAGGCAGCCGTGGAGCGTTCCTACGTTGGTCCTAGACGCCTCGTCACAGCCTGAGAAACTAACTACACCTAAAGATAGAAAGATAGAAAGAGGAAAGCTATCTGCCCCGGAGCAGATCCCCAAAGAACATAGAAAGCCCCCAAACATGTAATGGCGGTTAGACAAGAAGAAAAACTGACACAGACAGAAAATAGTATGAGCAAACGTTGGGGCCCAAACTACCTAAATAGAAAAGGATAGGAAGGGCACTTACTGCAATCCCAAAAAACCCTGAAAAGCACCAACTCTACTAATTTCAAAAACACCTGAGATCACACGACCTCTACCACCTAAATTAGTTCTCTGGTGTAACAAAATCAAAACAGCAGCCACTGAAAAAACTGGAAAAAGCAAATGTACAAACATCAGTGGCTGAACTAAACTGAGAGGACAAAAGCCCCCAGAGGGACCCTGAAGGCCCCCACAGAAGTGCAGGACAAAATGCAAAAATCAAGCACAAAAACAAAAAGAAGAAAATGTCTTATCTGTTAGCAGGAGATGCAGACACGACACAGCAGGCTACAAAGGAAACAGGAATCAAGGATTGAGACCAGAACAATTGATCACCGGCAACCCTGATGGGAAGGCGACTCCCTTATATAAGACCAGTCAGTAACACCTGATTCCCAATCCTCACAATCTTCACTGGACAGTCCAGTACCGCTAGTAACCACCAGAGGGAGCCTCTGCTCAGAACTCATTTCAAGCCCATTCACAACAGTACCCCCCCTTGAGGAGGGGTCATCGAACCCTCATTTGAGCAACCAGGTCGGTCAGGATGAGTTCTATGATACGCACGGATGAGTCTCCTAGCATGGATGTCCGAAGCAAACACCCAAGAATTGTCTTCCTGACCATAACCTCTCCACTTAACCAAATACTGGAGTTTCCGTCTAGAAAAACGAGAATTCAATATTTTCTCAACCACAAACTCCAGATTGCCCTCAACCAGAACAGGGTCAGGAGGCACAGCAGTAGGAACCACTGGCTCAACAAACCTCTTCAACAAGGAACACGTTATGGATCTTAAATGTCCCTGGAAGAAGCAAACGAAAAGAAACAGGATTAAGAATCTCCATGATCTTATAAGGTTCAATGAACCTAGGCTTAAATTTAGGAGATGCCACTCTCATAGGAATATTTTTTGAGGACAACCAGACCAAGTCCCCCACTTTAAACCGAGGACCATCAGTCCTATGCCGGTTAGCAAACCGCTGGGCCCTCTCCTGAGAGAGGGACAACATCTCCACTACCTGGTCCCAAATCTGTTGCATACGCTCCACAACAGAGTCAACACCTGGACAGACAGAAGCCTCCGTCTGTCCTGAAGAAAATCGAGGGTGAAACCCAGAATTACAGAAAAATGGAGACATCAAAGTGGCAGAGCTAGCCCTATTATTAAGAGCAAACTCAGCCAAAGGCAAAAAAGAGACCCAGTCATCCTGATCAGCAGACACAAAGCATCTTAGATAAGTCTCCAATGTCTGGTTTGTTCTCTCAGTTTGACCATTGGTCTGAGGATGAAACGCCGAGGAGAAAGACAATTGAACACCAAGTTTAGAACAAAAGGTCCTCCAAAATCTGGAAACAAACTGGACTCCTCTGTCAGACACAATGTTCTCAGGAATGCCGTGTAAACGAACCACGTGCTGAAGGAACAAAGGCACCAATTCAGAGGAGGAAGGCAACTTAGGTAATGGCACAAGATGTATCATCTTGGAAAACCTATCACAAATCACCCAGATGACGGTCATTCTCTGAGAAACAGGGAGGTCGGAAATGAAATCCATAGAGATATGGGTCCATGGTCTCTTGGGCACAGGCAATGGCATCAACAAACCACTAGAGCGAGAGCAAGGCTTGGAGCGAGAGCAAGTCCCGCAGGACTGCACAAATTCCCTGACATCACGAGACAAGGTAGGCCACCAAAAGGACCGACTAACCAAGTCTCTGGTACCAAAAATTCCGGGATGACCGGCCAACGCGGAACAATGAATCTCAGACATCACACTCTTTTTCCACTGGTCCGGGACAAACAATTTCCCAACAGGGCAGCGCTCGGGCCTATCCTCCTGACACCCCTCCAGAGCCAGTCTCAAATTGGGCGAGATGGCGGAAAGAACTACACCCTCTTTCGAAATAACAGAAGGATCAGATAACTCAGGAGAGTCCGCAAGGAAACTCCTCGAGAGGGCATCCGCCTTAACATTCTTAGTGCCAGGAAGAAAGGAAACCACAAAATTAAAACGTGTGAAAAACAATGCCCACCTGGCCTGTCTAGGATTGAGTCGCTTGGCAGATTAAAGATAAACCAGATTCTTATGGTCCGTAAGGACCACCACCTGATGTTTGTCTCCCTCCAGCCAATGTCTCCACTCTTCAAAAGCCCACTTCATGGCCAATAACTCCCGATTACCCACGTCATAATTACGTTCAGTAGGAGAAAATTTTCGAGAGAAAAAGGCACAAGGGTTACTTTTAGAGGTCTCTGGATCTCTTTGGGACAAAACGGCACCTGCCCCAATTTCAGAGGCATCAACCTCCACCTGAAATGGCAGAGAAACATCAGGCTGCCGTAGAACAGGAGCAGAAGTGAATCTCTGCTTAAGTTCCTGAAATGCAGAGACTGCCTCAGGAGGCCAATTCACCACATCAGAACCCTTTCTGGTCAAATCAGTTAATGGTTTAACAATAACCGAGAAATTACCAATAAATTTACGATAAAAATTGGCAAAAACCCAAGAATCTTTGAAGAGCCTTTAATGAAGTAGGTTGGACCCAATCACAGATGGCCTGAACCTTGACCGGGTCCACTTCAATAACAGATGGGGACAAAATGAATCCCAGAAATGAGATCCTCTGTACGCCAAAAAGACATTTTGATCCCTTCACATACAGAGCATTCTCTCTCAAAATCTGGAACACAGTTCGAACATGTTTCACATGAGAGTCCCAGTCATTGGAAAAAATCAAGATATCATCCAAATAAACAATCATAAATTTATCCACAAAATCCCTGAAAATGTCATTCATGAAGGACTGGAAGACAGAAGGAGCATTAGTGAGCCCAAAGGGCATCACAAGGTACTCAAAATGCCCCTCAGGGGTATTAAATGCCGTCTTCCATTCATCCCCGTGCTTAATGCGAATAAGGTTATATGCCCCCCTGAGGTCAAGCTTGGTAAACCAAGTAGCGTTTTTCACCCTGGAAAACAGGTCAGAAATCAAGGGTAACGGATATTGATATTTCACAGTAATATTGTTCAAAAGACGATAATCAATACACGGCCTTAATGAACCATCCTTTTTGGCCACAAAGAAAAAACCGGCACCTAAGGGTGAAGAGGATGGTCTGATATGACCCTTCTCCAATGACTCCTTGATATAAGACCGCATAGCGTCATGTTCAGGTACAGACAAGTTAAAAAGGCGACCTTTAGGGAATTTACTACCAGGCACTAATTCAATAGCGCAGTCATAGCTCCTATGGGGAGGCAAGGATGCAGATTTACTTTCGCTAAACACATCAGAAAAATCAATCAAAAAGTCAGGAACATCCTGAGCCTGGGGGGAGGCAGAAAAACAGGAGTGTTGGTATTAACACATTGGCAGCCCCAACTGGTTACAGACACAGATTTCCAATCCAAAACAGGATTATGAGACTGTAACCAAGGGAAACCCAGTACGATAATGTCATGCAGATTATACAGAACCAAAAATTTGCAGCTCTCCTGATGATCAGGTTCAACCCTCATTATCACCTGAGTAGAGAACTGAGGTTTATTCTCAGCCAAAGGGGTAGAATCGATCCCCAGTAGGGGAATAGACTTCCGTAGGGGTATCAAGGGAAACCCACAACGTTTAGCAAAATCAAAATCCATCAGGTTAATAGCTGCTCCCGAATCAACGAAAGCCTGAGCAGAAAATGAGGACAGAGAGCATATCAGGGTAACAGTTAATAAAAACTTAGTCTGAACACTACCCAAGACAACTGAGCGTGCAAAACGTCTTCCCCGCTTAGGGCAGACTGAAATAGCATGAGAGGCATCACCACAGTAGAAACATAACCCATTGCGCTTTCGAAACTCATGGCGCTGTGCCCCAGAAACCACTCTGTTGTGAATGGGTTTGAGATGAGTTCTGAGCAGAGACTCCCTCTGGTGGTTACAAGCGGTACTGGTCTGTTCAGTGAAGATTGTGAGGACTGGGAATCAGGTGTTACTGACTGGTCTTATATAAGGGAGTCACCTTCCCATCAGGGTTGCCGGTGATCAATTGTTCTGGTCTGAATCCTTCATTCCTGTTTCCCTTGTAGCCTGCTGTGTCGTGTCTGCATCTCCTGCTAACAGATAAGACATTTTCTTCTTTTTGTTTTTGTACTATATTTTTGCATTTTGTCCTGCACTTCTTTGGGGGCCTTCTGGGTCCCCTTCGGGGGCTTTTGCCCTCTCAGTTTAGTTCAGCCACTGATGTTTGTACTTTTGCTTTTTCCAGTTTTTTCAGTGGCTGCTGTTTTGATTTTGTTACACCAGAGAACTAATTTAGGTGGTAGAGGTCGTGTGATCTCAGGTGATTTTGAAATTAGTAGAGTTGGTGCTTTTCAGGGTTTTCTGGGATTGCAGTAAGTACCCTTCCTATCCTTTTCTATTTAGTTAGTTTGGGCCCCAGCGTTTGCTCATACTATTTTCTTTCTGTGTCAGTATTTCTTCTTGTCTAACCGCCATTACTTGTTTGGGGGCTTTCTATTATCTTTGGGGTTCTGCTCCGGGGCAGATAGCTTTCCTATTTCTATCTTTAGGTGTAGTTAGTTTCTCAGGCTGTGACGAGGCGTCTAGGACCAACGTAGGAACGCTCCACGGCTGCCTCTAGTTGTGGTGGTTAGTCAGGGTACTGCAATCTCATAGATTCCAACTGCTCTGGTGTATTGCCTTTTTTACCTGCACTCCTCAGCTACCGAAACATAACAGTATCACCGGCCTAAAAATTGAAAATTGTATGGTACTCACAGAAGGGAAAAAATATTGTGAAAGAAAAAAGGTTGTCAGAGTTGTCAGAGATATTTTTCTATTTGTTGCATTTTTTTTTTTTTCCCTCTGTATCTCTGGGTGCTGGGGAGGATCTTTTCTCTCAATGGAGTTTGCACGGTTGTCTGGCCGTGTGGATCAGCTTGCCACTGAGGTTCAGAGTATTGCTGCATATCTTGCTAGGTTGCCTGTTGTGGAACCTAGGATCCCCATGCCAGATTTGTTTTTGGGGGATCGAGCTAAGTTTCAGAATTTCAAAAATAATTGTAAATTGTTTTTTGCCTTAAAATCTAAGTCCTCAGGGAACGCAGCGCAGCAGGTTCAAATTATCATCTCTCTCCTGCGCGGCGATCCTCAGGATTGGGCCTTTTCCCAGACACCTGGGATCCTGTTTTGAGTGATGTTGATGCATTTTTTCAGGCTTTGGGGTTATTGTACGATGAGCCTAATGTCACTGATCAAGCTGAAAAAGCCTTGTTGGCATTAAATCAGGGGCCTTATGACGCTGAGTTATACTGTCAGAGATTCCGTAGGTGGGCAGTCCTGACCAAATGGAATGACGACGCTTTGGCAGCCCTTTTCCGGAAGGGTCTGTCAGATAATGTAAAGGATGTTATGGTGGGATTCCCTGTCCCCTCTGGTCTCAATGATTCTATGTCATTAGCGATTCAAATTGACAGACGTTTGCGTGAGCGGAGAAGTATGCGTGGAATGGTGTTGCCTTGTGAACCAGCTTCTGAACCCATGCAGTGTGATAGAGTGGTGTCTGGGGCACAGCGTCATGAGTTTCGAAAGAGCAATGGGTTATGTTTCTACTGTGGTGATGCCTCTCATGCTATTTCAGTCTGCCCTAAGCGGGGAAGACGTTTTGCACGCTCAGTTGTCTTGGGTAGTGTTCAGACTAAGTTTTTATTAACTGTCACTCTGATATGCTCTCTGTCCTCATTTTTGCTCAGGCTTTCGTTGATTCTGGAGCAGCTATTAACCTGATGGATTATGATTTTGCTAAACGTTGTGGGTTTCCCTTGATACCCCTACAGAAGTCTATTCCCCTACTGGGGATCGATTCTACCCCTTTGGCTGAGAATAAACCCCAGTTTTCTACTCAGGTGATAATGAGGGTTGAACCTGATCACCAGGAGTGCTGCAAATTTTTGGTTCTGTATAATCTGCATGACATTATCGTGCTGGGTTTTCCTTGGTTACAGTCTCATAATCCTGTTTTGGATTGGAAATCTGTGTCTGTAACCAGTTGGGGCTGCCAATGTGTTAATACCAACACTCCTGTTTTTTCTGCCTCCCCCAGGCTCAGGATGTTCCTGACTTTTTGATTGATTTTTCTGATGTGTTTAGCGAAAGTAAATCTGCATCCTTGCCTCCCCATAGGAGCTATGACTGCGCTATTGAATTAGTGCCGGGTAGTAAATTCCCTAAAGGTCGCCTTTTTAACTTGTCTGTACCTGAACATGACGCTATGCGGTCTTATATCAAGGAATCATTGGAGAAGGGTCATATCAGACCATCCTCTTCACCCTTAGGTGCCGGTTTTTTCTTTGTGGCCAAAAAAGATGGTTCATTAAGGCCGTGTATTGATTATCGTCTCTTGAACAATATTACTGTGAAATATCAATACCCGTTACCCTTGATTTCTGACCTGTTTTCCAGGGTGAAAAACGCTACTTGGTTTACCAAGCTTGACCTCAGGGGGGCGTATAACCTTATTCGCATTAAGCACGGGGATGAATGGAAGACGGCATTCAATACCCCTGAAGGGCATTTTGAGTACCTAGTGATGCCCTTTGGGCTCACTAATGCTCCTTCCGTCTTCCAGTCCTTCATGAATGACATTTTCAGGGATTTTGTGGACAAATTTCTGATTGTTTATTTGGATGATATCTTGATTTTTTCTAATGACTGGGACTCTCATGTGAAACATGTTCGAACTGTGTTCCAGATTTTGAGAGAAAATGCTCTGTATGTGAAGGGATCAAAGTGTCTTTTTGGCGTACAGAGGATCTCATTTCTGGGATTCATTTTGTCCCCATCTGTTATTGAAATGGACCCGGTCAAGGTTCAGGCCATCTGTGATTGGGTCCAACCTACTTCATTAAAGGCTCTTCAGAGATTTTTGGGTTTTGCCAATTTTTATCGTAAATTTATTGGTAATTTCTCGGTTATTGTTAAACCATTAACTGATTTGACCAGAAAGGGTTCTGATGTGGTGAATTGGCCTCCTGAGGCAGTCTCTGCGTTTCAGGAACTTAAGCAGAGATTCACTTCTGCTCCTGTTCTACGGCAGCCTGATGTTTCTCTGCCATTTCAGGTGGAGGTTGATGCCTCTGAAATTGGGGCAGGTGCCGTTTTGTCCCAAAAAGATCCAGAGACCTCTAAAAGTTACCCTTGTGCCTTTTTCTCTCGAAAATTTTCTCCTACTGAACGTAATTATGACGTGGGTAATCGGGAGTTATTGGCCATGAAGTGGGCTTTTGAAGAGTGGAGACATTGGCTGGAGGGAGCCAAACATCAGGTGGTGGTCTTTACGGACCGTAAGAATCTGGTCTATCTGGAATCTGCCAAGCGACTCAATCCTAGACAGGCCAGGTGGGCCTTGTTTTACACACGTTTTAATTTTGTGGTTTCCTTTCTTCCTGGCACTAAGAATGTTAAGGCGGATGCCCTCTCGAGGAGTTTCCTTGCGGACTCTCCTGAGTTATCTGATCCTTCTGTTATTTTGAAAGAGGGTGTAGTTCTTTCCGCCATCTCGCCCAATTTGAGACTTGCTCTGGAGGGGTGTCAGGAGGATAGGCCCGAGTGCTGCCCTGTTGGAAAATTGTTTGTCCCGGACCACTGGAAAAAGAGTGTGATGTCTGAGATTCATTGTTCCGCATTGGCTGGGCATCCCGGAATTTTTGGTACCAGAGACTTGGTTAGTCGGTCCTTTTGGTGGCCTACCTTGTCTCGTGATGTCAGGGAATTTGTGCAGTCCTGCGGGACTTGCTCTCGCTCCAAGCCTTGCTCTCGCTCTAGTGGTTTGTTGATGCCATTGCCTGTGCCCAAGAGACCATGGACCCATATCTCTATGGATTTCATTTCCGACCTTCCTGTTTCTCAGAGAATGACCACCATCTGGGTAATTTGTGATAGGTTTTCCAAAATGATACATCTTGTGCCATTACCTAAGTTGCCTTCCTCCTCTGAATTGGTGCCGTTGTTCCTTCAGCACGTGGTTCGTTTACACGGCATTCCTGAGAACATTGTGTCTGACAGAGGAGTCCAGTTTGTTTCCAGATTTTGGAGGACTTTTTGTTCTAAACTGGGTGTTCAATTGTCTTTCTCCTCGGCATTTCATCCTCAGACCAATGGTCAAACTGAGAGAACAAACCAGACATTGGAGACTTATCTTAGATGCTTTGTGTCTGCTGATCAGGATGACTGGGTCTCTTTTTTACCTTTGGCTGAGTTTGCTCTTAATAATAGGGCTAGCTCTGCCACTTTGATGTCTCCGTTTTTCTGTAATTCTGGGTTTCACCCTCGATTTTCTTCAGGACAGACGGAGGCTTCTGTCTGTCCAGGTGTTGACTCTGTTGTGGAGCGTATGCAACAGATTTGGGACCAGGTAGTGGAGAGGTTGTCCCTCTCTCAGGAGAAGGCCCAGCGGTTTGCTAACCGGCATAGGACTGATGGTCCTCGGTTTAAAGTGGGGGACTTGGTCTGGTTGTCCTCAAAGAATATTCCTATGAGAGTAGCATCTCCTAAATTTAAGCCTAGGTTCATTGGACCTTATAAGATCATTGAGATTCTTAATCCTGTTTCTTTTCGTTTGCTTCTTCCAGGGACATTTAAGATCCATAACGTGTTCCACAAGTCCTTGTTGAAGAGGTTTGTTGAGCCAGTGGTTCCTGCTGCTGTGCCTCCTGACCCTGTTTTGGTTGAGGGCAATCTGGAGTATGTGGTTGAGAAAATATTGGATTCTCGTTTTTCTAGACGGAAACTCCAGTATTTGGTTAAGTGGAGAGGTTATGGTCAGGAAGACAATTCTTGGGTGTTTGCTTCAGACATCCATGCTAGGAGACTCATCCGTGCGTATCATAGAACTCATCCTGACCGACCTGGTTGCTCAAATGAGGGTTCGGTGACCCCTCCTCAAGGGGGGGGTACTGTTGTGAATGGGTTTGAGATGAGTTCTGAGCAGAGACTCCCTCTGGTGGTTACAAGCGGTACTGGTCTGTTCAGTGAAGATTGTGAGGACTGGGAATCAGGTGTTACTGACTGGTCTTATATAAGGGAGTCACCTTCCCATCAGGGTTGCCGGTGATCAATTGTTCTGGTCTGAATCCTTCATTCCTGTTTCCCTTGTAGCCTGCTGTGTCGTGTCTGCATCTCCTGCTAACAGATAAGACATTTTCTTCTTTTTGTTTTTGTACTATATTTTTGCATTTTGTCCTGCACTTCTTTGGGGGCCTTCTGGGTCCCCTTCGGGGGCTTTTGCCCTCTCAGTTTAGTTCAGCCACTGATGTTTGTACTTTTGCTTTTTCCAGTTTTTTCAGTGGCTGCTGTTTTGATTTTGTTACACCAGAGAACTAATTTAGGTGGTAGAGGTCGTGTGATCTCAGGTGATTTTGAAATTAGTAGAGTTGGTGCTTTTCAGGGTTTTCTGGGATTGCAGTAAGTACCCTTCCTATCCTTTTCTATTTAGTTAGTTTGGGCCCCAGCGTTTGCTCATACTATTTTCTTTCTGTGTCAGTATTTCTTCTTGTCTAACCGCCATTACATGTTTGGGGGCTTTCTATTATCTTTGGGGTTCTGCTCCGGGGCAGATAGCTTTCCTATTTCTATCTTTAGGTGTAGTTAGTTTCTCAGGCTGTGACGAGGCGTCTAGGACCAACGTAGGAACGCTCCACGGCTGCCTCTAGTTGTGGTGGTTAGTCAGGGTACTGCAATCTCATAGATTCCAACTGCTCTGGTGTATTGCCTTTTTTACCTGCACTCCTCAGCTACCGAAACATAACACCACTCTATCACACTGCATGGATTCAGAAGCAGGTTCACAAGGCAACACTATTCCACGCATACTTCTCCGCTCACGCAAACGTCTGTCAATTTGAATCGCTAATGACATAGAATCATTGAGACCAGAGGGGACAGGGAATCCCACCATAACATCCTTTACATTATCTGACAGACCCTTCCGAAAAAGGGCTGCCAAAGCGTCGTCATTCCATTTGGTCAGGACTGCCCACCTACGGAATCTCTGACAGTATAACTCAGCGTCATCAAGCCCCTGATTTAATGCCAACAAGGCTTTTTCAGCTTGATCAGTGACATTAGGCTCATTGTACAATAACCCAAAGCCTGAAAAAATGCATCAACATCACTCAAAACAGGATCCTCAGGTGTCAGGGAAAAAGCCCAATCCTGAGGATCGCCGCGCAGGAGAGAGATGACAATTTGAACCTGCTGCGCTGCGTTCCCTGAGGACTTAGATTTTAAGGCAAAAAACAATTTACAGTTATTTTTGAAATTCAAAAACTTAGCTCGATCCCCTAAAAACAAATCTGGCATGGGAATCCTAGGTTCCACAACAGGCAACCCAGCAAGATAGGCAGCAATACTCCGAACCTCAGTGGCAAGCTGATCAACACGGCCAGACAACTGTGCAAACTCCATTGAGAGAAAAATCCTCCCCAGCACCCAGAGATACAGAGGGAAAAAAAAAATGCAACAAACAGAAAAATATCTCTGACAACTCTGACAAACCTTTTTTCTTTCACAATATTTTTCCCTTCTGTGAGTACCATACAATTTTCAATTTTTTGGCCGGTGATACTGTTATGTTTCGGTAGCTGAGGAGTGCAGGTAAAAAAGGCAATACACCAGAGCAGTTGGAATCTATGAGATTGCAGTACCCTGACTAACCACCACAACTAGAGGCAGCCGTGGAGCGTTCCTACGTTGGTCCTAGACGCCTCGTCACAGCCTGAGAAACTAACTACACCTAAAGATAGAAAGAGGAAAGCTATCTGCCCCGGAGCAGATCCCCAAAGAACATAGAAAGCCCCCAAACATGTAATGGCGGTTAGACAAGAAGAAATACTGACACAGACAGAAAATAGTATGAGCAAACTTGGGGCCCAAACTACCTAAATAGAAAAGGATAGGAAGGGCACTTACTGCAATCCCAAAAAACCCTGAAAAGCACCAACTCTACTAATTTCAAAAACACCTGAGATCACACGACCTCTACCACCTAAATTAGTTCTCTGGTGTAACAAAATCAAAACAGCAGCCACTGAAAAAACTGGAAAAAGCAAATGTACAAACATCAGTGGCTGAACTAAAC
>JARQOD010000001.1:985648782-985793357 GCA_033576555.1 Oophaga sylvatica | reverse complement strand
AACCCTATGTACACCAAGTGTCATTTCATGTCGGGTGCTTCTGTCTTTTCACAGAAGCCGACTTTTACCCGGCAATTAAATCAGAGGATATTTTACTATGTAGAAGTGTATAAACTATACATATATGTATATATATATATGTCACAAAGACATGTATATATATATATATATATATATATATGTATTCTATGTGTGTATATTTAGTGTTTACAAGGAAAGAAAGAGTTTTTTTAGTTGCGATATTTTGTTCCCATAGACTTACATGGGACTTCCGGTATCGGTATCGGGTATCGCCGATATTTTTTGGGTATCGGCGATACCATTCCGATTCCGATACTTTTGGATATCGGAAAGTATCGCTCAACTCTAGTGTCCTCTGAAATTGAATCACTGAGAAAATCAAAAATAGGGCATTTCATAATCTAACCAGAGTGGAAAGGGAAGACTTGGTACAGTTAAAAGAATGGGATGATGTTGTCTTCAAAATGGCAGACAAGGGGGGTAACGTGGTGGTGTGGCCGAACCACATGTACGAGGCGCAGGCCTTTAAAATTTTGAATAACCCCATGGAGTATAAGTTGCTCCCCTTTAATCCCATTAATAAATTTAAAGCAGAGTTGGTGGAAATTCTAGTCAAAGCCTATGAAGACAACATCATCCCCAAGAAACTGTTGGAAACCTATGAAAAGTTATGTCCTAGGCTAGCAACCTTTTACTTGGTCCCTAAGATACACAAAGATCCCTTGAACCCCCAGGGAGACCCAGAATTGCTGCTAACGAGGGGCTATGTGAGATCATCTGTGATGTTGTGGAATACTTCCTCAAACCCCTAGTGACACAGTTACCTTCCTACATCAAGGATACTACTGCAGCATTGGGGCATTTGGAGAATATTCAATTGTCGGAGGATATGATATTGGTTACCGCCGATGTAGAGGCCTTATATTCTTCAATAGACCATGTTGACGGCCTCAGGGCAGTTGAAAAGTATTTGCGACACAGCAATTATGGTGAAGAAACAGCATCGGTTGTTCTAAAATTATTGGAATTTATATTGACCCACAACGTCTTCACCTTCGATTGCAAGATTTATTTACTGTGTAGCAGCAAAAAAGGGAAATTTAAAACTTAACATTTATTAATAAAGAATGTTAAAAAAGTGGACACATATATAACATCCTCAATCAAAAATATAGTGAGGATATTTGATACCTTGAGAGATAGGTATAATTTAGCTCAAGGGAGAATGAAAAAATGCTATAAATGTGCTAGCCCTGTCTCAATAGAGCAACACACCTGCTAACTCCAATATATATGTATTAGAAAACTATATGTGTGGAGAAGGTTATATGAGCGGTTATATAAACTATTAATTCTGCACCGCAAGAATCGCAACTGTATACTTGTATCTCAACCCTGCACCGCTAGAGTTGGTTTTTAATTGTATAGAATATATGGTATATTAAGAATCATAATATCAATTCTGCACCGCAAGAACTGTAAATGAATACATATATCACAACCCTGCACCGCTAGAGTTGATCCTTCATTATATGGAGAGTATAGCATTTAAACCAAAAAGGAACGCTCTCACCCATTTAGAGAAGCATTTTCAATTCATCTCCTATAACCAGTAGTCCTCTGGATACGACCAGTTTGTATGAAGCCCTTTCCCGACGCGTTTCTTCCATCAGGATTCATCAGGGGATATGGCATAGGCAAATCATACTTGCACAGCATGTATCTCTCATAGGGGAGCATTTTCGTAATGCCCCCTTATATCAAATAAATGAACACACCCATCACCAAATTAACAAATCACCATAATGATCCACACAAACTCACCAATAAGAATTAAAAAGACTTTTTATGTCCTTGAATAGGGAGCATAATTCTGCTGGACCGCACGCCGCACGCCCAGAATCACAGTCACTTTCATTTGCGATAATACCGCTTGCCAAATAGTGACTTCCAGAGTCGCCATGTGTCGGCGCATGCACCAAACAGTCCAAAAAGAGACATCCTGTCTGTCCACACAAGGACTTCCTGTTTAGTCTCCTATGAAGGAATTATCGATGCGCGCATGCGCGTACCATATCCGCAGTCATTCTATCTAAAGTTCTGGTAATATTGCGACTCGACATCTGCGCAATGTGCCGTCAAATACCGGTACAAACTATATCGGCAGTCATTCTGTCTATACTGTATGAAAGACTATACAAGTCCAGAGTCTTAGTATTATTATGACTCGGCATTTATGCAATATACCATCGGACCTGTTCACTGAGCTCAATGAATGTATGCATCGAATCATGCTCCTAAATATCTTATCAAATGACAGCAAAAAATAAAAACAGACATACGATTGCTGTATTATGAATCATGGACATAAAGATATTAATCAAACATTAGAATTATTATGGGTATCTTGAAAAAACTCATGTTAAAGGAAAGACATAGCATATAATACTGTACAGTACAGATATATACCCATAATTAATTTAAAGAGATGGCATCCTAAAGCTGTAAAAAAGCACCATAACAAAGTGCATTAGAGTGGGCTAATATAGATATCACTATTTGGCAAGCGGTATTATCGCAAATGAAAGTGACTGTGATTCTGGGCGTGCGGCGTGCGGTCCAGCAGAATTATGCTCCCTATTCAAGGACATAAAAAGTCTTTTTAATTCTTATTGGTGAGTTTGTGTGGATCATTATGGTGATTTGTTAATTTGGTGATGGGTGTGTTCATTTATTTGATATAAGGGGGCATTACGAAAATGCTCCCCTATGAGAGATACATGCTGTGCAAGTATGATTTGCCTATGCCATATCCCCTGATGAATCCTGATGGAAGAAACGCGTCGGGAAAGGGCTTCATACAAACTGGTCGTATCCAGAGGACTACTGGTTATAGGAGATGAATTGAAAATGCTTCTCTAAATGGGTGAGAGCGTTCCTTTTTGGTTTAAATGCTATACTCTCCATATAATGAAGGATCAACTCTAGCGGTGCAGGGTTGTGATATATGTATTCATTTACAGTTCTTGCGGTGCAGAATTGATATTATGATTCTTAATATACCATATATTCTATACAATTAAAAACCAACTCTAGCGGTGCAGGGTTGAGATACAAGTATACAGTTGCGATTCTTGCGGTGCAGAATTAATAGTTTATATAACCGCTCATATAACCTTCTCCACACATATAGTTTTCTAATACATATATATTGGAGTTAGCAGGTGTGTTGCTCTATTGAGACAGGGCTAGCACATTTATAGCATTTTTTCATTCTCCCTTGAACTAAATTATACCTATCTCTCAAGGTATCAAATATCCTCACTATATTTTTGATTGAGGATGTTATATATGTGTCCACTTTTTTTAACATTCTTTATTAATAAATGTTAAGTTTTAAATTTCCCTTTTTTGCTGCTACACATTACTTAAAATTTTGGGAAACAAAAATAAATTCTTTCTGCATTGCTATACCTCCAAGATTTATTTACAACAAAGGGGCACCGCCATGGGTGCCTCGTGTGCCCTCTCCTATGCAAACTTATTTATGGGGGCTTGGGAGTGGTCAATTTTCCAGGGTGATGACGTTGAGGGCATTGACCGGGTCCACAACTGGATCCGGTATATTGACGATATTTTGTTCATTTGGGAAGGTCCAGTTGTGGACCTGGAAATGCTCATGACCAAATTAAACATGAACACACAGAACATCCGTTTGAGCTATAAATTTGGACGTCAGATAGATTTTTTAGATTTATCTATAACAGCCCTCCCAAATGGCCGGTTGTCCACTACAATTTTTCGAAAGCCCACTTCCACGAACTCCATCTTACATGCTTCATCAGCACATCCAAAGTCCACCATCCAGGGCATACCAATTGGGTAGTTTCTGCGAGCCAAGATGATTTGTTCAGAAGACCATCTTTTTGAAGAACAATCCCTTATTTTAAAAAAACACTTTCAGGACAGGGGTTATGGACATCGAACTATACAAAGAGGGTACATCAGAGCTAAAATGCATCTAGAAATCAGCTCCTATATAAAAACCAGCCTATGATGACAACATCTCAAGGCGATAATCAAATAAGATTCATTACGAATTATAACAACAGATGGTCTGATTTAAGAAAAATCGTTGAAAAACATTGGAACATATTGCTCACTGATCCAGTGCTTAAAAGATGCCTTCCTGAAGCACCCTCTTTTGTAGCTAAGAGAGCCTCTAACTTGCGGGACATGCTGGTTCATAGTAACTATGACTGCAGGGATAAAGAGAGGAGAAAAAAATATCTTGAACGTAAAGGTTTTTCCCCTGTGGCCTATGCAAGGGATGTGCAAACATGAAAAAGACAACTAGTTTTTATAATTTCGATAAATCAAGGAAATTTGATATCAGGGCCCATATTACATGTGCATCCAAGGGAGTAGTGTATAGTGCAGAATGTCCCTGTGGAAGATTTATATAGGGATGACAAGTAGGGAACTGAAAGTTCGGGTACGCGAGCACTGCATTGACATTGAAAAGGCAAAAACCGTCACTGATGTAATGTCCCTAAAGACGCTACCGAAGCACTTTAGAAAGTTTCATCAAAGCAACTCCAGGATGTTGATTTTCAAGGGCATAGACATTGCACATCTGGGGCCAAGAGGTGATGATTTGGCTAAACTAGTGGCCAAAGAGGAGTGCCAATGGATATATAGATTAGGGACACACACCACAGGGCTTAAACGAGAACTTTGGATTTAGCGCATTTCTATGATGGCCATGGTTGCTGACCTGGGGTGGGGGTGGTTTGGGTAATTTTATGATCATTTTTTGTTTTTATTATGATTTTAATTAATTTTTCCTAGTTTCAGATATATTTTGCCATGAAGTTATCACGTGTCAATTCCATTATCCATACCTTATGATGTGGAGGTCCGAGTGATGAGTGATTGCTGCTGATCCATTTGATGGGTTGTTCGCTTGTGTTGGAAGGAGGAAGATACCATCACCTTATTGGAAAGCATGACAATCTTCACTACTCCATCTAATAATTAGGACTATATCTGAATGTAATACATATTGTACCACAGTCTTATTTCATAGTTTTAGGTGTTAGGTATTATTTTGTTTATGTTATGGTTATATTTGGAGTTTATTTCATTTTATTATTTTGGTTATTGTTTAATTATTAGCAATTTTTTCTCATAATTCAATACTTATTATTTTTCATTATTATACTCACATTTATTACACAAATGCTTTTTTTCATTATGAGTTGTGAGACAGTGAGTGAATATGTGTTGAATGGGGTGTACATTTCACCTAGGTATAAGGGAAATGTGTGGCTTTGTGAACCTAGTGGTAGAGAAAGGTCACTACACCTCACATTCAGCACACACTTGCAGCTCAGGCCTGAAATCACTCAGGTGTTAATTAGGAGACCAGAAGTAGGTGTGTGGAAACACAGTCTCCAGGAGAGAGCACGCTCAGTCTGGACACAGGAAGGTGTCCCGGCACAAGGAGCGTCTCTAGGAGTGTTAGAGAGAGCTGGCTTAGCCTGGACACAGGAAGGTGTCCTGGCATAAGAAGCCGTCTCCAGGAGTGTGGGAGCTGTCTCAGTCTGGACACAGGAAGGTGTCCCGGCACAAGGAGCGTCTGTCACGCGGTCTTATGATATGTGTACGATGTCAGTAAACTATTCTTAAAAGAACAACACTCTATACAACATATAGATTAGTAACATCAGCATGTAAATATAGAATAGATTTACCTGACACGATATCCGTTGAACTCAGGGTTAATCTTGAGGACTTGATACACTGTCACAGGAAAGAGGAGGACCGGGGGTCTAACCTGACCCTAAACTGGGGTCCTAACTAATCCCTCACCTTGGAGGTACTGATAATGGTTCAGAGGTCCAAGTCTCCAGCCTAACCCTGTCTCCTATCAGTCCCTGAACCCTGTAATCAGTCCTAAGAAGGATTCTGATTACCACCAAAGGGATATGGGCTGATCTCTGCTAAATACACAGATTAGACATATAAGACAGACTGGAGAAAACACAGACTTGCATACACACTCAAACACAGAAGGAACATAAATGATCTGGGATATTAAACTCTAAGCAAGGTGAGCTTAAAACAACTAAGGAGCTCTTAACTTAAGTCTATACAGATACAATCCTATCTGTGGTCTGCATGAAGAATTTCACTGGCAACTCCCAACACAGACAACCAGAGATTTAAAGGAAACCAATCAACAAATAATTAATTGCAGCCGGAGAAAAACTGCACCCAGTCCCAGAACTGAGCACAGACAGAATTAACTCCCTAACTGCCAAACACAAAGAAACAGCAACTCAGCTGTGAGAAGTCAGAATGTGCAACCGCGACGATCTTCGTGGCGATGCACACATGACAGCGTCTCAAGGAGTGTGAGCTATCTCAGTCTGGGTGCAAGGAGTACCCCGGACACAGGAGTAGTCTCAGTGCGAATCCGTGTGAATAGTGGCTGAATAGGAGTGGATCTCTCTCAAGTCTGGACATGGAAGGTGCCTTTAGACACAAGGAGGAGTATCTGTGAAACTCCATACTGGTAACATATATCATATGTGTTGTTTTGGGTCAGGCTGATAGAGCCGCGACCCGGATAGACAGGGCAATCGATCTATGTGTAATTAGTGGCTAGACAAGCCCAGGTTTTCTGTTTATGCTTTGTTTTATCTGTTTGCTGTGGACTTTAATAAAGCTGGTTGCGGCCAGTTTTCACCAGAACTGCTGTCTGAATGAACTGTTTTCGTGCCATTCTGTCTACCCAGACAGCGATCTCAGAGCTATATCCCCTGAAATGTTACAATTGGCGGAGAATGCTGGGGCAGCGCAGGGGCCGGTACAGTTAGTGCTGGAGTGTGCATGCAGCACAGAGGCTTAAAGACAGCAATAAAGGTGAAGTCTGTTGAAATAGCAGCAGAGAAAAAAAAAGTGTGTCAAGAGAAACGTCTGTTTGGAGCAGTCTTAAAGAGACAGGAGCCCTAATAGACTTTGCAAAGAAAAAAAAAAAAAAGTGTCTGCACAGCAGAGCTGAATTTTTTCTATGAAAAGACTGTAGAGTGTGTATGTCTTGAGTGAAGACTGCCGTTGTTGAGACAGAGAAGTCTGACAGCATGGATGACAGCATGGAGGCGCTGTTTGAACAAATGGCGCAAGTTAATGTGCAACATAAGACTGCTGTGATTGAGACAGATGAGTCCGGCAGTATGGAGGAGCTCGTTGAGTACCTGGTACAGGCCGAGCAGAGCATGCGGCTGCGGTGCCAGCTACAGCAGCAGGAGACTAACCGGTTGTTGGAGCAGATTGCAGCTCTCAGCACCTCGTCCCGGAGTGGTGTTGTGAAGGTACCTATGTGTCGACCCGCCACCACAATTGTGGATTATCAGGGCAATGGGGTACTCAGAGCCGAGCCCATGGAAGTCTATGGGGTTTGTCACAGGTAGCGGTGGCTCGGTCTGTGGCCCTGGCGGTCTGGCGTAAGTTGGGGGTATATTTACAGGGGATAGATTTATATACAGTTCGTGACGCCACCTGTAGTCTTCTGGTAATTTATACCAGCGCTGCTGTAGATCTCTGAGGGGATGGTGAGGCAGCTAGATGTCAGGTCCCCTACAGGTGGGACTGGTCCCTCAAAGTCTATGAAGTTAGTGAAGTCGGGTGCAGATAAATAACACAGTCTCACACGGTCAGCGTCTTTCCATACCTTTACTTGTAAGATGTTCAGGCAGGTCCCAGGGAGGCTGATCCAAGGAGAATGTATTTTGAGATAGCAGCTGGACAAGTTAGGGGCCTCCTTTACTTTCAACACGATGAGTACAACCAGCCTGAAGCGTAGTTCCCTCTATAACTCCAGCTATTCCATAGCTGTACTGCCCAGTCAGTTTTGTGGTAGGAGCCTTCCTGTGAGAGAGCTGAATTCCTATCTTGTCCTGCAGAGACTCAAGGTCCTCACTCCCCCTGACCCCAGTTACGTACTGACTATTTGGGGCTGCTTGCCGCGACCTAAGGTCCGGTAAGTCTCTGGTTTTCTTACCACTATGCTTGAAGCTAATAGTGATCCTTCGGTCCCCAGTGACCGGTTACAATGTGCAGGACTTCTTCAATCCAAAAGCACTTTTCAAATAATCTTTTCCACTGTGCCTTTCGCCTTGTCCTCGCTGGTAGCATAAACACTCACACTTGCAAAAAGTCATATAATCACTCCCTTCTTCTCTTCCTTTAGAGTTAGTTCCAGACTCTCAGTTATCCACTAGGCAGGAGCACGTCTCTGAACCTTTCACTGTCCTTGAGACAGGTGACTGAAGTATTTCTGTACTAAGCTCTTCTTTCTTAATCAGTGTCTTCAAGTGAGGTACAGCTCTGACCAGGCTGAGGTGATCTATATCTCGCCCTTACTGGCCTCCACTTGCTGAACTGCTGCAGAACCAGGCTGGACTGCTTCCTCCCTCCAGGTCCCAGCTAGACTCCACACGTCTGCTCTGTCCGAAGACAGGAAACTGACTACAAAAATCACTCAACCAATACACACCGACCACTCCCTCACAAGTGACTACACTACCCTAAGGGTGTGTCTAGTGTATGTTGAGTGAATGGGTATTGAGCATTGAACTGCTATCTCTCCACACATTCTCCAGGGTACTGCGTGTGCCTAACACCAGGGCTACACATTCCCCCATGGTAAAAGACAGCACTCCCGGGCTGTAAAATACAAAGAGACAGTTTTGTTTATGCATGAAAACATCAACAATAACATTAATTCGTCCCATCCGGGAGGTGAGGATGTCTTGAACGTTGCAAAACAAAAACATTGAATATAGAAAAATACAAAAGTATTAAGGCATCAAAACATTCAATAAATACACAGTATTCTTGTGAAGGACCCGCACCAAACCTTCAACGTGGGTCCTGGGTGGGCTGCAGGACATCTGGATGCAGACCTCACTCAGTGCCACACCACACGGGTTTTTGTATTCAGAGGTAGTTGTGCTGGTTTTATGTAAAACCAAGATAAAGCACCGAAGCGCAACTATATACAAATAAGTTCTGGGCTGGCACAGTCCTCAACCTCAAAGTCCATTGTAAAACGAAGGCATATTATATCACATTATAATAATAATAAAGTGCAAAACTTTTTCTCTGTTTACCCAGCCGGGCATTCTACTGTTGGCAATATATAAATGTATTATATTCTCATTTAACTTGTGCAAAAATTGGCAAACATTCTTAAACTTTTTATAACTTTACTTATGGTAGACCCCTGTATGGATCTCACCGGTTTTTTTTACTGTTTAACTATTCATTTATTTCAAATACACTTTCCACCCCGGGGGCTGGAACAATGCGGTGATCCCTAGATCCCAGGACTAACAAGTCGTGTGCTGCTATTAGGGTCTGGGTCGCCACAGTTCTCGTGCGAACCTCTAGGGGCGCAACGGGTACATTCTCCTTGCGAGACACCGATTGCGTTTCAATCTGAGTCACAGTTAACGATATGGATCGTGTCATGGATTGCGATGGAAATTGGGTCGCATGTTGCGATGTAGATGTTGCTTTCATTTGCGATGAGCCTGCAGGGGGCGATGCTGGGGCACGGCCGGATGCTATTTGAGCTGGAGACGGGGACACTGCGGTAGTGGTGACGTTACCTGCGTCGGGGACGGGGTCACGGACGATGGTGACGTTAAGGGCATACCATCCCTTCATTCCCCAGTGCCGTGTGTATGTAACAATGTCTCCATTAACTAGGTCCCTCCCGGGATGGCCTTGCGGTAGGTGGGATTCTACGTCTCTGCGACTAACAAAGACCCCTGGGTAGAGGCCCGGTTCTCTTATGAAGCCCCAGCCCTTCCGGAGCTGGAACTCTGTCACACACCCCTGCCGCCGCTGTTCCCTCAGGGTACCTTTCTCTCTCCGGACACTCTCCTTGTCCGCGATCAGCTCTGCATGTTGCCGCTGTCGGTTGCGCTGAGCTTCCCGCTCTTCCTCCTGCTGGCGTTTCTGCTTCTCCTCACGACGCTGCCACTCACGTTCCCACTGGGCGGTGTAGGCGACGTCATCCAGGCGCGCCATCTCGTCCCAGTCGACGTCTGGTAACGACGGACAGGACCCCTCCGGTGTCCCTGCCGGGGTTCGATCATCTGCTGCGGCCTCCTGGCCGGGCGGGAGTTCCGGAACTGGCGGTACCTCCTCAACCTCCTTCGCCTCCACTGCTTCACCGGTGGGATCAGGATCGGTACTTTCGGGGGCAGCCTCCGGTTGCTCCTTAGCCTTGGCAGCAGAAGTTTTGGTAACTCCAGACGTAGAGGGTCATCGAAGGGAGAGATCACCGCGTCCCCAGCCTCCGCTGCTCCAGGGTACGCCGGCGTCTCTCGATCTCTTCAAATCCAGGTTGGTGCTGGACCATCTTCTTCAGGCGTGCATTTTCTTCCTGAATTTCTAGCAACGCCTGCTGCAGGTGCAGGACCACGGATGACTCCTGTGCTGGTGGCAGCTTGGCTGGGGCACGGGGCCTGCCTTCCTCCGCTTCCCTGCTCGGCTGCACACGTCCTGCTTCCATGATGTTCCAGAAGATTCTTTCTTCTTCCTTCAGAGACATCCAGTCTCTTCCGTGGAGGCGGGGTTTGCGTCTCCTCCTCCTCGCAGGGAAGGTGAAGAGGAGGCGGACCTCCTTTGCTGTAGGGCAGGATCGCATATTGTAATAGCACTTTGAGAGGGCAGGCATTTTCTTCGCGCCACAGGGGGGTACACGCCCACGAAGGTACGCCCACCTTCTTCTCCAGCGCCTGAGGGCGCGAATATGGCGACAAAGATGGCGATTTTTGGCGCCAAAAGTGCAAACAGTCCTTTTTCACAAAAACAATTCCATAGGCACACAGGGCTCGCAATTTTGCGAGTTTCGCATCCTGTTCGTGACGCCAAAGTTTTGTGTCGACCCGCCACCACAATTGTGGATTACCAGGGCATTGGGGTACTCAGAGCCGAGCCCATGGAAGTCTATGGGTTTGTCACAGGTAGCGGTGGCTCGGTCTGTGGCCCTGGCGGTCTGGCGTAAGTTGGGGGTATATTTACAGGGGATAGATTTATATACAGTTCGTGACGCCACCTGTAGTCTTCTGGTAATTTATACCAGCGCTGCTGTAGATCTCTGAGGGGATGGTGAGGCAGCTAGATGTCAGGTCCCCTACAGGTGGGACTGGTCCCTCAAAGTCTATGAAGTTAGTGAAGTCGGGTGCAGATAAATAACACAGTCTCACACGGTCAGCGTCTTTCCATACCTTTACTTGTAAGATGTTCAGGCAGGTCCCAGGGAGGCTGATCCAAGGAGAATGTATTTTGAGATAGCAGCTGGACAAGTTAGGGGCCTCCTTTACTTTCAACACGATGAGTACAACCAGCCTGAAGCGTAGTTCCCTCTATAACTCCAGCTATTCCATAGCTGTACTGCCCAGTCAGTTTTGTGGTAGGAGCCTTCCTGTGAGAGAGCTGAATTCCTATCTTGTCCTGCAGAGACTCAAGGTCCTCACTCCCCCTGACCCCAGTTACGTACTGACTATTTGGGGCTGCTTGCCGCGACCTAAGGTCCGGTAAGTCTCTGGTTTTCTTACCACTATGCTTGAAGCTAATAGTGATCCTTCGGTCCCCAGTGACCGGTTACAATGTGCAGGACTTCTTCAATCCAAAAGCACTTTTCAAATAATCTTTTCCACTGTGCCTTTCGCCTTGTCCTCGCTGGTAGCATAAACACTCACACTTGCAAAAAGTCATATAATCACTCCCTTCTTCTCTTCCTTTAGAGTTAGTTCCAGACTCTCAGTTATCCACTAGGCAGGAGCACGTCTCTGAACCTTTCACTGTCCTTGAGACAGGTGACTGAAGTATTTCTGTACTAAGCTCTTCTTTCTTAATCAGTGTCTTCAAGTGAGGTACAGCTCTGACCAGGCTGAGGTGATCTATATCTCGCCCTTACTGGCCTCCACTTGCTGAACTGCTGCAGAACCAGGCTGGACTGCTTCCTCCCTCCAGGTCCCAGCTAGACTCCACACGTCTGCTCTGTCCGAAGACAGGAAACTGACTACAAAAATCACTCAACCAATACACACCGACCACTCCCTCACAAGTGACTACACTACCCTAAGGGTGTGTCTAGTGTATGTTGAGTGAATGGGTATTGAGCATTGAACTGCTATCTCTCCACACATTCTCCAGGGTACTGCGTGTGCCTAACACCAGGGCTACACACCTACGTTGTCCGCTGTAAGGAAGGCGGTAAGACGGTCCCTGAAAAAGATGACACCTCGTGATGATGTGGAGGTATATCTCACTAGGTTTGAGAGACTGGCAGAGAAGGAGAATCTGCCCCTATCTGAATGGGCCATGGTGGTCGCACCCTATTTGATTGGAGAGCCCCAAAGGGCCTTTGCTGACCTGAGCGAGCAGGACAGCCAAGACTATGCTAAGCTGAAAGTGGAGATTCTTACCCGGCCGGGTGTTGCGGTGACGGCCCGTGCCAGGGAAGTTCATGACTGGAGATACAGTTGGGAGTCTGCAGTCAGCAGGCCTGATTATGGAGTTGAAAAGGAGATAGTGAACCGCTACACCCGAGCATGTCCTCCTGAGGTACAGCCGTCTGAGAGGTCGTTACTTCAGAGTTCCCGGACGCCGAACTCTCCCGGTAAGAGCGTTCCAGCTGTTGGGGACATGGGGTATGCTGATAAGCGGGTTCAGGCCCGAGGGGACATATGGGAGGGTGATTGTGGTGGACAGTGTTGGAGATGTCGTGAAATTGCTGCCGGCTGTTCACTAGAGGGGGAGCCTATGTGCCGTGATGTTGGCAGGTCCCTCTCTCCCTGCGCAGAACCTGTGTGTATGTCCACCTCAGCCGAAGAGACTGGACCACAGGTGTCCCCGGTGGTTGTAAATGACTGCCCAGCACAGGCCCTCTTGGACTCAGAGAGTCCAGTGACTTCCGTATGTGACAGCCTGATTGATAGGGACTTCATCCCTGATAAGCACCTGAGTGTGGTGTGCATCCATGGAGACACCAAAGTCTACCCAGAGACTGCCGTGGACTTGGTCCCCAAACTCGAGGAGGTTTCATATGAAGGGGGGGTAGTGAAGAACCTGGTGCAACCCGTCATATTGGGTAATGACTTTCGCCGGTCTAAGGATCTCTGGGGAAGGGTGATTCTGATGAACAGTGTGATAAAGCTCCTATTGAGGGTGCGCAGTCCCGAGGGGCGGAACACAATGCTAGTGGGCCATTAAAATTATGTGATAATGATGATGACCATGATAATGATGCTGATATTGATAATGATAATGATGATCATGATAATGATGATGACCATGATGATGATGCTGATATTGATAATGATGATGATGCTAATCATAATAGTGATGATACAGATGATGATCATGATAAAGATGAAATTCCTTTGCAAGTGATGTTGGGAGACGAGGATGATGGTTCTCGGGAACCGAGTGTCCCTTACTTACCTGTGTCCTGTGACAATTTTGAGAGTGAGCAGTGGCGAGACCCCTCTCTTAGGACGGCACAGGAAAATATGATTGTTCTAAATGAGGTTTCCCAGGAGCCTGGCTCTGAGGAGAGGTTTCCTCATGCTGCCATGAATAATAACCTATTGTATAGGGACACTGAAGTCCAGGGAGAGGTCGTGAGTCAGCTCCTAGTCCCTGAGCTATATAGAAGTATAGTGCTGGGGTTGTCACATAGTCACATACTTGAGGGACCAAATGGGGAAGTTAATGTTGTGGATGACATGTTAACTAAGGTTCCAGATCAGGATGTGAGTGAAAATGAATTGTATAACCCTGACAGTGAGCAGGATGTGAATGAAAATGAATTGTATAACCCTGACAGTGAGCAGGATGTGAATGAAAATGAATTGTATAACCCTGACAGTGAGCAGGATGTGAATGAAAATGAAGTGTATAGCCCTGACAGTGAGCCAGATGTGGCTGAGAAAAAGGGGTCAGATAGTGATAGTGAATCATCTGATGACCATAAAGCAACCAGTGCAAATGAGGAAGGCATGGTAGCAGAGGAGGTTGAGAGTCCTGAGAAGAAAGCTGATGCTGACCTTACAGCCAGACAGAAGATGGCATCTGAAGATGTTTTACAGTTGGCCGGTTCCCTGGCGAAGACTAAGGTGAAAGGAGGAGAGCTGAGCTTTAAAGGCAGGACTCTAAAACTGAACACAGCACAAGTGGATGCTGTTGAAGATGAGAAGTTGTCGGTGTGTGGTGTGGATCTGCATCATGCCAAGGACTCTGAAGGTGATGCTGCAGAGGTGGAAAAAGCCATGGAAGTGGTGGTCACCAAGCCAGATGCCTCATCAGAAGCTGAGGTTTCAAGTGAAGCTGTGAGGAACAAGGCTGAAGATATGGGGACTGACGGTAGGGCTTCTGGCATGTCCTGCCAGAAGAGCCTGAAGGAGGGGAACTGGAGAAAAGTGAAAAACCCCCTATACCTTCTGTGATAGTTGGTGACACATGGTCAGTGCACCAGGGACAGGAGGTACGTGAATTTCTGAGGAAGAGTCAGCAGAAGTGTTCTGATGTTCCGGGTCGTACTTCTCTGGCCAGGCACTATATCGAAACTGAGCCCGGCCCTAAGGTCAAGATGAAACCGTGCAGGATACCCGACGCCCGCAGAGAGTATAGGCCTGGGAGGGTACAGGGTAGTGCGGATGCTTCAGATGAAGAGAAAACTGATGTTGGCTATGACAGTGGTGAAGATGAAGCTGATGAGGGCCATGACTGGTCCAGAGTTCACTGTCTCTGTTGGTGTCATGTGTGCATTGCCACGAAGATCGTCGCGGTTGCACATTTTGACTTCTCACAGCTGATCTGCTGTTTCTTTGTGTTTGGCAGCTAGGGAGTTAATTCTGTCTGTGCTCGGTGCTGGGACTGGGTGCAGTTTCTCCCGGCTGCAATTGATTATTTGTTGATTGGTTTCCTTTAAATTCCTGGTTGTCTGCTTGGGGAGTTGCCAGTGAAACCTTCATGCAGACCACAGATAGGAATGAATCTGTATAGACTTTAGTTGTGAGCTCCTTAGTTGTTCTAAGCTCAACTTGGTTAGAGTTTATTTCCAGACCATTTATGTTCCTTTGGTGTTTGAGTGTGTATGCAAGCGAGTGTTATCCTGTCTGTCTTATATGTCTAATCTGTGTATTTAGCTGAGATCAGCCCATATCCCTTTGGTGGTAGTCAGGATCCTTCTTAGGACTGATTACAGGGTTCAGGGTCTGATAGGAGACAGGGTTAGGTTGGAGACTTGGACCTCTGAACCATTATCAGTACCTCCAAGGTGAGGATTAGTTAGGACCCCAGTTTAGGGTCAGGTTAGATCCCGGTCCACCTCTTTCCTGTTTCAGCTCATCAAGTCCTCAAGATTAACCCTGAGTTCAGCAGATATCGTGTCAGGTAAATCTATTCTATACTTACATGCTGATGTTGCTATACTAGTTGTTGTATTGAGTGTTGTTCCTGTATTAATAGTTTACTGACATTGTACACATATCATTAGACAGCGTGACATTTTCACTGGCCATAAAAATTATCTCCAGTTACCATGGATCCAGTAGCCCAGCTGGCTCTGCAGTTGCAGGGATTATCCATGGAGCTGACGGACATTAAGTCCAAAGTTTTGTCTCCCCTGGAGCAAACCAGAGTTGAACCTAAAGTAGCTCTCCCGGACAGGTTCACTGGTGGGCGAGACAAATTTTTCACCTTCCGGGAGGCATGTAAATTGTATTTTCGGCTTCGGCCTCGATCATCAGGGAGTGATGAGCAGAGAGTGGGAATTGTTATCTCACTTCTGCAAGGGGACCCTCAATCCTGGGCATTTTCCCTTCCTCCGGGATCCCCGCTCTACTGTCTGTAGATCAATTTTTTACTGCTCTGGGATTGGTATATGATGACCCAGATCGGGTCTCTCTTGCTGAGACAAAATTACGTAAGATACAGCAGGGAGATCGTCCTGCAGAGGAATTTGCTTCTGAGTTTCGTAGATGGGCCACAGATACTCAGTGGAATGACCCAGCTCTTAGGAGCCAGTTTTGTCATGGGCTTTCTGATAAATTAAAAGACGTTTTGGCTCAGTATGAGTCTCCTCATTCACTGGAGGCTGCTATGGCCTTAGCTATCCGTACTGATAGACGGCTTCGGGAGAGGGTGAGGTAACCCCACTCCCTGTTGTTTTCTCCACCTACCACTAAAGTCCCTTATGTTGAGGTTCCCCTTGTCTGTTCGGATGAGCCTATGCAGTTGGGAGGGACATCATTTCGTAGGAGGGATTGGCGGTACGCCGCAGGACTAGAAGATGTTTTTTCTGCGGGAAAGAGGGACATTTTGTTGGAGAATGTCCATCCCGTGCCTTGTTGAGCCAAAAGTCGCCGGAAAACTGTTAATCCCAGGTTGTGTGGTGGACGACAACCTGGGAGTATGTATTTCATCCGCCAGTTCTTCTCAGTTCCTTGTACCATGGAGGTGGTAGTTGGTACGAGAGTGGAGAGATTGTCTGTTCTTCTTGATAGTGGTTCCGGGCTAATCTGGTTGACGCTCAGTTTGCTCAGGCTCAAGGTATGCATCTGAGTGTATTGGTCAAACCGATCCCTATATTCTCCATTGACGCCAGGCCTCTCGGCCAAGGTAGCTTGTTCATGAGGTTCATAACATTGACCTTCGGGTAGGGGCAATACATAGGGAACAATTATCTTGTTATGTGTTGGAGGGTCTACCTACTCCCATTGTGTTGGGACTTCCTTGGTTGGTTAAACATAACCCTGTGATTAATTGGCAGTCCAGAGAAATAAGCCAATGGGGTGAGTTTTGCAAAAGCAACTGCATGAACACAGTCATCAGTGCGGTCGTGCCTAGTACATTGCCTCCTTTTTTGGAGGATTTTGGGGATGTTTTCTCTGAGGAGGGTGTCAGGAGTTGCCTCCTCATCGCGTGTATGACTGCTCTATTAATCTCCTTCCTGATGCTAAGTTGCCTAAAGCTAGGTTGTATAATCTTTCTGGTCCTGAGAGGCAGGCTATGAAAGATTATATTTCTGAAAGTCTGGCCAAAGGCATATTAGACCTTCATCTTCCCCAGTAGCCGCGGGTTCTTCTTTGTGAAGAAGAAAGATGGAGGCCTACGCCCTTGCTTGGATTTCCGCGAACTTAATCGGATTACTGTTTGAGATCCGTATCCACTCCCTCTTATTCCTGATCTCTTCAATCAAATTGTTGGCGCCAAATGGTTCTCTAAATTGGATCTCAGGGGGCATATAATCTGATTAGGATAAAAGAGGGGGATGAGTGGAAAACGGCGTTTAACACGCCGGAGGGACATTATGAGAACCTTGTCATGCCTTTTGGTCTGACTACTGCACCAGCAGTATTCCAACATTTTGTTAATGACATTTTTCGTCACCTTGTGGGGCTGTTTGTGGTTGTATATTTGGACGACATTTTAATTTACTCGCCAGATCTTGTGTCTCATCAGGAGCATGTGAGACAGGTGTTGCAGATCTTGCGAGACAATAAACTATACGCCAAACTGGAGAAGTGTGTATTTGCCGTACAGGAACTTCAGTTTTTGGGTTTTTTGGTGTCAGCCTCCGGTTTCCGTATAGACCCTGAAAAGGTGAGAGCAGTGCTTGAATGGGATCAGCCAGGGGATCTTAAGGCTCTGCAGCGTTTTTTGGGGTTTGCTAACTACTACCGGAAATTTATTTGTAATTTCTCATCTGTCGTCAAACCTCTCACTGACATGACAAGAAAAGGGACGGATTTTTCTAAATGGTCGGACAAAGCTTGCCAAGCCTTTTCCTCTTTGAAGAAATGTTTTGCTTCGGCACCCGTTCTCATCCAACCAGATGCATCTCAGCCGTTCATTGTGGAGGTGGATGCGTCTGACGTAGGGGTGGGTGCTATATTGTCCCAGGGTCCGTCCCCTGGTAAATGGCATCCGTGCGCTTTCTTTTCTAAGAAATTGTCGTCCGCCGAAAGGAATTATGATATCGGCAATAGGGAACTTTTGGCCATTAAGTTAGCTTTTGAAGAATGGCGTCACTTTTTGGAGGGGGCAGTCCACCCGGTTACCGTTATTACTGATCACAAGAACCTGTTGTATTTGGAATCCGCTAAGCGTCTGAATTCCAGACAAGCTCGATGGTCGTTGTTTTTTACCAGGTTTAATTTTGTCGTCACTTATCGCCCGGGGTCTAAGAATGTAAAGGCTGATGCCTTGTCTCGCAGTTTCCCAGGGCCGGGAAAACGGATGACCCGAGTCCTATCCTTCAGGAGGGGGTGGTAGTGTCGGCTGTATTTTCTGAGCTTGAGGAGGAGGTGTTAGAGGCTCAGGGGGACGCCCCTGCAGGACCTCCAGGGAGACTGTTTGTCCCAAATCTGTTGAGACAAAAGGTTATTGAGGCACATCATAATTCTGCTCTAGCAGGACATCCAGGGAGTAAGGCTACTTTAGATCTCCTTTCTCGCCGGTTTTGGTGGCCTAATGCTAATAAAGATGTTATAACTTTTGTCGCGTCATGTGGGGTGTGTGCTCGCTCTAAAACCCCTCATACCCGTCCGTCTGGGACCCTTTTACCCTTGAAACTTCCGGAGCGTCCATGGACTCATTTATCTATGGACTTCATTACGGACCTTCCTCCGTCGTCAGGGAATACTGTCATACTGGTGGTTGTTGACAGGTTCAGTAAGATGGCACATTTCGTTGCTCTTCCTGCACTCCCTAATGCTAAAACTCTGGCGCAGGTGTTCATTAGGGAGATCGTTAGACTTCATGGGTTGCCTTCTGATGTGGTGTCAGATAGGGGGTCTCAGTTTGTGTCCAAATTTTGGACGGCATTTTGTTTACGTCGGGGGATGCAATTGTCATTTTCCTCGGCTTTTCATCCGCAGACCAATGGTCAGACAGAGCGTCTGAATCAGAGCTTAGAGACATATCTCCGGTGTTTTGTTTCAGAGAACCAAGAGGACTGGTCTTCTTTCTTGCCTCTGGCAGAGTTCGCTCTTAACAACAGGCGGAGCGAGTCCACTGGTAAGTCCCCGTTTTTTGGGGCATATGGTTTCCATCCCCAGTTTTGTACTTTCAATGGGGGGGGCCCTTCTGGGGTTCCTGAGGAGGAGCGTTTCTCGTCGTCACTTGCTTCTGTGTGGCGAGGTGTATTGAATAATCTGAGTGCGATGGGGAACCGTTACAAACGTATGGCTGATAGGAGGAGAGTTTCTGGTCCAGATCTGAATGTGAACGATCTGGTATGGTTGTCTACCAGGAATATAAAACTTAAGGTGCCCTCCTGGAAACTGGGTCCCAGATTCATCGGGCCGTACAGGATCAGTTCCATAATTAATCCTGTGGCATTTCGTCTGGACCTCCCTCCTACGTTTAAAATTCATAATGTGTTCCACAAGTCATTACTTAAAAGGTATGTGGCACCAGTCATACCGTCACCTCTACCTCCTCCTCCTGTGTTGGTCAATGGTAACTTGGAATTTCAAGTATCAAAGATCATTGACTCACGTCTGAATCGCCGGTCCCTTCAGTACTTGGTGCATTGGAAGGGGTATGGTCCAGAGGAGAGGACGTGGGTCCCTGCGTCTGATGTTAACGCAGATCGTTTGGTTCGGACCTTCCACAGAACTCACCCGGGCAGGCCTGGCCCTGAGGGTCCGGAGGCCCCTCGTAGAAGGGGGGGTACTGTCATGTGTGCATTGCCACGAAGATCGTCGCGGTTGCACATTTTGATTTCTCACAGCTGATCTGCTGTTTCTTTGTGTTTGGCAGCTAGGGAGTTAATTCTGTCTGTCTGTGCTCGGTGCTGGGACTGGGTGCAGTTTCTCCCGGCTGCAATTGATTATTTGTTGATTGGTTTCCTTTAAATTCCTGGTTGTCTGCTTGGGGAGTTGCCAGTGAAACCTTCATGCAGACCACAGATAGGAATGAATCTGTATAGACTTTAGTTGTGAGCTCCTTAGTTGTTCTAAGCTCAACTTGGTTAGAGTTTATTTCCCAGACCATTTATGTTCCTTTGGTGTTTGAGTGTGTATGCAAGCGAGTGTTATCCTGTCTGTCTTATATGTCTAATCTGTGTATTTAGCTGAGATCAGCCCATATCCCTTTGGTGGTAGTCAGGATCCTTCTTAGGACTGATTACAGGGTTCAGGGTCTGATAGGAGACAGGGTTAGGTTGGAGACTTGGACCTCTGAACCATTATCAGTACCTCCAAGGTGAGGGATTAGTTAGGACCCCAGTTTAGGGTCAGGTTAGATCCCGGTCCACCTCTTTCCTGTTTCAGCTCATCAAGTCCTCAAGATTAACCCTGAGTTCAGCAGATATCGTGTCAGGTAAATCTATTCTATACTTACATGCTGATGTTGCTATACTAGTTGTTGTATTGAGTGTTGTTCCTGTATTAATAGTTTACTGACATTGTATACATATCATTAGACAGCGTGACAGTTGGATTGTTGACCAGCCCTCCGGTCTGGTTGACCAGCCCTCCGGTCTGGAGAAGAGGGAGGGGATATGTGAGACAGTGAGTGAATATGTGTTGAATGGGGTGTACATTTCACCTAGGTATAAGGGAAATGTGTGGCTTTGTGAACCTAGTGGTAGAGAAAGGTCACTACACCTCACATTCAGCACACACTTGCAGCTCAGGCCTGAAATCACTCAGGTGTTAATTAGGAGACCAGAAGTAGGTGTGTGGAAACACAGTCTCCAGGAGAGAGCACGCTCAGTCTGGACACAGGAAGGTGTCCCGGCACAAGGAGCGTCTCTAGGAGTGTTAGAGAGAGCTGGCTTAGCCTGGACACAGGAAGGTGTCCTGGCACAAGAAGCCGTCTCCAGGAGTGTGGGAGCTGTCTCAGTCTGGACACAGGAAGGTGTCCCGGCACAAGGAGCGTCTCAAGGAGTGTGAGCTATCTCAGTCTGGGTGCAAGGAGTACCCCGGACACAGGAGTAGTCTCAGTGCGAATCCGTGTGAATAGCGGCTGAATAGGAGTGGATCTCTCTCAAGTCTGGACATGGAAGGTGCCTTCAGACACAAGGAGGAGTATCTGTGAAACTCCATACTGGTAACATATATCATATGTGTTGTTTTGGGTCAGGCTGATAGAGCCGCGACCCGGATAGACAGGGCAATCGATCTATGTGTAATTAGTGGCTAGACAAGCCCAGGTTTTCTGTTTATGCTTTGTTTTATCTGTTTGCTGTGGACTTTAATAAAGCTGGTTGCGGCCAGTTTTCACCAGAACTGCTGTCTGAATGAACTGTTTTCGTGCCATTCTGTCTACCCAGACAGCGATCTCAGAGCTATATCCCCTGAAATGTTACAGAGTATTGTAACTTTATAACCAACACATCTCAAATATTTTTTAGTATTACTTTGCACATATGCATATCATATATATATATCCTTTTAAATTCATTTCGATATTATATTGTTTAATATTATTGCACTTTTTGATTTATTTTCACATTTATTATTTAGCAATATTGTATATTTAATCTAATTTTGTACAATGTGTAGATAATAATACGTCTAACATCTGTTAATTGAGATTAGTGCGGTGTCGCTTCCTTACATGCTGACGAGGCTGAGCGCATGCAAGTCACGGGGGCCACTGAGGTGTTTCCTTGCGGTCTCCAGTGTGGCGCTAGTATGTACATATTCCTAGTGAAGGACCTGCCATACTCAGACCACCTGACCGCGAGCGGCACCTCTGATTGGTTAGTGGTCACCACGTGACCTTGCACATGCGCCGAATAACCCTCCAATACAGCACAAGGACCTTCCGAGCGTCATGGATACTAGTCGCATTGAAAACTGTCTTTTTCAACAGGTGTTGCGATTAAATGTGATTTTTCCTGGCTTTATATATACCGGGCTGCCCCCCGCCCTGACACGCCCCCCGAAGAAGCAGTGCGAAACGCGCGTCGGGGCAGAGGGACGTCCAAGGATCACACACCTGCCAACTTTGCGGTATGTTTTTGCCTTATTGGGGATGTGACTTCCAGTTATGCCCAACAATTGCTTAGCAGTAAAAGCATAGAGGTTGCCACTGAGCAAATTAGTAGTACCGTTTTACTTTATTGGGAATAGATATTTCTATGCTTATTCAGGCCATAACACATTAGTGTGGCAGGATTGGATGTGTCCTATGGTATTTTACGACTCTCATGTGTTTTTAATGTTGTATCTAGCACTTTTCATTGCAATTTACGAGGTTGTACCTTGTTTAACACATTTTTCTAATAAAGTATTGTTTTTTATACCACCTGGTAGTTATGGTAGCATGTTGTCCTCCACCATTGTTTAACATATGATATGCTGTGGTATATTTACCCCATGTGGGTTATTTACATAGTGGGCAATTTATGTGATTATTTTGATAGATTGGAACAGGACATCCACTCACACCTGAATGACATCCCATTGATTGAAAGTATCGGTCTAATTTCACCTTACTAATTCTAAAGGTTCACATACTTTTGATACTCAGACATATGATATTGGTTCATTTACCTTATTTAAAAAAAAACAAACAAAGTCTAATATTTTTGACTCATTTGTTTGGTTTTGTTCTATGCATCTACTTTTAGGACTTATGTCAAATGTATGCAGAAAAATGGAAAATACTGAAGGGTTCCCAAACTATCAAGCGCCACTGTATATAGGAGATTATCCCGTTATTTGCTAGGACAGGTTATACAAAGGGTTAAATTAAACAATCCAACCCTAAAAAAGGCCATGTGGCGTGTGAGGAAGAACGCCTGCTCCTCTGATTTCTTCTCTTAGGTCGCCTCTTCTATGGTGAAAGTATCTGAGGATTCATAAGCCGGGAGAGAGGAGGACTATGGAGGTTTGGCTGTAAGGTGAATGCGTGGTCCGGCAAAAAAGGAAACGGCTCCCAATGGAGAAACTATATGCAGCACGAGCTGAGCAGCGAGCGTACTGCCCAGCAAAGACGGGACAGGCATATGTTCAGTAGAGTATTGGCAGCACGGACAGTGGAGGACAGGGGCGAGGGAAGGTATTTTCCTGACCCCATCTCTGACCTGTGATTCTGTCATTTTCCCTCCCTCTCTTGTACTGACCCAAGTGCTGACTAGTGATGGACAGTCCGGCTCTTTTTGTATCCTAAATAGATCATTATTGAATATGTGTTCAGGAGTCTGAAACCCCGCCTACCTGCCACAGAAACTCCGCCCACTTGCTAGTAGCTCAACTTTTGAAGGACGCCTCGATGTGGCAGTTGGGCTCACATATATTGGCCAATCTATGCGCTAAGTACCTTCTTTTTTGCTGAATTTTTCATAGCAATTTTGCAGATGAATATATTTCATATATACATTATATAGCACCTTTTTGTCCAATTTTCTATGTCAGTAATGCAGTTTTAATGTTCTAGAGTAATCATTCTTGGTAAATCATGGTGCAACCTTCATTGTTTTTCAACTCAACACTGACTGACAGCTTATGGCCCATAGAAAGCTGAAAATCAGTGCTGTATGGTGGGGATGAATTAAGCTTCTGAATATATAGGACTACAGAGCAGAAACTCATCACTGAGAGGACTAGTAGATCTGCAGCAGATAAAAAAGCATGTTATCGAACTACAGCAAGAAGCCCAATAAGTGACCCAGGAATCAGGGTCTCTGCCCTTACTTTATGCTGCTCTCAGATAAGACAAAAAATCCCAGTGATAGATTCTCTGTAATCCCGGTAGAGAAGGGAGGACTGAAGATTATTACTGACGGCGTCTCTCCCAGGCTGTAATAGAGAACCTTCTCCTGCACTGATTGTTTTTGCAAATTTTTTATTCTTTTTCTTTCCTTTCTCCATTTTTAGTGTTGACGAGCTGTAAAGGATCTGTCGCTCCCCAGTCTGCACCGTCCTGTACTGGGAATATACAGCATCTATATTCTCCTTTTGTAAGTGACGATCACATTATAAATGATCAATATATATATGAAAAATGACAAATCTCACCTTTCTTCCTCACAATCCCTTTACAATCCCTTCCCTCTCCCCACTTTCCTCTTTACCCCAGTAAGTTTCTCCTAATTCTCCCTTCATTGCACGGCGGCAGCATTTACAGAAGACATCACCACTCACCATTAGGCACTGGCCGGATTATTGGGGTCGGAGGATGTGTCCGAAGCTGTGAAAATAGGAAATGAAATGATTTATAGCAAAATTTCACAATTTTATAAGATGTCACAGATGAAATGTGAGTAGAAGTTGGAGAAACACTGATCTACGACTGTGATCTTTCTCAGAATCATCGTTACGATTATCGCCCTGCCCCGTCTTCTCGCTGGTGGATGAGGGGCTGCTGAGCTCCTTGTTTGCAGATCTGCTCAATCTTCTGCAGAAGCATTCAGGACAGGAGGAGAGAAGCAGGGACTACAACACCCATCTGCTGCAGATAATGGGAAAGTAGTAGTGATGAGGGAATGGAATAGTACGGTATTCGGGCTATTCGTTACTCGGCGAGTAATTAGCTATACGGTTCGATATATTCGAGTGACCAGCCCAGCATGCTGCAATTGTAATCACAGCATGACAGGTTAGAATAGATAGATATGCATGGCCTAGGCTTGGTGCAGACAGGACGTGTTCTGTGCAGTTCCTGCTCCTAGACCCTTTTAAAAAGATTTAAACCAGCTTTTGGTGAGAAAATCTCCAACCACTGAACACCCCATTGCAGGGCTGCCACTAGGAATTTCGGGGCCCCATAACTGGCAAACTTTTCGGGGCCCCTTGAGACTCCACCCCAGCCCCGCCTCCACCCCTTGAACTATCCACAGTCAAAAGATTTTTTAAGCCACCACCACGACAAGGTAGACTCTTTTGGCCGGGCCCTACTCTACTCTAACCCATTAAACATTTGTTCAAATATCCAATACAATTTAGGTATATTTTTATTTTTCAATTTTTAAAATGACCAATAATATCACATACAGTGGACAAATACCACTGCACCATGACTAGACACCATATTACCAGCACATAATGGCCAAATAATAGCACATACAAGGAACAAATACCACCACACACCATGTCCAGACCACATATTACCACCATATGGTGACCAATAATATCACATACAAGGAACAAATACCACCACACCATGACCAGACTACATATTACCACCACATAGTGACCACATAGCACATACAAGGAGCAAATACGGCCACACCATGGACGGACAACATATTACCACCACATAGTGACTGAACACTACAATACTGATGCAGTGTCTGTGTACAATAGTGATCACCAGTGACATTATACACAGGAGCTCTGTATATAGTGTATAATGTAAAGGTAATACAGTGATCACTGGTGACATTGTACACAGGACCGCTGTATACAGTATACAGTGTATAGTGTCAGTGTACAGGTAACACACTGACTCACCAGTGACGTCTCTAGGTGAAGTCTTTCATCTTCGCTTTTAATCTTCATCCAGCACAGACCGCCATCACTTCTTCCAGCCAGGGCTCATCTCTGCAGGAAATAACACATTTATTTCCTGCCATTAACCCTCAGACACTTTCAGACTCCCTACACTCTTCGCTGTCCCCAATCTCCTCTTTTTCTTGTCCTAATCTGGCTGTTCAGCACTACAATGACACTCTTAGAAGCACCCTTGACCAAGTAGCACCGCTCACCCTCCGAACTTCCAAACACACAGTAAAACAGCCCTGGCTCACATCGCAAACTCACCTTCTCCAGCGATGCTCTAGGAGTGCTGAACGCCTATGGAGAAAAACCCGCACACCAGAAGACTTCATCCACTTTAAATTCATGTTAAGAACTTATAATGCTGCCCTTCACCTCGCCAAACAGACCTACTTCACCACACTGATCTCCTCACTAGCCAACAACCCCAAGAAACTTTTTGACACTTTTCACTCCCTCCTCAGGCCAAAAGCACAAGCCCCTATCACAGACATTTGTGCTGATGACCTGGCCTCCCACTTTATAGAAAAAATAGATACTATCCGTCAGGAAATCTGCTCTCAACCACCAAGTGCTGTGACTCCCATCCCACCCTGCATTTCCCCTGGCTCAATTTCCACATTTGATCCCATCACAGAAGAAGAAGTCTCCAGACTCCTCTCTTCCTCTCGTCCGACTACATGCACTACCGACCCCATCCCCTCACATCTCCTCCAGTCTCTTTCTCCTGTTGTCACAACTCACCTAACTACAATCTTCAATCTCTCACTCTCCTCTGGCATTTTCCCATCCTCCTTCAAACACTCCATCATTACTCCACTACTAAAGAAACCCGCTCTTGACCCTTCCTGCACAAACAACTACAGACCGGTCTCCAATCTCCCCTTCATCTCCAAACTTTTGGAGCGCCTAGTCTACTCCCGCCTCACCCGTTACCTCTCCACTCACTCCCTCCTAGACCCTTCACAGTCCGGCTTCCGACCCCTACATTCGACTGAAACTGCACTCATCAAAGTGACCAATGACCTTCTGACAGCAAAACGTAACGGTGACCACTCTCTGCTCATTCTACTCGACCTTTCTGCAGCTTTCGACACGGTTGACCACCGTCTCCTAATGTCCAGGCTCCACTCTCTAGGTATTAAGGACACTGTTCTCTCCTGGTTCTCCTCCTATCTTTCTGACCGCTCCTTCAGTGTTTCGTTCTCTGGCTCCACTTCATCTCCTCTCCCTCTCACTGTCGGTGTACCCCAGGGCTAGTCCTTGGCCCCCTTCTCTTCTCTCTCTACACCGCCCCAATTGGACAGACCATCAGCAGATTTGGCTTTCAGTACCATCTTTATGCTGATGACACACAATTATACACGTCATCCCCCGACCTTACCCCCGCTGTACTACAGAACGCCACCTGACTGTCTGTCCGCAGTCTCCAACATCATGTCTGCTCTCTATCTGAAACTCAACCTCTCCAAAACTGAACTTCTTCTGCTCCCGCCGTCTACTAACCTCCCTAAATCTGACATTTCCCTCTCAGTGGGCGGCACCATAATAACACCCCGGCAGCAGGCTCGCTGTCTGGGTGTTATGTTTGATACCAATCTCTCCTTCACCTCCCATATACAATCTCTTGCCCGCTCTTGCCGCCTACACCTAAAGAACATCTCTAGAATCCGCCCTTTTCTCACCATGGAAACAACAAAAACCCTCACTGTAGCATTGATCCACTCCCGCCTGGACTACTGTAACGCTCTATTACTTGGCCTCCCCATTACTCACTATCCCCTCTCCAGTCCATCCTTAATGCAGCAGCCAGGGTTATCCATCTGGCTAATCGGTACTCGGACGCGTCCGCTCTTCGCCAGTCCTTACACTGGCTGCCCATTCATTATAGGATCCAATTCAAAGTACTTGTTCTCACCCACAAAGCTCTCCACACTGCAGCACCCCCCTACATCTCCTCCCTCATTTCTATCTATCGGCCTAACCGACTGCTGCGCTCTGCAAACGACTTTCGACTAACCTCTGCACTAATCCGTACCTCCCACTCCCGACTCCAAGACTTCTCCCGCGCTGCGCCAATCCTCTGGAATGCTCTACCCCAAGAAATTAGGACTATCCACAATTTGCATGGTTTCAGGCGCTCCCTCAAAACACATCTGTTCAGAGCGGCCTATCACATTCACTAATCAAAGTCATTCTATGTGTAAGTGTGTGTGTGTGTGTAGCCCATTCACTATCTCCATCCATCCCTCACTCCCTTAAGATGGCTGGACCATCATTGTAAATGCACCATTGTATATACACACCTGTATTTTGTATCTCCCCCACCTCATTGTAGATTGTAAGCTCTCACGAGCAGGGCCGTCTTATTTTGCTTTAATTACTGTATTGTTAACGTTGTTACTTATGACTTGTGTTTTGAAACTGTTAAACTGTAAAGCGCTGCGGAATATGATGGCGCTATATAATAAAGATTATTATTATTATATTATTAGTTATCTAGAGAACCGCTTGCAGAACACATTACTTATTTTTTTCCCAAATTGTAAACTACACCAGATGAAGAAAAAAAGTCAACAGTGTCGCTCTGCACAGTAACAGGACCGCCCTCCCATTTATAACAGTATCCTCAAAAAATAAAATAAATACATCACTGCAGTAATAATATCCCTAAATTAGCCCCTATTGTAATAATATCTCCCATCCTGGCCCCTGTGTGTCTCATTTCTGGCTCCAGCCATATGTTCTCCTATCCTGCCACCATGTGATGTCCCATCCTGCCCCATGATCCTGTCCCATCTGTCCCCATTGTATCCATCCAGCCCATGATCCTGCACCATCTGTCTCCATCCTGCCCCAGACCATCTGTCCCATGATCCTGCCCCATCTGTCCCCATCGTATCCATCCTGCCCCATGATCCTGCACCATCTGTCTCCATCCTGCCCCATGATCCTGCCCTAGACCATCTGTCCCATGATCCTGCCCCATCTGTCCCCATCGTATCCATCCTGCCCTATCTATCCCCATCGTATCCATCCTGCCCAATGATCCTGCTCCATCTGTCCCATGATCCTGCCCCAGACCATCTGTCCCATGATCCTGCCCCATCTGTCCCCATCGTATCCATCCTGCCCCATGATCCTGCACCATCTGTCTTCACCTTGTCCCATCTGTCTCCATCTTGCCCATGATCCTGCCCCATCTATCTCCATCCTGCCCCAGGCCATTTGTCCGATGATCCTGCCCCATCTGTCCCATGATCCTGCACCATCTGTCTCCATCTTGCCCATGATCCTGCCCCATCTATCTCCATCCTGCCCCAGGCCATTTGTCCCATGATCCTGCCCCATCATATCCATCATACCCCATGATCCTGCACCATCTGTCTCCATCTTGCCCTATGATCCTGCCCCATCTGTCCCATCCTGCACCATGTCTCCAATCCTGCCCCGTGTCTCCATCCTGCCCCCGTGGCTCCAATCCTGAGCCCGTGTCTCCATCCAGCCCCAGTGACTCCATCCTGCCCCCGTCATTCCATCCTGCCCCTGTCACTCCATCCTGCCCCCCGTCACTCCATCCTGCCCTAGTGATTCCATCCTGCCCCAGTGACTCCATCCTGCCTCCCTCGTGACTCCATCCTGCCCAGTGATTCCATCCTGCCGCCCCAGTAACTCCATCCTGCCCCAATGACTCCATCCTGCCCCAGTGACTCCATCCAGCCCCAGTGATTCCATCCTGCCGCCCCAGTGACTCCATCCTGCCCCAGTGATTCCATCCTGCCCCAGTGATTCCATCCTGCCCCCCCAGCGATTCCATCCTGCCCCCCAGTGATTCCATCCTGCCCCCCAGCGACTCCATCCTGCCCCCCCAGTGACTCCATCCTGCCCCCCCAGCGATTCCATCCTGCCCCTCCCCAGTGATTCCATCCTGCCCCCCCAGTGACTCCATCCTGCCCCCCCAGCGACTCCATCCAGCCCCCCAGCGATTCCATCCTGCCCCCCAGCGACTCCATCCTGCCCCCCAGCGATTCCATCCTGCCCCCCCAGCGACTCAATCCTGCCCTCAGCGATTCCATCCTGCCCCTCCCCAGTGATTCCATCCTGCCCCCCAGTGACTCCATCCTGCCCTCCCAGCGACTCCATCCAGCCCCCCAGCGATTCCCCCTGCCCCCCCAGTGACTCCATCCTGCCCCCCCAGTGATTCCATCCTGCCCCCCCAGCGACTCCATCCTGCCCCCCCAGCGATTCCATCCTGCCCCCCCAGTGACTCCATCCTGCCCCCCAGCGATTCCATCCTGCCCCCCCAGCGACTCTATCCTGCCCCCCCAGCGACTCCATCCAGCCCCCCAGCGATTTCATCCTGCCCCCCCAGCGACTCCATCCTGCCCCCCCAGCGATTCCATCCTGCCCCCCCCGTGACTCCATCCTGCCCCCCAGCGATTCCATCCTGCCCCCCCAGCGACTCCATCCTGCCCCCCAGCGACTCCATCCAGCCCCCTAGTGATTCCATCCTGCCCCCCCAGCGACTCCATCCTGCCCCCAGCGATTCCATCCTGCCCACATTGCCGATTTCAATAAATAAATTAAAAAAAATAAAAAAAGTTCTTCTTACCTGGCTGCAGCGCTCCCGCGGCGTTGATATGTCCTGGTCCCGACTTTTCAAGCGCGCACTTGCCGGCGAATGACAATGACGTCATACGCCGGCGCCGTGCGCGCTGACGTCGGCTGCCAGCCTCCGATTGGCTGGCGGCTTTAACTATTGAGTTGCGCGCCTGCAACTCAATAGAGTAACTGAACCTGCGTCTCGGACGTCACGCAGGTTCAGTTACTTCGCCTGTCACTGGGGCCCGATCAGCAGAGGGGGCCTGCATCGGGCCCGGTCTCTTCTGCTGGGGCCCGATCAGCAGAATAGACGGGGCCCGATGCGGGCCCCCTCTGCTGATCGGGCCCCATACACCAGTCAGGGCTGTCATGCCCTGATGGCGGCCCTGCCCCATTGCTCTCCGGACCCCTGCAGAGACATCTGGCACCGGGAATTTGCTCCTAGAGAGGCAGACCAGCTCTCTCCTCTGGATCTCTGAAGGAGATGAAAAGGCGGGAAGCACTTAGTGACCCTGCTAATGACAGACTATGGTCAGCTCTGAGAGGTGAGTGTAAAGACCCCGTCACACTAAGGCTACTTTCACAATTGCGTTTTATGGCGCAGCGCATCGTGCGCTATCGGTCGCATGCGCAATGTTCCCCTATCTTTAACATGGCGGGCGCAGGGTCTAGCGCTTACACGCGTTCATCTGCGCTTGTCGTGCGCTGCGCATTTTCCAGGTGTGCGCCCATACGCGCTAGACGCTACATGTTGCATTTTTTTTTCCGCCCAACAACTTTAAAAAAGTGCATGCGCACGCGTGCGCACGCTATGCCAAAAAAATAACATTACAGTCTATGGGTGCTGGCGTGCGCATGGCTTGCGCTCGTCAGCGCTTGTGCGAGCACCACGATTTTTGAGTAATAATGTCTACACATTGTTTAAACCCCCCCTAACGAGCAACATTGTTTGAGGGTGTAGCTATAAAGAAGGTGATAGAGACAGATATGATAGACGTAGGACAGAGATGATAGAGACAGATGATAGAGAAGATGATAGAGACAGAGATGATAGAGACAGAGATGATAGAACAGATGATAGAGACAGATGATAGAGACAGAGATGATAGAGACAGAGATGATAGAGACAGAGACAGATATGATGAGACAGAGATGATAGAGACAGAGATGATAGAGACAGAGATGATAGAGACAGATGATAGAGACAGAGATGATAGAGACAGAGACAGATATGATAGAGACAGAGATGATAGAGACAGAGATGATAGAGACAGATGATAGAGACAGAGATGATAGAGACAGATGATAGATGATAGAGACAGATGATAGAGACTGATGATAGAGACAGATGATAGATGATCGAGACAGAGATTTATAGAGACAGAGATGATAGAAATGTGACACGTAGACAACCCATGCGCCGAAAAAACGCAAATGCAGGCAAAAACGCTTGAAATCGCATACAAACGCTGCGTTTTTTGTCATAATGCGCACGCTTATGCGACTAAATATCGCAGCGTTTACAAGCGTTTGCATCCGTTTTTTAAATGCGTTTGATGTCGCTCGAAACGCATCGCAAAAAAAAAACGCAAGTGTAAAAGTAGCCTAAGCGAGATCACTGCTGAGTCACAAGTTTGTGATGCAACAGCGATCTCGCTAAGTTTGACATTACCAGCGACCAGGCCCCTGCTGTGAGATCGCTCGTCGTGTCGGAATGGCCTGGACCATTTTTTGATCGTTGAGGTCCCGCTGGTAGCATGCATCCGTGTGTTTGACACCTTTTACCCCAACGATCTCGTTAGCGACTCAGCACTGAGACACATAGGAGACACATCGTTACCAATCGCTAAGGGTCGCCGATCGTTGCTGCGTCGTTGGAAGATCTGACTGTTTGGCATCTCACCAGCGACCACATAGCGACGCAGTCAGCAATCCCTGCCAGGTCGTATAGTTGTTGGGATCGCTTTTGCGTCGCTGAGTGTGACGGTACCTAACAGAGTCACCCCCAGCCTGTGCACATGGACCATACTGTAATCAGGCTTACATTAGCATTCCTTGTCCTGTATTGGTGGGGACATGCTTGTCATTTTTTCCCTCTGCAGGGGGCATCTCAAAAACAAACCTGTAGAAAAACTGCAGACAGGGTCTGGAACATTCTTACTCCTTGGAGCTATGTTTAAGGGATTGGGTGTTAGTATCTCTGCCCAACAAGGAGCTTATCCCAAGAGTGGTAGGACAATGAGCCACATGTTGGATTAGTTGATGCTGTGTGCTTTGATGGACAAGGATCTGCAGCTGCGGCTGGATCCTGGATCAATATGTGGGGATTGGAGATCATTTGCCACATGAATTGTGATGTCTCACACCTGCTGGATTTGAGGACTGAATCTAAAGACTGTTGTGTGGTGACTTGCGAAGGACTGGGAACTTATGCTGAGGCGAGATCCGGTGACCGTGCTATTATTTAGAAGCTGCCACATCAGACTGTATTGTGTCCCTCATGTGCTGGATCCATTGAATTCACCAAGGACCATTCTATTTTCCTGGCATCAGATTGCAGGGTGGCGCCCCCGATCTGCTCCTTTGTGTGGACTCTTTGTGGACGCTGCAGAATTACTTTAATTTGTGCTGCCCAGTTCCCTGTTCCAATAAATCTTGTTGTATTGTTTATCAGCCTGGTGTCTCTCCCTGCTCTGTCGCATACCCTGTCACAGTGAGGTATCGCCTTGTCGCTCCAGAGGAATCTCCGGGCATGAAACAAAAGCCAAAACTGCAGTAGAGTCCATTCCAGCTCACATCCGCTCCTCTCCCACCTCAAAGCACACACAGGTCCGGACACATGGAGAGGGCTGGGTCAGAGATACGCTGTCCTACCTCTCCTGATTTCTCCTCTGACACTATTTGGGAGAGGTGTGGGTCTGAGTGTGCGGGCTGGAATTCCCCTTTCCATAACCTCCTGGACTCCTCTGCAGCACTGTTGCAAAGGCACAAATTCCACCATTTTGGGAATCAGGGTGACCTGAAAACACTACTGCTTCTCCCTCCATTACCACCTTTCACTTGCTGTTGAGGGAAGATAGCGCTAGGACCCTGCTCCACTGGTCTTTGCTATAAGCAATTCCCACAATTGCAGGCATAACCTGATGACAAAGAAATAGCTGTGTTACACCCTATTTTCTTTTGGTTCTTTCTTTTGCACTTGGACTGAAAACTTAAAAGCTAAGAATAAAACTGCCATCTACTGCTTTTGTGTGGTATCACTACTCCATAAACACCATTGAAGCTTCTTATAATTTAATTACAACCTACATAAATAACTTGTCCTTAATACACCTTACTAAGCTCCTGTCCAGCATATATCATTCAAGGCGGATTACAATAGACCATAATTGTCTCTAATAATAAACCATCAACACACCACGTCTATTCTGATATCCACCTGACGTGTATGTGTAGCCCAGCTGCGCTTGGTGCCACATGTACCCAGGAGGATGCATGAAAGGTAATTCACAATCACCTGATAAGCACACAACACTTCACATTTTTCCTGGTTCCACCAGAGGGAGCCCTTGAGACAGTAGTGAGATGAAGGCAGTCTAGCTGCGAGTTAGCTAGTCGTCGGCAGTTACCTCAGACGAGCTGTGAGGGAGAGATAAGATCTCCTCAGAACACCGGAGAGAGACTCCTGTCAGATTAGCCTGAGGGCTGAGGAAGTCTGAGCGAGAAGCTGATATCTACTGCTGCCTGTGCTTATGTTAAGTGTGCGAGTAGGACGACAGGCAAGTGGAAAAAGGAAAAGAGAGAGTGACAGAGGTCAACCAGCATTGATAGCTAACCTCCACTCTGCACCACCGGACACCGGGTCCGAGCTTGCTAGTATCTTCACAGCTAGTGGGAAAAACCGGAGACCCTGGACTTCAAGTCGCAGGGGCCCAGCAGTGCTGATACGTAACTGAGGTTAGGAAGACGGGGGTCTGGCAGGTACCGCCATAGAGACACTGTTCTGTCCACAAGAAGACCTCATCACAAGATCAGCCGGGCAGTAGCAAAGAGAAGGAGTTAAACTCTGTTTTATGCAAGTTAGAAACTCACACACATAAGGACTAAGGAGGCCTTATACCTACTCAGTGGATTGCTGGACGTGCATCCTCCACCCTGACGGCCTCCCGGGACGTGCCTGCAACTTCACCACCAGTAAAGGTACAGAAAGAGACTGTCTTGTGTGTGTCTGAATTATTGCTCCTTCACCCCTACACCGCCATCTACCCTGAGGGATCAGTCTTACCTGTGGAAGACTTAACACCTTGCTGCCCAGTAACAACCCCTCAGAGGATTCACCCTGCAGTGCTGGTCACCCTGATCAGAAACCACAGGTGGCGTCACGAACATTTCTACAATTCCCTGTAAAGATCCCTGTTGTGAATGGGCTTGAAATGAGTTCTGAGCAGAGGCTCCCTCTGGTGGTTACTAGCGGTACTGGACTGTCCAGTGAAGATTGTGAGGATTGGGAATCAGGTGTTACTGACTGGTCTTATATAAGGGAGTCGCCTTCCCATCAGGGTTGCCGGTGATCAATTGTTCTGGTCTCAATCCTTGATTCCTGTTTCCTTTGTAGCCTGCTGTGTCGTGTCTGCATCTCCTGCTAACAGATAAGACATTTTCTTCTTTTTGTTTTTGTGCTTGATTTTTGCATTTTGTCCTGCACTTCTGTGGGGGCCTTCAGGGTCCCTCTGGGGGCTTTTGCCCTCTCAGTTTAGTTCAGCCACTGATGTTTGTACATTTGCTTTTTCCAGTTTTTTCAGTGGCTGCTGTTTTAATTTTGTTACACAGAGAACTAATTTAGGTGGTAGAGGTCGTGTGATCTCAGGTGTTTTTGAAATTAGTAGAGTTGGTGCTTTTCAGGGTTTTTTGGGATTGCAGTAAGTGCCCTTCCTATTCTTTTCTATTTAGGTAGTTTGGGCCCCAACGTTTGCTCATACTATTTTCTGTCTGTGTCAGTATTTCTTCTTGTCTAACCGCCATTACATGTTTGGGGGCTTTCTATGTTCTTTGGGGATCTGCTCCGGGGCAGATAGCTTTCCTCTTTCTATCTTTAGGTGTAGTTAGTTTCTCAGGCTGTGACGAGGCGTCTAGGACCAACGTAGGAACGCTCCACGGCTGCCTCTAGTTGTGGTGGTTAGTCAGGGTACTGCAATCTCATAGATTCCAACTGCTCTGGTGTATTGCCTTTTTTACCTGCACTCCTCAGCTACCGAAACATAACAGTATCACCGGCCAAAAAATTGAAAATTGTATGGTACTCACAGAAGGGAAAAATATTGTGAAAGAAAAAAGGTTGTCAGAGTTGTCAGAGATATTTTTCTGTTTGTTGCATTTTTTTTTCCCTCTGTATCTCTGGGTGCTGGGGAGGATTTTTTCTCTCAATGGAGTTTGCACAGTTGTCTGGCCGTGTGGATCAGCTTGCCACTGAGGTTCAGAGTATTGCTGCCTATCTTGCTGGGTTGCCTGTTGTGGAACCTAGGATCCCCATGCCAGATTTGCTTTTAGGGGATCGAGCTAAGTTTTTGAATTTCAAAAATAACTGTAAATTGTTTTTTGCCTTAAAATCTAAGTCCTCAGGGAACGCAGCGCAGCAGGTTCAAATTGTCATCTCTCTCCTGCGCGGCGATCCTCAGGATTGGGCCTTTTCCCTGACACCTGGGGATCCTGTTTTGAGTGATGTTGATGCATTTTTTCAGGCTTTGGGGTTATTGTACGATGAGCCTTATGTCACTGATCAAGCTGAAAAAGCCTTGTTGGCATTAAATCAGGGGCTTGATGACGCTGAGTTATACTGTCAGAGAATCCGTAGGTGGGCAGTCCTGACCAAATGGAATGACGACGCTTTGGCAGCCCTTTTTCGGAAGGGTCTGTCAGATAATGTAAAGGATGTTATGGTGGGATTCCCTGTCCCCTCTGGTCTCAATGATTCTATGTCATTAGCGATTCAAATTGACAGACGTTTGCGTGAGCGGAGAGGTATGCGTGGAATAGTGTTGCCTTGTGAACCTGCTTCTGAATCCATGCAGTGTGATAGAGTGGTTTCTGGGGCACAGCGTCATGAGTTTCGAAAGCGCAATGGGTTATGTTTCTACTGTGGTGATGCCTCTCATGCTATTTCAGTCTGCCCTAAGCGGGGAAGACGTTTTGCACGCTCAGTTGTCTTGGGTAGTGTTCAGACTAAGCTTTTATTAACTGTTACCCTGATATGCTCTCTGTCCTCATTTTCTGCTCAGGCTTTCGTTGATTCGGGAGCAGCTATTAACCTGATGGATTTTGATTTTGCTAAACGTTGTGGGTTTCCCTTGATACCCCTACGGAAGTCTATTCCCCTACTGGGATCGATTCTACCCCTTTGGCTGAGAATAAACCTCAGTTCTCTACTCAGGTGATAATGAGGGTTGAACCTGATCATCAGGAGAGCTGCAAATTTTGGTTCTGTATAATCTGCATGACATTATCGTACTGGGTTTCCCTTGGTTACAGTCTCATAATCCTGTTTTGGATTGGAAATCTGTGTCTGTAACCAGTTGGGGCTGCCAATGTGTTAATACCAACACTCCTGTTTTTTCTGCCTCCCCCCAGGCTCAGGATGTTCCTGACTTTTTGATTGATTTTTCTGATGTGTTTAGCGAAAGTAAATCTGCATCCTTGCCTCCCCATAGGAGCTATGACTGCGCTATTGAATTAGTGCCTGGTAGTAAATTCCCTAAAGGTCGCTTTTTTAACTTGTCTGTACCTGAACATGACGCTATGCGGTCTTATATCAAGGAGTCATTGGACAAGGGTCATATCAGACCATCCTCTTCACCCTTAGGTGCCGGTTTTTTCTTTGTGGCCAAAAAGGATGGTTCATTAAGGCCGTGTATTGATTATCGTCTTTTGAACAATATTACTGTGAAATATCAATATCCGTTACCCTTGATTTCTGACCTGTTTTCCAGGGTGAAAAACGCTACTTGGTTTACCAAGCTTGACCTCAGGGGGCATATAACCTTATTCGCATTAAGCACGGGGATGAATGGAAGACGGCATTTAATACCCCTGAGGGGCATTTTGAGTACCTTGTGATGCCCTTTGGGCTCACTAATGCTCCTTCTGTCTTCCAGTCCTTCATGAATGACATTTTCAGGGATTTTGTGGATAAATTTCTGATTGTTTATTTGGATGATATCTTGATTTTTTCCAATGACTGGGACTCTCATGTGAAACATGTTCGAACTGTGTTCCAGATTTTGAGAGAGAATGCTCTGTATGTGAAGGGATCAAAATGTCTTTTTGGCGTACAGAGGATCTCATTTCTGGGATTCATTTTGTCCCCAACTGTTATTGAAATGGACCCGGTCAAGGTTCAGGCCATCTGTGATTGGGTCCAACCTACTTCATTAAAGGCTCTTCAAAGATTCTTGGGTTTTGCCAATTTTTATCGTAAATTTATTGGTAATTTCTCGGTTATTGTTAAACCATTAACTGATTTGACCAAAAAGGGTTCTGATGTGGTGAATTGGCCTCCTGAGGCAGTCTCTGCATTTCAGGAACTTAAGCAGAGATTCACTTCTGCTCCTGTTCTACGGCAGCCTGATGTTTCTCTGCCATTTCAGGTGGAGGTTGATGCCTCTGAAATTGGGGCAGGTGCCGTTTTGTCCCAAAGAGATCCAGAGACCTCTAAAAGTAACCCTTGTGCCTTTTTCTCTCGAAAATTTTCTCCTACTGAACGTAATTATGACGTGGGTAATCGGGAGTTATTGGCCATGAAGTGGGCTTTTGAAGAGTGGAGACATTGGCTGGAGGGAGCCAAACATCAGGTGGTGGTCCTTACGGACCATAAGAATCTGGTTTATCTTTAATCTGCCAAGCGACTTAATCCTAGACAGGCCAGGTGGGCATTTTTTTCACACGTTTTAATTTTGTGGTTTCCTTTCTTCCTGGCACTAAGAATGTTAAGGCGGATGCCCTCTCGAGGAGTTTCCTTGCGGACTCTCCTGAGTTATCTGATCCTTCTGTTATTTTGAAAGAGGGTGTAGTTCTTTCCGCCATCTCGCCCAATTTGAGACTGCTCTGGAGGGGTGTCAGGAGGATAGGCCCGAGCGCTGCCCTGTTGGGAAATTGTTTGTCCCGGACCAGTGGAAAAAGAGTGTGATGTCTGAGATTCATTGTTCCGCGTTGGCCGGTCATCCCGGAATTTTTGGTACCAGAGACTTGGTTAGTCGGTCCTTTTGGTGGCCTACCTTGTCTCGTGATGTCAGGGAATTTGTGCAGTCCTGCGGGACTTGCTCTCGCTCCAAGCCTTGCTCTCGCTCTACTGGTTTGTTGATGCCATTGCCTGTGCCCAAGAGACCATGGACCCATATCTCTATGGATTTCATTTCCGACCTCCCTGTTTCTCAGAGAATGACCGTCATCTGGGTTATTTGTGATAGGTCTTCCAAGATGATACATCTTGTGCCATTACCTAAGTTGCCTTCCTCCTCTGAATTGGTGCCTTTGTTCCTTCAGCATGTGGTTCGTTTACACGGCATTCCTGAGAACATTGTGTCTGACAGAGGAGTCCAGTTTGTTTCCAGATTTTGGAGGACCTTTTGTTCTAAACTTGGTGTTCAATTGTCTTTCTCCTCGGCGTTTCATCCTCAGACCAATGGTCAAACTGAGAGAACAAACCAGACATTGGAGACTTATCTAAGATGCTTTGTGTCTGCTGATCAGGATGACTGGGTCTCTTTTTTGCCTTTGGCTGAGTTTGCTCTTAATAATAGGGCTAGCTCTGCCACTTTGATGTCTCCATTTTTCTGTAATTCTGGGTTTCACCCTCGATTTTCTTCAGGACAGACGGAGGCTTCTGTCTGTCCAGGTGTTGACTCTGTTGTGGAGCGTATGCAACAGATTTGGGACCAGGTAGTGGAGAGGTTGTCCCTCTCTCAGGAGAGGGCCCAGCGGTTTGCTAACCGGCATAGGACTGATGGTCCTCGGTTTAAAGTGGGGAACTTGGTCTGGTTGTCCTCAAAAAATATTCCTATGAGAGTGGCATCTCCTAAATTTAAGCCTAGGTTCATTGAACCTTATAAGATCATGGAGATTCTTAATCCTGTTTCTTTTCGTTTGCTTCTTCCAGGGACATTTAAGATCCATAACGTGTTCCTTGTTGAAGAGGTTTGTTGAGCCAGTGGTTCCTACTGCTGTGCCTCCTGACCCTGTTCTGGTTGAGGGCAATCTGGAGTTTGTGGTTGAGAAAATATTGAATTCTCGTTTTTCTAGACGGAAACTCCAGTATTTGGTTAAGTGGAGAGGTTATGGTCAGGAAGACAATTCTTGGGAGTTTGCTTCGGACATCCATGCTAGGAGACTCATCCGTGCGTATCATAGAACTCATCCTGACCGACCTGGTTGCTCAAATGAGGGTTCGGTGACCCCTCCTCAAGGGGGGGGTACTGTTATGAATGGGCTTGAAATGAGTTCTGAGCAGAGGCTCCCTCTGGTGGTTACTAGCGGTACTGGACTGTCCAGTGAAGATTGTGAGGATTGGGAATCAGGTGTTACTGACTGGTCTTATATAAGGGAGTCGACTTCCCATCAGGGTTGCCGGTGATCAATTGTTCTGGTCTCAATCCTTGATTCCTGTTTCCTTTGTAGCCTGCTGTGTCGTGTCTGCATCTCCTGCTAACAGATAAGACATTTTCTTCTTTTTGTTTTTGTGCTTGATTTTTGCATTTTGTCCTGCACTTCTGTGGGGGCCTTCAGGGTCCCTCTGGGGGCTTTTGTCCTCTCAGTTTCAGCCACTGATGTTTGTACATTTGCTTTTTCCAGTTTTTTCAGTGGCTGCTGTTTTGATTTTGTTACACCAGAGAACTAATTTAGGTGGTAGAGGTCGTGTGATCTCAGGTGTTTTTGAAATTAGTAGAGTTGGTGCTTTTCAGGGTTTTTTGGGATTGCAGTAAGTGCCCTTCCTATCCTTTTCTATTTAGGTAGTTTGGGCCCCAACGTTTGCTCATACTATTTTCTGTCTGTGTCAGTATTTCTTCTTGTCTAACCGCCATTACATGTTTGGGGGCTTTCTATGTACTTTGGGGATCTGCTCCGGGGCAGATAGCTTTCCTCTTTCTATCTTTCTATCTTTAGGTGTAGTTAGTTTCTCATGCTGTGACGAGGCGTCTAGGACCAACGTAGGAACGCTCCACGGCTGCCTCCAGTTGTGGTGGTTAGTCAGGGTACTGCAATCTCATAGATTCCAACTGCTCTGGTGTATTGCCTTTTTTACCTGCACTCCTCAGCTACCGAAACATAACAGATCCCCCTTTTAGTGAGCGCCCAGGGCAACGGACCGAGCTGCGCTACCTGTGACATCCCCCAGTAAAGTGAATGGGCTCGGTGCCGAGTACCCAAAGCCCTGTTACGTGCGACTCATCTAACTTGGCGTCACGAACAGGATAAGAAGCTCGCTATATGTGAGTCCTGTGTGCCTGAATTGGACTGTTTTTGTGCTATAGACTGTGTTGCTGTTTTTGAGATTTTTGGCGCCAATTGTCCGCCATTGCCCGCCAAAGTACAGCGCAAAGAGAAGGGGCGTACCAACAGAAAGCGCGCGGAGTCCCGGACACGCCCCCAATGCTGACGCGGCGGCAGGTCCTTCCACATCGCTAGGCCCGGAGAACTGCAGCCTTCAGGAGAAGGTAGGCCACACTTAACTAGGGGGGCGCAGACATGTCGCAGCCGCAAGCTGACAGCGCGGCCGAGGGCGACCGCTCCAATGACTTACCCGCCGGCGCTGCCACGCAGGATGGAAACGCTGGCCCCTCATCCGGTCCTGTGGCCCCGATAGTACCGCTGACGCTCCCATACCTGCCTGGAGCGAAGTGGCTTCCTCAGTACAGCGGTAAGCCAGATACCCTGTCAGGGTTTAAACGCAAAATATGCAGCATAATGGACATGTACCCTATGACAGAGAAGCAGAGAGCTGCAGTGGTAGTGGGACAATTGACTAGTGCTGCAGAGAGGGAAGTAGAGACTTGGACAGCTGCAGACCAGGAATCGGTGCTTGCAATTTTCTTAAAGCTGCAGACTATTTTTGAGGACCGCACTGAAACAGATCTCCGGATGAGGTTTTACCAATGCTCCCAGAGACCAGATGACAGTATTAGGGACTACGCCTGCCGACTACAGGGGGTCCCTGCGAGCTCTCAAACAGGTCAACCCTATAAGTGCCATTAATGAAAGCAAAATGTTGAAGGAACAGTTTGTACGGGGACTGAGGTCCCAAGCTGAAAGCAGAACTGTGCATTGGTGGTCCTTGGATCATCCTGACGCTACCTTTGATGCCCTAAAAAGATATGGCTATAAAAGGACTGCGACCCCTGGAGAAGCCCGAGGTGTCGACCCAGTGTCACCCGGGTGATGCCACTCTAAAGCCGGCAGCATCCACCTTTTCCCCGCTGGTGGCAGAAGCCAAAACGCAGGTGGCACCCCCTACTGAGTTGGACTGTCTGCGCTCAGAAGTGCGCCAGCTGACTAAAAACCTGGCCGCTGTAATGAGTGCCCTGCAACTGCGGAAGGAAAGAAGGAGGAAAGATCCTGCTAGCTGACTGTCCAGAGGATGTCCCTTGGATGAACCGGAGGAGAAGGAGGACGTCGCCCCACCGGAAAAGGACAACGCCACCCCCAGGAGCGACCCCTGATCAGCACCATCCTCGCCGAGAGATCATCTGCTACCGTTGCAACAGAGAAGGTCATCTAGCCCGACAGTGTCCTTTAAACAAGCAGATCCTGGGTCCGAGGGCCAACACCCAGGAATAGTCTCATCAGGCCCCTCAGACTGGAACCGCAGGTTTGTGGGAGGAAGACCCTATCTGTCCATCATCCTGGACGGGATCACAATCCCTGCCCTGCTGGACACTGGATCTCAGGTGACCATCATACCTGATGTCCTGTATAATAAGTTTTGGTCCATGGACAGTCTCCAGCCCCGAGCCCTGACTTTGCTGTGTATGCCTCTAATGGTCTCCCTGTTGAAAATACTAGGAGCCAAAAACGTGGACGTAAAGGTGGGCAGAGTGGAGCTGAAGGACCAGGGACTCTTAGTAGTAAAAACTGTAAATGAGGAAAATGGCTTAAATGTGGTTTTAGGTACAAACATTATTAGTAACTGTCTGGGAGAAGTTGTGTTTTTGCTCCAACAGCTCGCCGAAGTTGCCAGGCCAAAGCAAAACTGAGTGATCCAGGGGAGATCCGGGCCCTGATGTGCCAGCAGCAAGCGAAGCTGACAGATGGTGAAATTGGTAATGTACGGGTGACAGACCCGAACCCCATTGTGATACCCCCAATGAGTGAAATACTTATATGGTGTAGAGCAGCAATAGGTCTGAGAGGACAGAACTACCAAGCAGTAGTAGAGCCCCATTGTTCAGAGCACAGACCTACACTCTTGACTGCTAGAGGGGTAGTAGAAGTACGAAATGGGAGAGTACCAATACGTCTTCTCAACTGGGGAGAAGATGAAGTAAATTTACCACGTTATGCCACTGTTGCTAAATTACATACCGTAGATAACAACTCCATTCTCACGACCGAGTCCTTAGCCTCCCGCCAACCAGCGGAGGATAATGACCCAGCAATCCAGGTGGAGGATTGGTGTCAGCAGCTCCATGTCGGGACAGACACCACTCCCGCCCACCAGAAACAGGGAGTACTACGGGTGGTACAGGAGTACACACAGGTATTTAGCAAACACCCACTTGACTTTGGGACCATTAAGGGAGTACAACATCATATCCCTACAGGCAGCCATCCTCCCATTAAAGAGCGGTACAGGCCTATACCTCCAGCACACTACCAGAAAGCTAAGGAAATGTTGCGTGACATGAAGGAAGCAGGGGTGATAAGGGATAGTTGTAGTCCCTGGGCAGCACCTCTAGTCCTAGTTAGGAAAAAGGATGGAAGCATGAGAATGTGTGTAGATTACAGACAAGTAAATCGCATTACACATAAAGATGCATACCCTTTACCACGCATTGAGGAATCCTTAGCTGCCTTAAAAACTGCTAACTACTTTTCTACCCTCGACCTCACTAGTGGTTACTGGCAAGTAGCTGTGGCTGAGGAGGATCGGGAGAAGACGGCTTTCACCACCCCAATGGGACTCTGTGAGTTTGACAGGATGCCGTTTGGACTCAGCAGTGCCCCGGGAACATTCCAGAGAGTGATGGAGAGTTGCCTGGGACATCTCAACTTTGAAACCGTGTTGCTGTACCTGGACGACGTAATTGTGTACTCCAAGACGTATGAGGATCATCTGAAGCACCTGGCAGAGGTATTTGAGTCACTGTCCAAGTATGGAATGAAACTGAAGCCTTCAAAGTGCCATCTGCTCAAACAAAAGGTACAGTACTTGGGACATATTGTCAGCTCAGAAGGAGTAGAGCCAGACCCCGAGAAGGTCACTGCCATCCAGAAATGGCCGGAGCCGAAGAATCTCAAGGAGGTGCGCCAGTTCCTGGGACTGACTGGTTACTACGGAGGTTTGTAAAGGACTACACCAAGAAAGCAGCGCCTCTGCAGGACCTTCTGGTAGGACAGCCCCTCAAGAGCAGAAATCCTCCATTCCACTGGGGTAAAGAACAAGCTGAAGCATTCAAGGAGATGAAGGAGATCCTGACAGGCGATGAGATCTTAGCCTACCCTGACTATAGCCAGCCGTTCCTGCTGTACACTGATGCCAGCAATGAAGGATTGGGAGCTGTCCTCAGTCAGAAGCAAAATGGCCAAGAAAAAGTCATTGCATATGCAAGCAGGAAGCTCCGGCCGACCGAGAGAAACCCAGAGAACTATAGCAGCTTCAAGTTGGAGTTCCTGGCGCTGGTCTGGGCCATTACGGAAAGATTCAAGCATTACCTAGCCTCCAGCAAGTTCACTGCTTACACTGATAATAACCCCTTGACACATCTTGAAACGGCCAAGCTGGGAGCCATGGAGCAACGTTGGATGGCTCGGCTGTCGAACTATCAATTTACCATCAAGTACAGGGCGGGCCGTAAGAATGCCAACGCTGATGCCTTGTCCAGAATGCCGCATGAGTCCGACACGGAAGAGGAACTGGGTGACCTAGAAGAGATTGAGCTACCTGCATTCCACAGAAATGGGATGATCCACGAGCAACGAGCCTACAGGAGGCAGCGTGGTAAGACGTTAAACCCTTTACCTCACCACAGCTGGAAGGAGACCCAGAACAGTGACCCGGTTGTCAGCCGCATCAAGGAGCTGATAACTCAGGAGGGTTCCTCCTTGGAAAAGGATGCGTCTCAACAAGCAAAGCAGCTGTGGAACGAGAGAAGCCGGCTGTTTATCTACCGAGAGAAGCTGTGCCGAAGGTACGTCAACCCCAGAACCCATGAGATGGTATGGCAGATAGTAGTCTCAAGAACAGACATCCAGATGGTGTTGGAAGCTTACCACGATTGAGCGGGGCACTTTGGCTGGAAGAAGCTGGAAACCCTACTGAAGTGTCCTTTCTACTGGGTGGGAATGCGCAGTTCCATCGAGAAATGGTGTAAGAACTGTGCGTCCTGTAGCCTCCGAAGAAAAGACTACAGCAGCCAGAAAGCACCCCTGCAACCCATCAAGACGACTCGTCCCTTGGAGATCGTGGCATTGGACCATGTCAAGTTGTCACCCAGCCGGTCAGGATACTCATATGCCCTGACCATGGTGGATCACTACTCCAGGTTCCTGGTGAATTGCCCCTGTCAAAGATCTGACAGCTGAAACAGCAGCAAAGACGTTTCAGGCGTATTTCTGCAGACCCCATGGATATCCAGAGCAAGTGTTAACTGATCAGGGTCCTGCCTTTGAAGCCGAATTGTTTAAAGAGTTCTGTCACTTGTACGGGTGTAAGAAGATAAGAACCACACCGTACCACCCCCAAACCAATGGTCTCTGTGAGAAGATGAATCACATAGTCATTGATCTGCTGAAGACGGTACCACTTGAGGAGAGGAATCGGTGGCCAGACCTACTACCTGACCTGGTAGATCTGTACAATCACATACCTGTCAGCTCCACCAATTGCACTCCAGCCTACCTTATGCGAGCAAGACCAGGAAAGCTGCCCATGGATTTGGAACTTGGTGTTGTAGAACCAGAAGCCGATGTTACTACTGAAGATTGGGACACGAATCGACAGGAACAGTACAGGAGAGTACAAGCCTGCGTGGAAGATAGTCTCAATAAAGTAAGGGAAAAGCAAGAGGAGAACTACAACAAAGGTGCGCCAGCTAAACCTATTATGCCTGGAGAAATTGTGCTAAAAAGAAAAAGAAGAATGCACAAATTGGATGATCAGTGGGAAAAAGAGCCATATGTCGTGCAAAATTCCAAGTTTGACAACAGGAAAACCTGTACCATTAGCAAATATGGAGGAAAGACGACCACCACTGTATCAAGAGACCACCTAAAACTGTGTCCAGACATGTTAAAACTTCCCGAGGAAGAACTTGTTATGGAAAAAGAGAAACCAGGTGAAGTCATACACACGGACCTAGGAGATTTTCCTGCAGATTGGCCTTGTATCGGGGATGCTGTGATTATTCCAGTACTTCAATTTTACCAACCACAAGAAGCGCTTCAACGTCCAGTTGAGCCAGTTGCCGCAGCAGAAGAAATAGTTCAAGAGGAACCTGCTCCTGTAGCACCTCCAGAAGTAGAGTCTCAAGAAATGGAACCTCAAGACGTGGAACTACCAGAAGAATCCCCTGGCGAAACAGAACCGCATCGCCCAGCCACAAGTATGCTTGCCAGATCCCTAGAGAGGTTAAGGCAGTATTACAGTTTGCCAGCACGCCGGACAGATAGGCCAGATGCTACTATACCTGAAGCAACACCACGTAGGTCAGTACGCACAACGAAAGGCAGGTTACCTGTTAGGTACCAAGAGTAGTCCTAGCAAATTAATCCAGTAGGACCCAGACAGGGTTTACTGAACTGTACAAAGTTATGAAGAGAATTGCACTTTATTGAGAATGTTATATGATGATAATGTTTACATGCTGAAGTAGTATACCCCAGTTGGGTAATGTGATATTGAAATGTGTTTCTTTTAAAGGACTGCGTGGCTGAGGACTTTGCCAGCCCAAAAAAACTGTGTTGTAAATAGTTGGCACTCAGTGCCCCATCTTGGTTTTACGTAAGCCATTCTACCTCTGAAGAAAAACCCGTATGGTGTGGCCTTGAGTGAGGTTTGCAGCAGAGAAGTCCTGCAGCCCACCCAGGACCCCCGTGGGAGGTTTGGTGCGGGTCCTCCACAAGTATCCTGTATTTATTTGCACCGTGAAAGTATTTGATATTTTCTATTGCTAATTTGTATACATTGAAACGTTAAAGTGTCCTTACCTCCCGCAAGGGAAGAGTTATAATTATGTTTAGTTGTTGATGTTATAAAAAAATTGTTTTCTTTTTCAGCCGGGAGTGCTGATATTAACTAGGGGGGATGTGTAGCCCAGCTGCGCTTGGTGCCACATGTACCCAGGAGGATGCATGAAAGGTAATTCACAATCACCTGATAAGCACACAACACTTCACATTTTTCCTGGTTCCACCAGAGGGAGCCCTTGAGACAGTAGTGAGATGAAGGCAGTCTAGCTGCGAGTTAGCTAGTCGTCGGCAGTTACCTCAGACGAGCTGTGAGGGAGAGATAAGATCTCCTCAGAACACCGGAGAGAGACTCCTGTCAGATTAGGCTGAGGGCTGAAGAAGTCTGAGCGAGAAGCTGATATCTACTGCTGCCTGTGCTTATGTTAAGTGTGCGAGTAGGACGACAGGCAAGTGGAAAAAGGAAAAGAGAGAGTGACAGAGGTCAACCAGCATTGATAGCTAACCTCCACTCTGCACCACCGGACACCGGGTCCGAGCTTGCTAGTATCTTCACAGCTAGTGGGAAAAACCGGAGACCCTGGACTTCAAGTCGCAGGGGCCCAGCAGTGCTGATACGTAACTGAGGTTAGGAAGACGGGGGTCTGGCAGGTACCGCCATAGAGACACTGTTCTGTCCACAAGAAGACCTCATCACAAGATCAGCCGGGCGTAGCAAAGAGAAGGAGTTAAACTCTGTTTTATGCAAGTTAGAAACTCACACACATAAGGACGTAAGGAGGCCTTATACCTACTCAGTGGATTGCTGGACGTGCATCCTCCACCCTGACGGCCTCCCGGGACGTGCCTGCAACTTCACCACCAGTAAAGGTACAGAAAGAGACTGTCTTGTGTGTGTCTGCATTATTGCTCCTTCACCCCTACACCGCCATATACCTCGAGCGATCAGTTTTACCTGTGGAAGACTTAACACCTTGCTGCCCAGTAACAACCCCTCAGAGGATTCACCCTGCAGCGCTGGTCACCCTGATCAGAAACCACAGGTGGCGTCACGAACATTTCTACAATCCCCTGTAAAGATCCCCCTTTTAGTGAGCGCCCAGGGCAACGGACCGAGCTGCGCTACCTGTGACATCCCCCAGTAAAGTGAACGGGCTCGGTGCCGAGTACCCCAAAGCCCTGTTACGTGCGACTCATGTACACGAGACTCAAGCATGACGGAACAAATATAAAACAAATTTGGTGAACTGCTAGATACCACCACTGTCCGCAAAGAATTTGACTGACTGTGTATTGGATTTACCCTCCGACACTGCTGACTCTCAGGATCTGTAGTCTTTTTTCTTCTTTCCAGAAGCCCTGTGTGTCGATCACATAACATTAAAAAGGAGGATCTTGGGACCGCGCTAAAGTACTGGTGTGGTTCTCCTGACGACCATTTCTGCCGATCATAAAGGGACATTAAGGTCAAAGCCAAACACACTGCCTGCCGACTGCACATCTCTCCTCTGGTTTGCCATCTCGTTATATATGTAGCAAATGTACACCACTCCTTACCTGCTCAGACCCCGCCATCCAAGATTATGATACTGTAATCCAACTACGACAGTCTTCCTACTCCCCAACCCACTGCGGCCTGTAACCTGTTAATCTGATAACCTCCTCTGTTGTCCACTGACCGGCTACCTCCCCCTAATTGTGGGGAGCTGTAATGGACAAATACCTAAGAATAACCCATGTAAAGAAATGTACCCGTTCACAAGTGCCTTCATTGCTCAGTGCACAATCGCCATCTACAATGCACAAAAAGAAGCCCACCTTGAAAACACCCGCCAGAGCAGGGGGGGAATAATGAGAGTCGACTTCAGCACCAGGCGCCGGGGAACAGTGCTTACTGTAACGCAGCTTTCCTGGCACCCGACGTGTGGTACTGATGCAGCACACAGTTGCCACACGTATTACACACACGGACACTGACATTTCTGGTATTGTTTTGACGTTAGCGCGAGCACTGTGAGAAAATTTCTATTGGCGCTCGCGCTGACTTCAGATAAGTGAAGTGAGTTAATTGGCTGTGAACTCTCAGACCTTTCTGACAGAACCGGTAGCGTGTGAACTTTCTCATGCTCGCGATGACGTCAGACAGGTCCTACAGGTTCACCGTGAGACACTGGGCAGTGACAGCAGATGCTGATCAGTGTCTCAGCTATATGGTCGCATCATGCAACCATGCAGTCTGCCATCTAGATGTAGCAGAGCTAGACCCGTCGTGGGACAAATGGATTACCATCTTCTCTGTGGACAGGTGAGGAATATTGTTGTTTTCTTTAACTCTTTTGCAGAATACAATGGCGTCAGTGGAATGGACAAAGTTATAAATATGGTTTAATTAAGATTTATTAAAGGCGTCTGTGCCATTATTTCAATTAACCCCTTAATGACCGTTGATATGCCTTAATGACCGTTGATACGGTGGCAGTTAAGGGGCCTTATTCCTCAGCGCCGCTTTTTAACCTAGAAATAAGGGTATAGCGTCCCCAGTGTCAGAAAATCTCTGGGGTCTCAGCTTCCTGGGGTAGCAGACACCACAGAGAGCATGATTTGGGTCGGTTTTTACCATCCCTATTCTTGTGATCATCGTTATTCACCAAATAGCGGTGAGCGCAAAAAGAATTCTGATTTTCCATTCATTTCTCCTCTGATATGATCTAGCATACCAGAGGAGAGAGAAATGGGGTCCCCCAAGCTCACCTGGTACCTCGGCCATCCGTCCCCCGACCCTCCATGTCATCTTCCCAAAAGAAAATGGTGGGTGCATGCGCAGTGAGCCCCCTGAGATCTGCTGGCCGGTACTCGGCAACAACAGCAGATTTATCCTATTGGTTCATTTTGATCACTGTGATAGAACCTATCAAAGTGATCAAATCCCCATCATCCTGTAGAATGTAAGCCCGCAAGGGCAGGGTCATCTCCCCTCTGTATCAGTCTGTGATTGTTAGTTTGTTTACTGTAAGTGATATCTGTAATTTGTATGTAACCCCTTCTCAAGTACAGCACCATGGAATCAATGGTGCTATATAAATAAATAATAATAGTAAATCAAACCCCCCTTTATCACCCACTTAGTTAGATAAAAATAATAACAAAAAAAGCATTTTTTTCCATTAGGTTAGGGTTGGGGCTAGGGTTACGGTTGGGGCTAGGGTTAGGGTTGGGGTTGTGTTGGGGTTAGGGTTGGGGGTTATGGTTGTGCTATTGGGGTTAGGGTGGTGTTGGAGTTAGGGTTGTGGTTAAGGTTGGTATTACGGTTAGGGTTGGGATTAGGGATAGGGGTGTGTTTTGGTTAGGGTTGGGATTAAGGTTAGGGCTGTGTTGGGGTTAGGGCTGTGTTAGGGTTGGAGTTAGAATTGGGGGGTTTCCACTGTTTAGGTACATCAGGTGGTATCCAAACACGACATAGCGCCTGCCATTGATTCCAGCCAATTTTGCGTTCAAAAAGTCGAAACGGTGCTCCCTCCCTTCTGAGCTCTGCCATGCGCCCTAACAGTGGCTTTCACCCACATAACAGGTATCGGTGTACTCAGGAGAAATTGCACAACAAATTTTGTGGTCCATTTTCTCCTGTTACCCTTGTGAAAATAAAAAAGTTTGGGTCTAAATAATTTTTTATGAAAAAAGTTAAATGTTCATTTTTTCCTTCCACATTGCTTTAGTTCTCGTGAAGTACCTGAAGGATTAATACACTTTTTGAATGCAGTTATGCGCATCTTAAGGGGTGCAGTTTTTAGAATGGTGCCACTTTTGGGTATTTTCTGTCATATTGACCCCACCAAACTCACTTCAAATGTGAGGTGGTCCCTAAAAAAATGGTTTTGTAAATTTTGTTGGAAAAATGAGAAATCGCTGGTCAACTTTTAACCTTTATAACGTCCTAAAAAAGAAAAATTATGTTTCCAAAATTGTGCACAAAATTGTGCAGATGTAAAGTTGGGAAATGTTATTTATTAACTATTTTGTGTGACACGACTCTGATTTAAGGGCACAAAAATTTAAATTTTGAAAATTGCAAATTTTTCAAAATTTTTGCCAAATTTCAATTTTTCATAAACACAAATCATATCAAAGACATTTTACCACTAACATGAAGCACAATATGTCATGAAAAAACAATCACAAAATCAGTGGAATCCATTTAAGCGGCCAGAACTATAACCTCATAAAGTGACAGTGGTCAGAATTGTAAAAATTAAGGTCAAATTTGGCTCGGTCAATAAGGGGTTAAAGGACTTTTTCCTGTGTGTTTTTATACAATATGACTATGGGGTTAGCAATGGGGGCATCTAATTGACACCTCTCCATTACTGACCTCAGGGCTTGATGTCACCAGACAATACAAAGGTGACATCAAGTCCCTCAACTATCACCCCACATGCCACTGCTACAGGGCAAGTGGGAAGAGTAAGGCTAAGTGCCAGAATTGGCACATCTTAGAGATGCGCCTTTTCTGGGGCTACTGAGAGCTCATGTTTTTAGCCTGGGTTTGGCCAGTATCCATTGGCCCTTCCTAGGCTATTAATATCAGCCCACAGCTGTCTGCATAACCTTTGCTGGTTAATTATAGGGGTCCTCCATTTTAATAGCCAGTAAAGGCTAAGTATACAGCTGTGAGCTGATATTGATAGCCTGGGAAGCTCCATGGGTATTACTACTGTAAGCTCCATGAGTATTATTGAGGATCGTAAAAATCGGAGAGGAGGGGTTTGTCTTTATGTAAAGTCTTGTCTAAAGGCCACTTTAAGGGAGGATATTAGTGAAGGGAATGAGGATGTCGAGTCTATATGGGTCGAAATACATGGAGAGAAAAATAGTAACAAAATTCTCACTGGAGTCTGTTACAGACTCCCAAATATAACAGAAATCATGGAATGTCTACTACCAAGGCAGATATAAATATTAAATGTCCATAGAAAAATTGTAACCATCCTCATATAGATAATATAAATACATCAACCCCAAACCGTGGAATAGGATAAAAGAGGTAAAGGTATCAAAATAATTAAAATTCAATATTTATTAACCCCTTAATGTCCACTGACGTGCACAGTCCGTCATGGCAAGGTGCCAGTTCCGGCACCAGGACGGACTGTGCACGTCATGCCTTTGATCTACCACTGCGTGCAAACACGCAGTGGTAGATCAGTGCCGACAGCTGTCATAGACAGCTGACAGGCACGGCAAGCGGTGCGGGGACCTTTGCCGTCGGTCCCCGCACCCACAGCGCTGTGATTGGTCAGTCAATCTGACTGACCAAACACAGCAGCGATCGTGCAGGAGAAGCTGAAATTTCAGCTTCCCCAGCGCGATCAGTGCAGGAGCTGGCGCTGCAGTGGCCAGGCTTCCTGCACTGACAGCCAGGAGCGGAGCCCCCACCGCCCCTGGCTGTTAACCCCCTGACTGCTGCGATCCAGCGCGATCGCAGAGCTCAGGGGGGGAGGCAGAGGGTCGGGAGCTCCCTCTGCCTCAGATCGGCGCCCTGCAATGTATTTGCAGGGCCCGATCTCTGCCTTGATGACCCGGGGGTTGTCATGACAACCTCTGGGTCATCTACCTACGGGAAGCTGCTGTGATCATGTCACAGCAGCTTTCATCATAGGTACAATGCATTGCAATGCTGGAGCATTGCAATGCATTGTAACTGCAATAAAAAGTAAAAAAAGTGAAAGTCCCATAAAGGGACAAGTTAAAAAAAATCATTTTTTAAAAAAATTGTAAAAAAAATATTAAAAAATAATTTAAAAAAAATCCCCTAAAAAATACACATTTTTATGTAATAAAAAAAATATAAAACAAAAAATACACATGTTAGGTATCGCCACGTCCGTAAAAATCCCATCTATAAAAGCGTAACCCTAGTTAACCCCTTCAGTGAAAGCCGTAAAAAAAAAACCACAAAAAAGTAGTAAATTATACTTTTTCCAAGCGGTATCATCATACCGCTTGGAAAAAGTGCAATAACACGCAATCAAAAAGTCAGATATAAATAATCATGGTACCGCTGAAAATGTCATCTTGTCCCGCAAAAAACAAGCTGCTATACAGCATCATCAGCGAAAAAATAAAAAAGTTATAGCTCGCGGAATAAACTGATGCAAAAATAATTATTTTTTCTATAAAATTTTTTATTGTGTAAAAAACGCCAAAACATAAAAAAAAATATATAAATGAGGTATCGCTGTAATCGTAGTGACCCGAAGAATGAAGATGCTTTATCAATTTTACCACACGCGGAACGGAGGAAAAAAAAAAAAAAAAAACAATTCCTGAATTGCTGGTTTTTGTTCATTCTGCTTCCACAAAAATCGGAATAGGAAGCGATCAAAAAACGTTATGTGCCCGAATATGGTACCAATAAAAATGTCAGCTCGTCCCGCAAAAAATAAGCCCACAGATAACTCTGTCGGCCGAAATATGGAAAAATTATAGCTCTCAAAATACGGCGATGCAAAAATTTCTTACAAAAAATTATTCAAAAAAAAGCGTCTTTTAGAGTGTGACAGAAGCTAAACATGAAAAAAGGATGTAAATCTGGTATCGCTGTAATCGCACCGATCCGAGGAATAAAGTCGCCTAATCACTAATACCGCACGAGGAACGGCGTAAAAAAGAAAACCAATTCTTCACCTTTTGTAGATTTGTTCATTGTGCCTCCCAAAGATCGCAGTAAGGCGATCACAGTGGTTCCCCCCCACATATGGGGTATCACGTACTCAGGACAAAATGCACAATAGCTTTTGGGGTCCTATTTCTCCTGTTACCCTTATAAAACTAAAAATTTGGGGCAAAAGGTCATTTTTGTGGAAAAAAATGTGATTTTTTTATTTTCACGGCTCTACGTTATAAACTTCTGTGAAGCCCTTGGGGTTCAAAGTGCTGACCACACATCTAGATAAGTTCCTTGGGGGGTCTAGTTTGCAAAATGGGGTCATTTGTGGGGGGTTTCTACTGTTTAGGCACATCAGGGGCTCTCCAAGCGCGACATGACACCCGCAGACCATTCCATCAAAGTCTGCATTTAAAAACGGTGCTCCTTCCCTTCCGATCTCTGCCATGCGTCAAAATAGTGGTTCCCCCCACATATGGGATATCAGCGTACTCGGACAAATTGCACAATAGCTTTTGGGGTCCTATTTCTCCTGTTACCCTTATAAAAATAAAAATTTGGGGGCAAAAAGATTATTTTTGTGGAAAAAAATATGATTTTTTTATTTTCACGGCTCTACGTTATAAACTTCTGTGAAGCACTTGGGGTTCAAAGTGCTCACCACACATCTAGATAAGTTCCTTGGGGGTCTAGTTTCCAAAATGGAGTCACTTGTGGGGGGTTTCTACTGTTTAGGCACATCAAGGGCTCTCCAAAGTGACATGACACCCGCAGACCATTCCATCAAAGTCTGCATTTGAAAAAGGCGCTCCTTCCCTTTCGAGCTCTGCCATGCGTCAAAATAGTGGTTTACCCCACATATGGGGTATCAGCATACTCAGGACAAATTGCACAATAACTTTTGGGGTCCTGTTAGCCTTTGGAAGATAACAATTGGGGGTGGAAAGATCATTTTTGTGGAAAAGATATGATTTTTTAATTTTACTGCTCTACGTTATAACCTTCTGTGAAGCCCTTGGGGTTCAAAGCTCTCACCACACATCTAGATAAGTTCCTTGGGGGGTCTAGTTTCCAAAATGGGGTCACTTGTGTGGGGTTTCCACTGTTTAGGCACACAGGGGCTCTCCAAATACGACATGGCGTCCAATCTCAATTCCAGCCAAAAAAGTCAAATGGCGCTGCTTCCCTTCCGAGCTCTGCCATGCCCCAAATAGTGGTTTACCCCCACATATGCGGTATAAGCGTACTCAGGACAATTGCACAATAACTTTTGGGGTCCTTTTATCCTTTGGAAAATAAAAATTGGAGATGAAAAGATCATTTTTGTGGAAAAAATATGATTTTTTAATTTACGGCTCTATGTTATAACCTTCTGTGAAGCGCTTGGGGTTAAAAGCTCTCACAACACATTTAGGTAAGTTCCTTGGGGGGTCTAGTTTCCAAAATGGGGTCACTTGTGGGGGGTTTCCACTGTTTAGGCACACAGGGACTCTCCAAATGCGACATGGCGTCCAATCTCAATTCCAGCCAAAAAAGTCAAATGGCGCTGCTTCCCTTCCGAGCTCTGCCATGCGCCCAAATAGTGGTTTACCCCCACATATGGGGTATCAGCTACTCAGGACTAATTGCACAATAACTTTTGGGGTCCTTTTATCCTTTGGAAAATAAAAATTGGGATGAAAAGATCATTTTTGTGGAAAAAATATGATTTTTTAATTTTACGGCTCTACGTTATAACCTTCTGTGAAGCCCTTGGGGTTAAAAGCTCTCACAACACATTTAGATAAGTTCCTTGGGGGGTCCAGTTTCCAAATGGGGTCACTTGTGGGGGGTTTCCACTGTTTAGGCACACAGGGACTCTCCAAATGTGACATGGCGTCCAATCTCAATTCCAGCCAAAAAAGTCAAATGGCGCTGCTTCCCTTCCGAGCTCTGCCCTGCGCCCAAATAGTGGTTTACCCCCACACATGGGGTATCGGTGTACTGAGGAGAAATTGTACAACAAATATTGTGGTTCATTTTTCTCCTGATACCCTTGACAAAATTAAAAAAATTGTGTCGAAAGAAAAATTTTGGGAAAAAAAGTTAAATGTTCATTTTTTCCTTCCACATTGCTTCAATTCTTGTGAAGTACCTAAAGGGTTAATAAACTTCTTGAATGTGGCTTTGAACACCTTGAGGGGTGCAGTTTTTAGAATGGTGTCACTTTTGGGTATTTTCTGTCATATTGACCCCTCAAATTCACTTCAAATATGAGGTGGTCCCTAAAAAAAATGGTTTTGTAAATTTTGTTGGAAAAATGAGAAATCGCTGGTCAACTTTTAACCTTATAACTTCCTAACAAAAAAAAAATGTTGGTTCCAAAATTGTGCTGATGTAAAGTAGACATGTGGGAAATGTAATTTATTAACTAATTTTTGTGACATATCTCTCTGATTTAATGGCATAAAAATTAAATTTGAAAATTGCTAAATTTTCAAAATTTTTGCCCATATTTCCATTTTTTCATAATAAACGCAAGTTATATTGAAGAAATTTTACCACTATCATGAAGTACAATATGTCACGAGAAAACAATCTCAGAATCGCCAAGATCCGTAGAAGCGTTCCAGAGTTATAACCTCATAAAGAGACAGTGGTCAGAATTGTAAAAATTGGCCTGGTCTTTAACCTACAAAATGGCTTGGTCATTAAGGGGTTAATAATGCTAAAATCACAAATATCAAAAAGTTCTCAAACAGGTAAAAAAAAGGGGACAGTAAGAATAAGGGAAGACCAGTGTTACAAATTACCAGTAACATAGCAGCAAGAATTGGGACAAAAGTTAATAGTAACTAAAACTACACCTTAATGGTAATTAGCAGCAAGATAAATTATATGCAAAGTGCTCATCTGTTGCAGCAAATACCCATAATCCTGGTGAGTCATGTCACTAAAAGGCCTTAGTGCTCTAGATAATAAATGTTCCCATGCAAAAGTATTATTTCCTATAACAGGTCTCTCCTGGTCTCCCAGTAATCGCTGTCTCCTACCCCTAAAAGTGAACCTGAAAATTATAGGGCAGTAAGTCTAACCTCTATTGTTGGTAAAATATTTGAATGATTTGTAAAGGGGATGGAAAATGTTATTGTACTCTCTTCTACATCTTTGTACTGGTACTGCTACACTGTCATGTGTATTACCATTTCGTGTGTCACATAGGTACTGCTACACTAATTTGTGTATTACTTTAATAGTAAAAGTGTATAATATAAATGTATAAAGTTGTACAGTGGCAGAATTGGCCACAAGATGGGAGGCCTTTTTAGTGTCCATAGTTTGTAGAAAGTTGATAGTGCAAACTTTTGGTTAACTGTAGGAGGGTAAGCTAAAGACAGTCTTGAGTTTAGGGAGAGGGCTAGGGACTCCCGAATCATCCACACGGGCTATAGGCCCAGGACGCCACAGCAGTCATGCAACTTGAAGTGAAGTGAACCTCAGCCATCCACTGCAACAGAGCAGTTAAACAGCGGGCTAGTGCAGTTTGAAGAGCCAGAATGTGGCAACTCATTATTATTTGAGCAGAAACCCTTAGAACCGGGGCGAAACGGTCAAGGGACGCCATAGACAGCAGTGAGTACGAAGAATAAAGATGTGGTGCAAATGCAGAAGGCAGAACAAAGAGCAGTACTCTCTTTCAGTGGCTTTATACTTCGGAGATTAACCCCTTAACCCCCAAGGGTGATTTGCACCTTAATGACGGGCCAATTTTTACAATTCTGACCACTGTCTCTTTATGAGGTTATAACTCTGAAACGCTTCAATGGATCTTCGCGATTCTGAGATTGTTTTCACGTGACATATTGTACTTCATGATAGTGGTAAAATTTCTTCGATATAACTTGCGATTATTTATGAAAAAAATGGAAATATGGCAAAAATTAGCAATTTTCAAACTTTGAATTTTTATTCCCTTAAAACAGAGAAATATGTCACACAAAATAGTTGCAAAATAACATTTCCCACATGTCTACTTTACATCAGCACACTTTCGGAACCAAAATTTTTTTTGTTAGGAAGTTATAAGGGTTAAAAGTTGACCAGCGATTTCTCATTTTTACAACAAAATGTACAAAACCATTTTTTTTAGGGACCACCTCACATTTGAAGTCACTTTGAGAGGTCTATATGGCAGAAAATACCCAAAAGTGACACCATTCTAAAAACTGCACCCATCAAGGTACTCAAAACGACATTCAAGAAGTTTATTAACCCTTCAGGTGCTTCACAGGAGCTGAAGCAACGTGGAAGGAAAAAATGAACATTTAACTTTTTAGTCACAAAAATTATCTTTTACAAACTTTTTTTTATTTTCACAAGGGTAAAAGGAGAAAATGGACAGAAAAAGTTGTTGTACAAATTCTGCTGAGTACGGCAATACCCATATGTGGGGAGAAACCACTGTCTGGGTGCACGGCAGGACTCGGAAGGGAAGGAGCGCCATTTGACATTTTCAAACCAAAATTGTCTGATTAGACGCCATGTCGCGTTTGGATAGCCCCTGATGTGCCTAAACAGTGGAACCCCCCACAAGTGACCCCATTTTAGAAACTAGACCCCTTAAGGAACTTATCTAGATCTGTGGTGAACACTTTGAGCCTCCAAGTGCTTCATACAGGTTTATAATGTAGAGCCATAAAATTTAAAAAATCATATTTTTTTCACAAAAATAAATGATCTTTTCACCCCAATTTTTATTTTCCCAAGGGTAACAAGACCACAAGAGTTATTGTGCGATTTATCCTGAGTACGCCGATACCCAATATGTGGGGGTAAACCACTGTTTCGGTGCATGGCAGATCTTGGAAGGGAAGGAGCGCCGTTTGACTTTTTCAACGCAGAATTGGCTGGACGCCATGTCGCATTTGGAGAGCCCCTAATGATGTGCCTAAACAGTGGAAACCCCCCACAAGTGACCCCATTTTGGAAACTAGACCGCCTAAGGAACTTATTTAGATCTGTTGTGAGCACTGTGAACTTTCACTAAAGTTTATAATGCCTGGGTGTGAAAAAAAAAATTCCACAAAAATTATTTTTTAGTCCCCAATTTTTGATTTTTCCCAAGGAAATTGGACCCCAAAAGTTGTTGTCCAATTTGTCCTGAGTACGCTGATACCCAATATGTGGGGGGAAATACTGTTTGGGCACACGGCAGGGCTCGGAAAGGAAATAATGACATTTTGGAATGCAGACTTTGATGGGTGTCATGTTCAGTTTGCAGAGCCCCTGATGTTCGTAAACAGTGGAAACCCCCCATAAGTGACCCCATTTTGGAAACTAGACCCCCTAAGGAACTTATCTAGACCTGTGGTGAGCACTTTGAACCCCCAAATGCTTCACTCAAGTTTATAATGCCTGGGCATGAAAATTAAAAATCCTATTTTTTTCCCCACAAAAATGATCTTTTAGTTACCAATTTTTTATTGGTAACAGGAGAAATTAGACCACAAAAGTTGTTGTCCAATTTGTCCTGAGTATGCTGATACCCCATATGTGGGAGAAAACTACTGTGTGGGCACATGTCGGGGCTTGGAATAGAAGTAGTGACATTTTGTAATGCAGACTTTTTGGAAACTAGACCCCCTAAGGAACTTATCTTGATGTGTGGTGATAACTTTGATCCCCAAGTGCTTCACAGAAGTTTATAACATAGAGCCATAAAAATAAAAAATCATATTTTTTTTCCACATTTCCACAAAAATGATATTTTCGCCCCCAATATTTTATTTTCCCAAGGGTAATAGAAGAAATTGGACCCCAAGAGTTATTGTGCAATTTGTCCTGAGTACGCTGATACCCCATACGTTGGGGTAAACTACTGTTTGGGCGCATGGCAGAGCTCAGAAGGGAAGGAGCACCGTTTGACTTTTTCAACGCAGAATTGTCTGGAATTGAGATCAGATGCCATGTCGCGTTTGGAGAGCCTCTGATGTGCCTAAACAGTGGAAACCCCCAATTCTAAATCCAACCCTAACTCCAACACACCCCTAACCCTAGCCCCAACCCTAACCATAACCCTAACCACAATCCTAACCCTATCACACCCCTAACCCTTATCCCAACCCTAACCCTAACTTTAGCCCCAACCCTAACCCTAATGGGAAAATGGAAATAAATACATTTTTAAATTTTATTATTTTTCCCTAACTAAGAGGGTGGTAAACGGGGGTTTGAGCGGGTTTTTATGTTTGGCAGCTGTCACACACTAAAAACGCTTTTTATTGCAAAAAATAGTTTTGCATCACCACATTTTGAGAGCTATAATTTTTCCATAGTTTGGCCCACAGAGTCATGTGAGGTCTTATTTTTTGCGGGACGAGTTGACATTTTTATTGGTACCATTTTTGGGCACTTGACATTTTTTGATCACTTTTTATTACGATTTTTGGGAGGCAGAATGAACAAAAACCAGCAATTCATGAATTTCTTTTGGGGGGTCTTTATACGGTTCCACGTGTGGTAAAATTGATAAAGCAGTTTTATTCTTCGGGTTAGTACGATTACGGCCATACCTCATTTATAGCATTTTTTTATGTTTTGGCGCTTTTATACAATAAAAACAATAATATATTAAAACTAATTGTTTTTGTATCGCTTTATTCTGCGAGCTATAACTTTTTTCGTTTTTGCTTATGATGCTGTATGGCAGCTCGTTTTTTGCGGAACAAAAAGTTGCTTTCAGCGGTACCATGTTTATTTATATCTGTCTTTTTGATCGCGTGTTATTCCACTTTTTGTTCGGCGGCATGATGATAAAGCATTTTTTTTAAGGGGTTCACTAAAGGGGTTAACTAATGGGACAGGTTTATAAGGCGGGTCGTGACGGACGCAGCGATACCAGGTATGTGTACTTTTATTGGTGTGTTGTTGTTTTTTTACATTAAAGAAATGAATTTATTGGGGAATATTTTTTTTTCTTTATTTAGGATTTTTTTTTTTACACATGTTATTTTTATTTTTTTTGCATTTTTACTTTGTCCCAGGGTGGGACATCACTGTATAATGTAAGATCACTGTTCTGACAGTTTGTGCTGGACCGCGGCCATCTTGGATCTGGGGTCCTGCAGGTAGGAAGCTCTCAGAACAACGCGGTCACATCTCGCTGTTCTGAGGGTCTCAGAGAAGCATGCAGGGAGCCCCCTCCCTGCGCGATGCTTCCCTGTGCCCCGGTGCACTGTGATCATCTTTGATTGCAGTGTGCCAGGGGTTAATGTGCCGGGAGCGGTCTGTGACCGCTCCTGGCACATAGTGCCGGGAGCGCAGCAGATCGCCTATGGCGTACTATCCCTTCATTGGGAATTAAGTCCCAGGGCACATGGACGGGATAGTACGTCCGATGACAGAAAGGAGTTAATGATCTTGTGTCTGGGGCGAAACAGACCGAGGGGAGCATAGCTGTAGCAGAGCTGTACAGAGAAAATGCTGAGGAACGGTCTGGGACGGTTCGACCCAGGCCCGCGCTTTGTGATCACGAGAGTAACGCAAGGAAAGAATAGGAACATTGTTTTGTGAAGCCCGTTGTAAAGAATGTAAAGTCTTTGGATGCGCTTTGTAAAGAAACCAGTAAAGATGTTATTGTTGAAGTTGAATTGGACTGTGTCTCAGTTTCTCCTGACCAATCTGGAGAGGATCTCCCACAGTAGAAAAGGGAATTTGAAGGAGCTTGTCATGTATAGTGTACAGTTCCTATAGCATCTTGTGCTTGGGTGCGAGGAAAACACATGAGACATAGGTTGATATGAAATGACTTGTATTACTTCATACAAGCATGCAGAAAAGGTCACACAGTTTGCAGGAACAGAGGCAGGAGAACACAGCAGGCCAGAGTAACTTCAAGCTCTACAATAACTCTCCAAGCAGGTTCAGGATCTCTTCTCTGTACTGTAATTCCTCTGCAAACATGGATTCACCAGACAGCAGGTTTCCAAAGTCCAAAAGTGTTCCAAAGATCCTCAGTAGGAAATAGCTGGAGTCCAAAATCCTAGGTTTCCAGGAGTCAGGTCACAGGCTGACTGAGGCTTGCTTCAGGAGCACTGATTGTTCAGCTGAGGCTGCTTAAGAAGCAAGAGGGAGAGAATCAGGGCGGGAACATGAAAACTGGAAACTCCGTATTAACTGAGGGCAAGAGCTGCAGAAAGACAGAAAGCAAAATGGCCGACGGAAAACTGAGTTTCAAGGAACATGTCAAAAGAGACAAAGAACCTTACATTACTCCCCCCTTAAGGACAACCTCCGGTTGACCTCAGACCAGGCTTGTCAGGGTACCTCTGATGAAACTGGCGGAGCAGGCGAGGAGCATTTACATTATTGACTGGTTCCCATGAGTTGTCCTCCACTGGGTAGCCCTGCCATTTAATCAAATATTGCAACTGATTTCTGTACAACCTGGAATCTAGAATCCTTTCCACCATAAATTCTTCCTGAACATCGACCAGCACTGGGTCAGGGCAAGGAGAAGAGCGTCCAGGAAACGTATTGGGTGTTGCAGCCTTTAGTAGGGATACATGAAAGACAGGGTGGATTCTCATAGTTCTGGGCAGTTGAAGACGACAAGCAACAGCACTTATAATCTTATTGATCTTATAAGGTCCAATGTACTTATGTCCCAATTTAGACGATGGAATCTTTATTTTAAGATTTCTGGTTGACAGCCAGACCAAATCTCCTACCTTGAAAGCTGGTGCAGGTTTACGAAATTTATCTGCTGCTTTCTTGTACCTTTCCTGAGCCAATTCTAGATTTTCCTTTAGAAGATCCATATTCTTTTGTAAAGAAGTGATTCTTTCAGCCACTGCCGGCAAGGGCGTATCTATGGGAAATCGAGGAAGAATGTTAGGATGATAACCTAGATTGGAGTAAAAAGGAGACTGCTTAGTGGAGGCGCTCTGAGAGTTATTATAAGAGAACTCAGCCAGTGGAAGTAGATCCACCCAATCATCTTGTAGGTGGCAGATAAAGCAGCAGAGATACTGCTCCAGGGTCTGATTGGTTCGTTCTGTCTGTCCATTAGTCTGGGGATGAAAAGCAGAAGAAAGGTTTACTTTAATGTCCAATGCGGCACAGAAATTTTGCCAAAACCTTGAAGTGAATTGCACCCCTCGATCCGAAATGACCTCATCCGGTACTCCATGTAAGCGAAACACATTCTTAATCATCAAGTCTGATGTCTGTTTTGCAGTGGGTAAGCCGACACAAGGGATAAAATGAGCTGCCTTTGTTAGACGATCAACCACCACTAGAATGGTGTTCTTCCCTTGAGAGGTTGGTAACTCCACAATGAAGTCCATAGAAATGGATCCCCACGGGCGGGACGGGGTGGGAAGAGGTTGTAACAGACCAGTTGGTGAGGAGCGAGGTGTTTTGCATCTTGCACAGACTTCACATGAAGTGACATAGTTTAAAACATCTTTCCTGTAAGTGGGCCACCAAAAGAAACGAGAAAGAAATTCTTGTGTCTTTAGAATTCCCCTATGCCCGGCTATCTTGGAATCGTGGATGAGTTGCAATACTCTCAATCTGACTGTTTCAGGTATATACAGATGTTGTCCCTGAATCCACACACCATTCTTAAAGACAAGACTTACGTCCCTTGGGGTTGAGCCAACAAAGAATCCGCATGGTATGCTTCCTTGATGTCCTTAAGTAGGTCTTGATTATGAATCACTCCCAGGAATCTAGAGTCAGGAAGAATAGTCTTAGGAGGAGTAAGTGGACGTGTCTCTGCTGAATGAATCCTAGAGAGTGCATCAGCCTTTCCATTGCGCGATCCTGGTCTATAAGAAATGACAAAATTAAATTGGTTTAGGAAAAGATTCCAGCGAGCCTGGCGAGGAGTCAGGCACTTAGCCGACCTGATAAATTCAAGGTTACGATGGTCTGTCAGGACGACTATTTGCTGTGCAGCTCCCTGAAGAAGGTGTCTCCATTCCTTGAAGGCGGCAATAATGGCCAACAATTCTCTATTGCCCACATCGTAGTTCCTCTCAGCCGAAGACAACTGCTGGGAAAAGAAGGCACAGGGATGCAAGACATTCTTCTCACCTGTTCTCTGAGAGAGTATAGCTCCAACGGCACAGTCTGAAGCATCCACCTCTATTATGAAGGCAAGCTCGGGGTTGGGATGTACTAAGATAGGTGCGGTGGTAAATTTGTCCTTTAAACAGGAAAATGCTTCCTGAGCTTGCGGGGTCCAGGAGAACCTAGACTGTTTCCGGGTAAGTTGGGTGATAGGTGACACTACCTCAGAGAAATTCCTAATGAAACGTCTATAGAAGTTGGCAAACCCGATGAAGCGCTGCACCTCCTTCACATTTCTAGGAATTGGCCAATCCTTGATGGCTTGGGTCTTGCTTCCATCCATACTAATCCCTTGCGTAGATAGTACATACCCCAGAAATTGAATTTCGGTCCTATGGAATTCACACTTTTCAAGTTTGATGTAGAGATGGTTTTGTCTTAGGCGTTCTAAGACCATTCTCACATGTCCATGATGTTCCTCTGTGGAGTTAGAAAAAATTAGAATATCATCCAGATAAATCACCACAAATGTATCTAGGAGATCCCTGAAGATGTCATTCACCAAGTGTTGGAAAGTGGCTGGGGCGGTACTCAGACCAAAAGGCATAACTAGATATTCGAAGTGTCCATAGCGTGACCTGAATGCAGTCTTCCATTCATCCCCAGGTCTAATACGGACCAAGTTATAGGCCCCACGGAGATCCAGTTTAGAGAAAATTTTGGCGTGCCGCACTCTCTCCAACAACTCAGGGATTAAAGGCAATGGATAACAGTTTCTAATAGTAACCTTATTGAGTTCCCTATAGTCTATGCAGGGTCTCAGAGATCCATCTTTCTTCTTCACAAAGAAGATGGGTGCACCTGCGGGAGATGAAGAGGGGCGTATGAAGCCTTTGGCTAGATTTTCATCTATGTAGTCCTTCAAAGCTTTTAGCTCGGGCCCCGCTAGGGGGTAGATCTTACCAAAAGGTATCTCGGCTCCAGGCAATAATTCGATTGGACAATCATATGGACGGTGAGGAGGAAGCTGATCAGCGTTCTTCTTGTCACATAAATCCACATAGTCCTGGTATACAGCTGGTAGTTCAGGGACTGACATGGTTCCTGTAGGAACAGAGCAAGCTGAAACTCCTTGACTCATCTGTTTCTCCGGAAAGTGTAATTCCTTGGTCTCCCAGTTAATCGTAGGATTCTGCGCCTGCAGCCATGGTAGCCCTAGAATAATGGGAAAGTGGGGAGAAGAGATAAGCATAAAAGACATTTTCTCCTGATGATCTTTACCCATAAGGACCCTCAAAGGCTCTGTTTCCTGATCCACTGGTCCAGAGGTCAGCAGGGAGCCATCCACAGTCTCCATCTGTACTGGAGTAGCCTTCTTCACTGAACGTATCCCCTGTTTCAGAGCAAAGGAGATATCCATAAAATTTCCACTTGCTCCTGAGTCGATCATAGCAGAGCTAGACACCCAGACTGAGTCCACCCAGAGTTTGATGGAAAGGAAGCAATGAGAATTATTTCTTTTACAACTCAGCTGGGACACAGCTGAGGAAACTTGAAAAATTGCAGCGTTTATACCGTCATTGTCCCCAGAACTAACAGAGTTTAAGTCCGAAAAATCAAGATCTCTTGCAGCAGATCTCTCTGGAGTCTGAGGCTCGGACATGACAGAGCTCCTCTCGCAACACTCACAGTGAATGACTGCTGCAGTAGTCTTACGAGAACGGCTGGGGCAGTTTATAATGAAGTGCCCTGACTTACCACAGTAAAAACGTAGATTTTCCTTTATACAATGTTCTTTGCGTGCATCACTAACCCGTCTTTGTAAAGAGTCCACCTGCATGGGTTCAGGTTCTGGTTCCCTTGTGATCCTACTCAAAGGTTCCTTAGCTGAGGAGGGAGGTAGGAAAAGGTTAGTGCGATTATTTTCGAACCATCTCTCTTGTCTGCGTTCAGTCAGACGAGCATCAATACGGATACAATAGTTAATAAAGTCACCTAACGCAGTGGGAGGGTCGGCACGAGCAAGTTCATCCTTAATCAGTGGAGACAACCCTTTCCGAAAAATAGATTTTTTGGCGGAAGTGTCCCAAGTGGTATCAAGAGCCCATCTCCTGAAATCCAAGGCATATTCGGCTACTGAACGCTTACCTTGGCGCAAAGTTAACATGGCTACTTCAGCTGTTGCACCTCGATTGGGGTCATCAAACACCTGCCCCATGGCTGAAATAAAAGCATCAAGGTGATTCAAACAATCATACTCAGTGTCAATCAGAGGGTTTGCCCACATCAAAGCCTTATTGGTAAGCAACATGATTATAGTAAGCACTTTGGATCGTTCAGTGGGAAATTGTGAAGCATGTGCAGAGAAAAATAGATTGCATTGGTTAATAAATCCCTGAATTTCTCACGTTCACCGCCAAAACGAAAAGGAGGTAATTTGTTGATCCCAGAACTCGGGGTTATGGCAGGAGCCTGGACTCGTTCCTCTAGAGCCTCAATCCTGGCTCGTAATTCCTGAGTAGTTTGTCCAAACACTTGCAAATTATGATTAGTGAGGTCCTGTAGGCTTGCAAAACGGGTCTTTATAGTCTGTATATCTGCAAGGATTGTATCAGTCACTCCGCAAAGCTCTTTTATGCGGGCCTCCATCTTCCAGATCTTTTAAGGCAGAAGTGCTGGAAGGAGAAGAGGAAAGAAAAAAAAAACAATAGTGTTTACCTGTGGTAACACTCCAGAGTAACATTTAAGGGAATGCGCTCACCTGGAATGGTTGTGAGAAGTCACAACCACTGTCATCACAGAAGGTATTAAACGGACATCTGATATCCACAGTCACAGCAGACACGGCTTTCCCAGACCCAGCAGACACTAAACATTGGCTCCTGAATCTTGTCATGTATAGTGTACAGTTCCTATAGCGTCTTGTGCTTGGGTGCGAGGAAAACACATGAGACATAGGTTGATATGAAATGACTTGTATTACTTCATACAAGCATGCAGAAAAGGTCACACAGTTTGCAGGAACAGAGGCAGGAGAACACAGCAGGCCAGAGTAACTTCAAGCTCTACAATAACTCTCCAAGCAGGTTCAGGATCTCTTCTCTGTACCGTAATTCCTCTGCAAACATGGATTCACCAGACAGCAGGTTTCCAAGTCCAAAAGTGTTCCAAAGTTCCTCAGTAGGAAATAGCTGGAGTCCAAAATCCTAGGTTTCCAGGAGTCAGGTCACAGGCTGACTGAGGCTTGCTTCAGGAGCACTGATTGTTCAGCTGAGGCTGCTTAAGAAGCAAGAGGGAGAGAATCAGGGCGGGAACATGAAAACTGGAAACTCCATATTAACTGAGGGCAAGAGCTGCAGAAAGACAGAAAGCAAAATGGCCGACGGAAAACTGAGTTTTAAGGAACATGTCAAAAGAGACAAAGAACCTTACAGAGCTAGTCCTGAAGGCACAGGGATTCTGACAATTGATGAATATGTTTCTGTGAGGGGAGGCCAGGACAATAAAGCCCAGGTGTTCTAGGCCATGACTACGGTCCTGTCCAAACCATACAGATTTCTGAGGGATGTTATTCTGGATTATCTCAATGAGAATAACTGTGTAACTCCATATCAGCATGGGTTTATGAGGAATTGCTCCTGTCAAACCAATCTAATCAGTTTTTATGAAGAGGTCAGCTATAAACTGGACCAAGGTGAGTCATTGGACGTGGTATATCTTATATCTTGATTTTTCCAAAGCGTTTGATACCGTGCCACACAAGAGGTTGGTACACAAAATGATAATGGTGGGCCTGGGGGAAAATGTGTGTAAATGGGTAAGTAACTGGCTTAGTGATAGAAAGCAGAGGGTGGTTATCAATGGTATATTCTCTAACTGGGTCGCTGTGACCAGTGGGGTACAGCAGAGGTCGTTGTTGGGACCTATTCTCTTCAATATATTTATTAATGATCTGGTAGAAGGTTTGCACAGTAAAATTTCAATATTTGCAGATGATACAAAAATATGTAAAGCAGTCAATACAAGAGATGATAGTATTCTGCTACAGATGGATCTGGATAGATTGGAAACCTGGGATGAAAGGTGGCAGATGCGGTTAACAATGATAAATGTAAGGTTATACACATGGAAAGAAGGAATCAATATCACCATTACACACTGAACGGGAATCCACTGAGTAAATATGACATGGAGAAGGACTTGGGGATCCTAGTTAATGATAAACTTACCTTGAGTAGCCAGTGCCAGGCAGCGGCTACCAAGGCAAACAGGATTATGGGGTGCATTAAAAGAAGTTTAGATACAAATGATGAGAGCATTATACTGCCTCTGTACAAATCCCTGGTTAGACCGCACATGGAGTACTGTGTACAGTATTGGGCATCGGTGCTCAGGAAGGATATAATGGAACTAGAGCGAGTACAAAGGAGGGCAACGAAATTAATAAAGGAGATGGGGAACTACAATACCCAGAGAGAGTAGCAAAATTAGGATTATTTAGTCTAGAAAAAAGACGACTGACGGGCAATCTAATAACCATGTATAAGTATATAAGGGGACAATACAAATATCTCTCTGAGGACCTGATTATACCAAGGAAGGTGACGGTCACAAGGGGCATTCTCTGCATCTGGAGGAGAGAAGGTTTTTCCACCAACATAGAAGAGGATTCTTTACTGTTAGGGCAGTGAGAATCTGGAATTCCTTGCCTTAGGAGGTGGTCATGGCGAACTCAGTCGAGGGGTTCAAGAGAGGCCTGGATGTCTTCCTGGAGCGTAACAATATCGTATCTTACAGTTATTAGGTTCTTTAGAAGGACGTAGATCTGGGGATTTATTCTGAAGGAATATAGGCTGAACTGGATGGACAAATGTCTTTTTTCAGCCTTGCTAATGTAAGGGGGGGCCAGGACTGTAGTCATGGCCAGAGACACTGAAGCATCTGTGTCCCAACCTTCCCTCACAGAAAACTGTAATCCTTTGCTCAGCATACCTGCATCTTCAGGTTCAGGTCTCCCTGAGCGCTTCCCAGGCAGAGCCGGCCCTTCTTCCAGGCGACCCCCAGTAAAGGAGACACAGTCAAGTATGACTTGAACTGTTATGTTTAGGTAGCTGAGGAGTGCAGGTAAAAAAGGCAATACACCAGAGCAGTTGGAATCTATGAGATTGCAGTACCCTGACTAACCACCACAACTAGAGGCAGCCGTGGAGCGTTCCTACGTTGGTCCTAGATGCCTCGTCACAGCCTGAGAAACTAACTACACCTAAAGATAGAAATAGGAAAGCTATCTGCCCCGGAGCAGAACCCCAAAGATAACAGAAAGCCCCCAAACATGTAATGGCGGTTAGACAAGAGGAAATACTGACACAGAAAGAAAATAGTATGAGCAAACGCTGGGGCCCAAACTATCTAAATAGAAAAGGATAGGAAGGGTACTTACTGCAATCCCAGAAAACCCTGAAAAGCACCAACTCTACTAATTTCAAAATCACCTGAGATCACACGACCTCTACCACCTAAATTAGTTCTCTGGTGTAACAAAATCAAAACAGCAGCCACTGAAAAAACTGGAAAAAGCAAAAGAACAAAACTCAGTGGCTGAACCAAACTGAGAGGGCAGAAGCCCCCGGAGGGGACCCTGAAGGCCCCCAAAGAAGTGCAGGACAAAATGCAAAAACACAGCAAAAACACAAAAGAAGCAAAAGTCTTATCTGTAAGCAGGAGATGCAGACACGACACAGCAGCTACAAGGGAAACTGGAATGTAGGATTCAGACCAGAACAATTGTTCACCGGCAACCCTGATGGGAAAATGACTCCCTTATATAAGACCAGTCAGTAACACCTGATTCCCAGTCCTCACAATCCTCACTAGCACCGCTTGTAACCACCAGAGGGAGCCTCTGCTCAGAACTCATCTCAAACCCATTCACAACAGTACCCCCCCCCTTGAGGAGGGGTCACCGAACCCTCATTTGAGCAACCAGGTCGGTCAGGATGAGTTCTATGATACGCACGGATAAGTCTCCTAGCATGGATGTCCGAAGCAAACACCCAAGAATTGTCTTCCTGACCATAACCTCTCCATTTAACCAAATACTGGAGTTTCCGTCTAGAAAAACGAGAATCCAATATTTTCTCAACCACATACTCCAGATTGCCCTCAACCAAAACAGGGTCAGGAGGCACAGCAGCAGGAACCACTGGCTCAACAAACCTCTTCAACAAGGACTTGTGGAACACGTTATGGATCTTAAATGTCCCTGGAAGAAGCAAACGAAAAGAAACAGGATTAATAATCTCCATGATCTTATAAGGTCCAATGAACCTAGGCTTAAATTTAGGAGATGCTACTCTCATAGGAATATTCTTTGAGGACAACCAGACCAAGTCCCCCACTTTAAACCGAGGACCATCAGTCCTATGCCGGTTAGCAAACCGCTGGGCCTTCTCCTGAGAGAGGGACAACCTCTCCACTACCTGGTCCCAAATCTGTTGCATACGCTCCACAACAGAGTCAACACCTGGACAGACAGAAGCCTCCGTCTGTCCTGAAGAAAATCGAGGGTGAAACCCAGAATTACAGAAAAACGGAGACATCAAAGTGGCAGAGCTAGCCCTATTATTAAGAGCAAACTCAGCCAAAGGCAAAAAAGAGACCCAGTCATCCTGATCAGCAGACACAAAGCATCTTAGATAAGTCTCCAATGTCTGGTTTGTTCTCTCAGTTTGACCATTGGTCTGAGGATGAAATGCCGAGGAGAAAGACAATTCAACACCCAGTTTAGAACAAAAAGTCCTCCAAAATCTGGAAACAAACTGGACTCCTCTGTCAGACACAATGTTCTCAGGAATGCCGTGTAAACGAACCACTGCTGAAGGAACAACGGCACCAATTCAGAGGAGGAAGGCAACTTAGGTAATGGCACAAGATGTATCATTTTGGAAAACCTATCACAAATTACCCAGATGGTGGTCATTCTCTGAGAAACAGGAAGATCGGAAATGAAATCCATAGAGATATGGGTCCATGGTCTCTTGGGCACAGGCAATGGCATCAACAAACCACTAGAGCGAGAGCAAGGCTTGGAGCGAGAGCAAGTCCCGCAGGACTGCACAAATTCCCTGACATCACGAGACAAGGTAGGCCACCAAAAGGACCGGCTAACCAAGTCTCTGGTACCAAAAATTCCGGGATGCCCAGCCAATGCGGAACAATGAATCTCAGACATCACACTCTTTTTCCATTGGTCCGGGACAAACAATTTTCCAACAGGGCAGTGCTCGGGCCTATCCTCCTGACACCCCTCCAGAGCAAGTCTCTAATTGGGCGAGATGGCGGAAAGAACTACACCCTCTTTCAAAATAACAGAAGGATCAGATAACTCAGGAGAGTCCGCAAGGAAACTCCTCGAGAGGGCATCCGCCTTAACATTCTTAGTGCCAGGAAGAAAGGAAACCACAAAATTAAAACGTGTGAAAAACAAGGCCCACCTGGCCTGTCTAGGATTGAGTCGCTTGGCAGATTCCAGATAGACCAGATTCTTATGGTCTGTAAGGACCACCACCTGATGTTTGGCTCCCTCCAGCCAATGTCTCCACTCTTCAAAAGCCCACTTCATGGCCAATAACTCCCGATTACCTACATCATAATTACGTTCAGTAGGAGAAAATTTTCGAGAGAAAAAGGCACAAGGGTTACTTTTAGAGGTCTCTGGATCTTTTTGGGACAAAACGGCACCTGCCCCAATTTCAGAGGCATCAACCTCCACCTGAAATGGCAGAGAAACATCAGGCTGCTGTAGAACAGGAGCAGAAGTGAATCTCTGCTTAAGTTCCTGAAATGCAGAGACTGCCTCAGGAGGCCAATTCACCACATCAGAACCCTTTCTGGTCAAATCAGTTAATGGTTTAACAATAACCGAGAAATTACCAATAAATTTACGATAAAAATTGGCAAAACCCAAAAATCTCTGAAGAGCCTTTAATGAAGTAGGTTGGACCCAATCACAGATGGCCTGAACCTTGACCGGGTCCATTTCAATAACAGATGGGGACAAAATGAATCCCAGAAATGAGATCCTCTGTACGCCAAAAAGACACTTTGATCCCTTCACATACAGAGCATTCTCTCTCAAAATCTGGAATACAGTTCGAACATGTTTCACATGAGAGTCCCAGTCATTAGAAAAAATCAAGATATCATCCAAATAAACAATCAGAAATTTGTCCACAAAATCCCTGAAAATGTCATTCATGAAGGACTGGAAGACGGAAGGAGCATTAGTGAGCCCAAAGGGCATCACTAGGTACTCAAAATGCCCTTCAGGGGTATTGAATGCCGTCTTCCATTCATCCCCGTGCTTAATGCGAATAAGGTTATACGCCCCCCTGAGGTCAAGCTTAGTAAACCAAGTAGCGTTTTTCACCCTGGAAAACAGGTCAGAAATCAAGGGTAACGGGTATTGATATTTCACAGTAATATTGTTCAAGAGACGATAATCAATACACGGCCTTAATGAACCATCTTTTTTGGCCACAAAGAAAAAACCGGCACCTAAGGGTGAAGAGGATGGTCTGATATGACCCTTCTCCAATGATTCCTTGATATAAGACCGCATAGCGTCATGTTCAGGTACAGACAAGTTAAAAAGGCGACCTTTAGGGAATTTACTACCCGGCACTAATTCAATAGCGCAGTCATAGCTCCTATGGGGAGGCAAGGATGCAGATTTACTTTCGCTAAACACATCAGAAAAATCAAACAAAAAGTCAGGAACATCCTGAGCCTGGGGGGAGGCAGAAAAAACAGGAGTGTTGGTATTAACACATTGGCAGCCCCAACTGGTTACAGACACAGATTTCCAATCCAAAACAGGATTATGAGACTGCAACCAAGGGAAACCCAGCACGATAATGTCATGCAGATTATACAGAACCAAAAATTTGCAGCACTCCTGGTGATCAGGTTCAACCCTCATTATCACCTGAGTAGAAAACTGGGGTTTATTCTCAGCCAAAGGGGTAGAATCGATCCCCAGTAGGGGAATAGACTTCTGTAGGGGTATCAAGGGAAACCCACAACGTTTAGCAAAATCATAATCCATCAGGTTAATAGCTGCTCCAGAATCAACGAAAGCCTGAGCAGAAAATGAGGACAGAGAGCATATCAGAGTGACAGTTAATAAAAACTTAGTCTGAACACTACCCAAGACAACTGAGCATGCAAAACGTCTTCCCCGCTTAGGGCAGACTGAAATAGCATGAGAGGCATCACCACAGTAGAAACATAACCCATTGCGCTTTCGAAACTCATGACGCTGTGCCCCAGACACCACTCTATCACACTGCATGTGTTCAGAAGCTGGTTCACAAGGCAACACCATTCCACGCATACTTCTCCGCTCATGCAAACGTCTGTCAATTTGAATCGCTAATGACATAGAATCATTGAGACCAGAGGGGACAGGGAATCCCACCATAACATCCTTTACATTATCTGACAGACCCTTCCGGAAAAGGGCCGCCAAAGCGTCGTCATTCCATTTGGTCAGGACTGCCCACCTACGGAATCTCTGACAGTATAACTCAGCGTCATCAAGCCCCTGATTTAATGCCAACAAGGTTTTTTCAGCTTGATCAGTGACATTAGGCTCATCGTACAATAACCCCAAAGCCTGAAAAAACGCATCAACATCACTCAAAACAGGATCCCCAGGTATCAGGGAAAAAGCCCAATCCTGAGGATCGCCGCGCAGGAGAGAGATGATAATTTGAACCTGCTGCGCTGTGTTTCCTGAGGACTTAGATTTTAAGGCAAAAAACAATTTACAATTATTTTTGAAATTCTGAAACTTAGCTCGATCCCCTAAAAACAAATCTGGCATGGGGATCCTAGGTTCCACAACAGGCAACCTAGCAAGATATGCAGCAATACTCTGAACCTCAGTGGCAAGCTGATCCACACGGCCAGACAACTGTGCAAACTCCATTGGGAGAAAAGATCCTCCCCAGCACCCAGAGATACAGAGGAAAAAAAAAAAATGCAACAAACAGAAAAATATCTCTGACAACCTTTTTTCTTTCACAATATATATATTTTTTTTCCCTTCTGTGAGTACCACACAATTTTCAATTTTTTGGCCGGTGATACTGTTATGTTTCGGTAGCTGAGGAGTGCAGGTAAAAAAGGCAATACACCAGAGCAGTTGGAATCTATGAGATTGCAGTACCCTGACTAACCACCACAACTAGAGGCAGCCGTGGAGCGTTCCTACGTTGGTCCTAGACGCCTCGTCACAGCCTGAGAAACTAACTACACCTAAAGATAGAAAGAGGAAAGCTATCTGCCCCGGAGCAGAACCCCAAAGATAACAGAAAGCCCCCAAACATGTAATGGCGGTTAGACAAGAGGAAATACTGACACAGAAAGAAAATAGCATGAGCAAACGCTGGGGCCCAAACTATCTAAATAGAAAAGGATAGGAAGGGTACTTACTGCAATCCCAGAAAACCCTGAAAAGCACCAACTCTACTAATTTCAAAATCACCTGAGATCACACGACCTCTACCACCTAAATTAGTTCTCTGGTGTAACAAAATCAAAACAGCAGCCACTGAAAAAACTGGAAAAAGCAAAAGAACAAAACTCAGTGGCTGAACCAAACTGAGAGGGCAGAAGCCCCCGGAGGGGACCCTGAAGGCCCCAAAGAAGTGCAGGACAAAATGCAAAAACACAGCAAAAACACAAAAGAAGCAAAAGTCTTATCTGTAAGCAGGAGATGCAGACACGACACAGCAGGCTACAAGGGAAACTGGAATGAAGGATTCAGACCAGAACAATTGTTCACCGGCAACCCTGATGGGAAAATGACTCCCTTATATAAGACCAGTCAGTAACACCTGATTCCCAGTCCTCACAATCCTCACTAGCACCGCTTGTAACCACCAGAGGGAGCCTCTGCTCAGAACTCATCTCAAACCCATTCACAACATTGAACATTTCTTAGAACTTCACACATTATATCCACAGTTGGCGCATCATGGAATTCACATTCAATTTTACTTGGTTTCACAGCTTTCCCTGCTTTGCTGACGCTTTCATGTGGCACACATCCGGACCGGATCATCCTAGACTGCTCCCCAGATTCTTCCTGGCCTAACCTCACCATGATGACAATTCCATCTGCCTGTTTCACCCCAGACTTGAAATCATCCGCCACTCGGTTTAGTTGCCTCTGGAAAAGCATCCGGCCCGCCTGTACCGTTCCCTGCGAAGCTTCAACTTCCTTCTGTTCCTCACTCCAACCGACTCCCACTGTAAAGGCGTCTGCCCAGGCTATAAGTCGCCACATCTTCTTTCTCCTATACTGGCCCACTGCAATAATGTCCAGTGGCCGTGGATAACGTGGGCTGCAGCTACTTAATGTTGCATTGCTGCCGAAACCATCCTGGGCCTATGGCCCATGTGGACACTTCGGGTGCCTTGGTCCCGTCTGACTAACTTCCCCTGTGCTCTAACCTTATCTATCAGCAGCTGCTCCTACGCTTAACCCTATACTACCCATTAACTATTCTATATACTATAGTGCCCCCCTCTAGTGTCCAACCAAGAATACTATGCTTACCCTATATTGTACACAAAACATAGTAAACATTATCGCACTATATACAATGAGGAACATGGAAACACAGCAATGGTAATACCTAGGAGGGTAGCAGTACCATATCATACATTAGGTAGTACATAGAACATTGGAATGTAAATGGATTTACAGGTTGGGCACTTTGAATCCGCAGGGCCTCAACGAAAGTGCAGGGTTTGGGGCATTTCTGTAGAATATTGACTTCAAATAGCGAACTATCAAGACCCGTCATATCATCATGGGCATTGGGTGATTTTTTTAAATTGCGAATTATTGTTTTATCATTTTAGATGTTTGTCTTACCTGTCTTTTTGTTTCTTTTGAGATGAGCTGGGTGAATGTCCGGAGTATGTTATATGGAAGCTATGTATTTAGCCAAAGAAGAAGTATCAGTCAAGATTTCAGAAATGTATTGGGAGTACTGAAAATTAAACCATTATAGTGGAAGTCTGATGAATGATCAAGTGAAAAGAACTGGCTGCATCCACATGGAAGAATCACCAACCGCATGGCTTCAACATATAACTAACACAGCTTTTTGGTCTGATAGATATAAAAATGTTTTTTTGTGGTTTTGGGGTTATTGTCAATACGCGGAAATAGCAACTGATTAATTGTTATATAGATATCTCTGACAACTATTATTGGTGTTGTAAGGGAATAGAAATTAATTAATTGTCAGATAGATATCTCTTTCAACTGATAGTATTATTAAATATTGGGTTACGTGAGATATATATTAATTATGCTTAATGAAGAACTATATTCTGAGATTGGTTAGGCCACTTATGGATACTCAATCTTTATCTCAATTATTACAGGTTTAAGTATAGATTAATTGTCGTTGAGAGATTTATCCTCTATGGTGGTTTGAAATGGTTAATTTAGTGAAATGTTTTACCCATATTTGTTTTCCACACATACATACCGCTAGCTGTCAGTAGTACTCATTCAAGACATGGTGGTGTACACAGAGCGCATGCGCTAGTTCGATGCAGGCTTGCGATGGTACGAACGCGGTCTAATACGCTGGGATCAGCTGTGCAGGTCACATGATGAGTCATGTGCGGCGCGGTGATCTCACCGAGACCGAAAACATACATCTGCAAAGAGGAGCCTGGCAGACAACAGCGCACGCGCCGACATGTGATGCACCCCTCACCGGAGCATATTGATTGGGAGTCTCATTTTATTGGATAACAGGTATATTTAAAGTCCGTACACCCTCAGCCCAGACACGCCCCCCGAAGAAGCTGGGCGAAACGTGCGCGTCGGGGCAGAGGGACAGGACTCCGTAACATTCATTCACTGCTGCGTATACTCAGGTAAATTGTACATGCTAACATGGACGTATAATGTTATGTCAACTTGTAGATCTTGATATGTGGAGACCAGCACGAACGTAATGTTTCATTCACAGTGTGGTTATTTTCCTGTCGGCATGAAAATCTGGGGCATCTGAGTGCAGAGCCATTAATCAGTATAGACTTAGTGCCGGGTTGGTTATATTCCCACGGTTTACAGCACTGAATCTAGGGCATCAGAGGTTAGAGCCGATACATATATCAGTTCCCATTTGGGTGGCAGATTCATTGTGCAATGGGTAAAACAGAGACATTTTCGTATTTTGTGCTATGTTATTTAAGGATACATGCATACCTCAGCATTGTATAATAGGCCAAGCAGCTTGTATTATAATAAGGGAGATCCATATTGTCCCTCTTTTTTCTACCTTGCATCCTTTTTCTATTTTGTTAAGAATCTTAATGTTTTTTACTAATAAAATTGAATAATGTTCAAAAAGATACTTTTTGTGATAAAAATTATTGCTTGATTTATCCCAGTGATCATCACAAGGGGATTTGAGTGTGCGTCTTATGATTATACAAGCAATATACTGCTATTGGCACGTTTTTTGGTGGATAAGTACATAGAACATGTAGCAATACCAATAAGCAAACAGGCAAAAATACAGCAACGAACATTATTAAACCAACCCCTTTACACTATGTTACTATGTTACCCCTTCCCAGGCTATAAACTTCTGTCCCCAGCAGTCATCTTTCTCTATGCTGGTTAAGAAAATTACGAGGGAGCCTACGCCATTTTTCTCTGAAAAATATAATCTTTTAATAATTAAATACATGTACAGTAAGCACACACACTGTACTAATTGTATATGTAACTGAATACTACAGTGGGGGAAATATGTATTTGATCCCTTGCTGATTTTGTAAGTTTGCCCACTGACAAAGACATAAACAATCTATAATTTTAAGGGTAGGTTAATTTTAACATTGAGAGATAGAATATCAAAAGTAAAATCCAGAAAATCACATTTTATAAATTATATAAATTTATTTGCATTTTGCAGTGAGTCAGGGAAGAGAAGTACTCCTGCACTGGAGCGTGATGCCGGGAAGACTGTGGATGATGTAGGGATGCGTCATCCACACAAAGCAAGAAGGAGAATGGCAGCTGAACCGAGACCAGTGACACCCCTCGGACCGGACCGCCCAGCAGATGAGTATGATAAAAGTTCTTTTTCTTCTCTTGCAGGTCGGGTTGGGGGCTTATACAGCATTTTAATATTCTGTATATCAGGCCTGAAAGGTGGTAATCTTATCTCATATCGGTCAAACCTGGTGACAGGTTCGCTAACTATGTCTTCTGATTTCGTCCTCCTGGTTCGACCTTCTCTGATCTCCTGTTTAGGTTTCTGTGTTTGGTGCTATCTAAAACGGCTGGTTGACTAATGACTTCTGCCAACTCACTGAACTGGCCAGCTGCTGCTATGTATGTAACACAGACACTTCTGCAGTAAAGACCAGATCCGTGTATAGGGATGAAAGGATGAAAACTGACGATATCTCTTGGACCTGCTAAGTAGTGAGACCAGTGCTAGGACTGTCTATATGGAGTTGCCAGAACACCACGTACAGCAAGGAAAAAAGGCTCGGGGGACATATTTTGCAGGAGATGGAGAGAATCTTTTACATCATATGTAATCACCGCGCTGACACTTATAGACCCCATACACAGTAGACATCTTAATGATCTGCTGAACAGCTCTCTATCTCTCTGGACTCCTTCAAGAAGTAAACAGTTTGTACCAGAACATGAAGATCTATACAGTAAGGACGGTTTTTGATTCTTTTTTTCCTATAAATGAATAATAGAAGTAAAAATAGACTTTGTATTATGTCCTATTAAATATATATTGTGTTATTCCTCAGATACAAGTGATATAATGGCCAGATATCATGTTATTCCTCAGATATTAGTGACATAATGGCCAGATATCGTGTTATTCCTCAAGTACAAGTGATATGACCAGATATCGTGTTGTTCCTCAAGTACAAGTGATATAATGGCCAGATATCGTGTTATTCCTCAGATACAAGTGATATAATGGCCAGATATCATGTTATTCCTCAGATACAAGTGATATAATGGCCAGATATCGTGTTATTCCTCAGATACAAGTGATATAATGGCCAGATATCGTGTTGTTCCTCAAGTACAAGTGATATAATGGCCAGATATCGTGTTATTCCTCAGATACAAGTGATATAATGGCCAGATATCGTGTTATTCCTCAGATACAAGTGATATAATAGCTAGCTATCGTGTTATTCCTCAGATACAAGTGATATAATGGCCAGATATCATGTTATTCCTCAGATACAAGTGATATAATGGCCAGATATCGTGTTATTCCTCAGATACAAGTGATATAATGGCCAGATATCGTGTTACTCCTCAGATACAAGTGATATAATGGCCAGATATGTGTTATTCCTCAGATACAAGTGATATAATGGCCAATATGTGTTATTCCTCAGATACAAGTGATATAATGGCCAGATATCGTGTTATTCCTCAGATACAAGTGATATAATGCAGATATCGTGTTATTCCTCAGATACAAGTGATATAATGGCCAGATATCGTGTTATTCCTCAGATACAAGTGATATAATGGCCAGATATCGTGTTATTCCTCAGATACAAGTGATATAATGGCCAGATATGTGTTATTCCTCAGATACAAGTGATATAATGGCCAGATATCGTGTTATTCCTCAGATACAAGTGATATAATGGCCAGATATCGTGTTATTCCTCAGATACAAGTGATATAATGGCCAGATATCGTGTTATTCCTCAGATACAAGTGATATAATGGCCAGATATCGTGTTATTCCTCAGATACAAGTGATATAATGGCCAGATATCGTGTTATTCCTCAAGTACAAGTGATATAATGGCCAGATATCGTGTTATTCCTCAAGTACAAGTGATTATAATGGCCAGATATCGTGTTATTCCTCAATACAAGTGATATAATGGCAGATATCGTGTTATTCCTCAGATACAAGTGATAATGGCAGATATCGTGTTATTCCTCAGATACAAGTGATATAAAGCTAGATATCGTGTTATTCCTCAGATACAAGTGATATAATGGCTAGATATCGTGTTATTCCTCAGATACAAGTGATATAATGGCCAGATATCGTGTTATTCCTCAGATACAAGTGATATAATGGCCAGATATGTGTTATTCCTCAGATACAAGTGATATAATGGCCAGATATCGTGTTATTCCTCAGATACAAGGGATATAATGGCCAGATATCGTGTTATTCCTCAGATACAAGTGATATAATGGCCAGATATGTATTATTCCTCAGATACAAGTGATATAATGGCCAGATATCGTGTTATTCCTCAGATACAAGTGATATAATGGCCAGATATCGTGTTATTCCTCAGATACAAGTGATAATGGCCAGATATCGTGTTATTCCTCAGATACAAGTGATATAATGGCCAGATATCGTGTTATTCCTCAGATACAAGTGATATAATGGCCAGATATCGTGTTATTCCTCAGATACAAGTGATATAATGGCCAGATATCGTGTTATTCCTCAGATACAAGTGATATAATGGCCAGATATCGTGTTATTCCTCAGATACAAAGTCGTATTAACAAATTGGCCAGATATCGTGTTATTCCTCAGATACAAGTGATATAATGGCCAGATATCGTGTTATTCCTCAGATACAAGTGATATAATGGCCAGATATCGTGTTATTCCTCATACAAGTGATATAATGGCTAGATATCGTGTTATTCCTCAGATACAAGTGATATAATGGCTAGATATTGTGTTATTCCTCAGATACAAGTGATATAATAGCCAGATATCGTGTTATTCCTCATACACAAATAATATAATGGCCAGATATTGTGTTATTCCTCATATACAAGTGATATAATGGCCAGATATTGTGTTATTCCTCAGATACAAGTGATATAATGGCCAGATATTGTGTTATTCCTGAGACACAAGTGATATAATGACCAGTTACTATGTTATTCCTCAGATACAGTGGGGAAAAAAAGTATTTAGTCAGCCACCAATTGTGCAAGTTCTCCCACTTAAAAAGATGAGAGAGACCTGTAATTGACATCATAGGTAGACCACAACTATGAGATTCAAAATGAGAAAATGAGCCGCCCTCCCAGGGCAGTGGGGTACTCGGATCCGAGCCTATTAACTTCTATGGGGGATGTCACGGCAGCACAGCTCGGTCCGTGGCCCTGGGCGCTCACCTTAAAGGGGGGCATATTTACAGGGGAATAAATGTTCATGTAGTTGTTCGTGACGCCACAGTAGTACCTGGTCAGGGTGACCAGCGCTGCTGTGCAGATCCTCTGGAAGGGATGTTGTTGTGCAGCTAGATGTTAGGCCTCCTACAGGTGAGGCTGTGTCCTTCCAGGGCAGGTAGATGTATAGGGATGCAGGATGGAGGGGAACCCGGCAGGTTAGGGACAAGAAGGTGGACACACACAAGTCACTTTGGTACCTTTACTGAAGATGTTGCAGGTACATCCCGGAGCACTGTAGGGTGAAGGGTGCACATCCAGATTCTCCCACTAAGTAGGTTAAAGGCCTCCTTGTTCCTTGCCTTGCCGTAATGAGTTTCTGGCCTGCCTGTAGCTGGGCCTAACTTAGTCTCTGACCTGCACCCGGCTGACCTTGTGGTTGGACCTTCTCTTGGAGTACAGTGCCCCTGCTTGCCGGAACTCCCTGCCTCCTGTCTCTGTTACGTATTAGCTCTGTGGTGCTCCTGGGACATGTAGTCCTCCAGGAACTCCGGTTGTCTCCTAATGGGTGGTGGAGATCCCCGTAGGCTCGGACCCGGCGTCCGGTATATACTTGCTGGGGTGAGTGAATACATGGGCATACCCACCGTGGGGCAGCTGCCCCTCCCTAGAAGCAGGGGCACACAATGAAAGAGAGCGGAGAGAGCAGCACAATGGCGGCTCCCTCTGCCACAGGTTGCAGTGCCTGTCTGTGTGCGCAGTGCACGGAGCTGCTGTCTCACCAGAGGAGCTTCTTCCTGACTGCAGCAGCTGTAGTTTCACCTTCTGCCCTGCAGGCTCTGGTTGTCTCAGCCACACTGGGTCCTAGTGCCCTCTGTGTGCAGACACTGGACACTTCCTGCTCCAGCCTCAGCCACTGCCTGCAAGCTTCATGGTAAGAGGGGATGGAATTTATTAAATTCATTCTGCGCAGGCATGTCATGGTCACTGTGGGGGAATGTGAGAGGATGGGGGTACAGTGGGGGAGGGGTACAGGGCACTGGGGTGAATGTAAGAGTATGGTGTATTGTGGGGGCTAGGGCACTGGGGGGGTTAATGTGAGAGGATGGGGTATTGTGGGGGCTAGGGCACTGGGGGGTTAATGTGATAGGATGGGGGTATTGTGGGGGCTGAAGTATGGGAGGGGCAACAGGGCACAGAGAGTGAATGTGAGAGGATGGGGTATTGTGGGGGAGGGGATACAGGGCACTGGTTGGTGAATGTGAGAGGATGGGGATATTGTGGGGGCTGGCACACAGGGGTTGATGTGAGAGGATGGGGTATTGTGAGGGAGGGTGGACAGGTCACTGGGTTGAATGTAAGAGGATGGGGGTATTGTGGGGCTAGGACACTGGGGGTTTACTGTGAGAGGATGGGGGTATTGTGGGGACTGAAGTGGGGAGGGGCAACAGAGCACTCAGGGGTGCATGTGAGAGGATGGGGGTATTGTGGGGTCAGTGGGACAGAACACTAAGGGGTGCATGTGAGACGATGGGCTGTTGGGGTGTGGGTGGGGGACAGGGGAGGTAAGGGGCTTTTTTTACTTGTGAGCTCGTTAATACTTTAATAATAGATTAATATTTCAGTATTATTATAACAAGGGCATAGACAGACGGCCGTATAACTCATGCGAGGATCGCACTGCAATCCTCGGACTGGCCGGTACAGCTCCTGACATGAGCGCGACTGCCATGTATAATATATGGTATATACAGCGTAGTGTCGCATACACTCTGTATTATACAATATACAACAGTTCTAATGCTCCATACCTAATATGCAGGATAATGTACAGTGTATATGATGTAACCTGTATAAGATGCGACATTGGCTTGCCTCCCCCCTAGTTTTGATCCTGGGTACGCCCATGAGTGGATAAGACTCCTCTGCCCCTCAGGTGTTTTTGCAATCGAAGAGTTGGTATTTTTTAGGGTTTTTTTTTTGGGATTGCGTGAGTATCCTTTCCTGTACTTTTCTGTCTAGACAGTATTGGGCCCGCGTTTGCTCATTCTATTTCTGTCTGTGTCCGTGCTTCTTCTGTCTAACCGCCATTACATGTTTGGGGGCTTCCTATTTTCTTTGGGGATCTGCTCCGGGGCAGATAGCTTTCATCCTTCTGCTTTAGGTGTAGTTATCTCTCAGGCTGTGACGAGGCGTCTAGGATCAACATAGGAACACTCCACAGCTACCTCTAGTTGTGTGGTTATGTTTCAGGTTACTGCAATCCAATAGGTTCCAGCCTCTTGGTGTATTACCGCTTTTGCTATTTTTTGCAATTTCTCCTCAGTTACCGAAACATAACACATTCTCTTATGGATTTTATTTCCGACCTCCCTGTTTCTCGAGAATGACGTTATCTGGGTATCTTGATAGGTTTTCCAAGATGATACATCTTGTGCCATTACCTAAGTTGCCTTCCTCCTGAATGGTGCCTTTGTTCCTTCAGCACGTGGTTCGTTTACACGGCATTCCTGAGAACATTGTGTCTGACAGAGGAGTCAGTTTGTTTCCAGATTTGGAGGACATTTTGTTCTAACTTGGTGTTCAATTTTCTTTCTCCATGTTTTCATCCTCAGACCAATGAACAAATGAGAGAACAAACCAGACATTGGAGACTATCTGAGATGCTTTGTGTCTGCTGATCAAGATGACTGGGTCTCTTTTTTGCCTTTGGCTGAGTTTGCTCTTAATAAATAGGCTAGCTCTGCCACTTTGATGTCTCCATTTTTCTGCAATTTTGGGTTTCAACCTCGATTTTCTTCGGGACAGGCGGAGGCTTCTGTCTGTCCAGGTGTTGACACTGTTGTGGAGCGAATGCAGCAGATTTGGGACCAGGTAGTGGAGAGGTTGTCTCTCTCAGGAGAAGGTCCAACGGTTGGCCAACCGGCATAGAACTGATGGTCCTCGGTTTAAAGTGGGGGACTTGGTTTTGTTGTCCTCAAGAAATATCCCTATGAGGGTTGCATCTCCAAAGTTTAAGCCTAGGTTCATTGGACCTTATAAGATCATGGAGATTCTTAATTCTGTTTCCTTCCGTTTGCTTCTTCCAGGGACATTTAAGATCCATAACGTTTTCCACAAGTCCTTATTGAAGAGGTTTGTCGAGCCAGTGGTTCCTATGGCTGCACCTCCTGACCCTGTTTTGGTTGAGGGCAATCTGGAGTATGTGGTTGACAAAATATTGGATTCTCGTTTTTCAGCGAGAAATGGCAATCTGGGATCACGGACTGGTCTGATATAAGGGAGGTTCCCTCCCATGATGGTTGCCTGTGATCAATTGTTCTTGTCTCAATTGTGGTTCCTGGTTCATTTGGAAGTTTGCTGAGTCTTGCCTGCATCTTCTGCTATCAGATAAGATATTTTCTACTTTTATTTTTGTGCTTGCTTTTTGCATTGTTCCCTGCACTTCTGTGGAGGTCAGCCAGGTCCCCTCGGGGGCTTGTGCTCCTCTCAGTTTATCTGGAGCTACTGTTGTTTGTTCATTTGCTTTTTCCTGTTTTTTCAGTGGCTGCGGCTTAGTTTTGTTACACCAGAGATCTGATTAGGTGGTAGAGATCGTGTGATCTCAGGTGTTTTTGCAATCAGAAGAGTTGGTATTTTTTAGGGGTTTTTTGGATTGCAGTGAGTATCCTTTCCTGTACTTTTCTGTCTAGACAGATTGGGCCCCAGCGTTTGCTCATTCTATTTTCTGTCTGTGTCCGTGCTTCTTCTTGTCTAACCGCCAATACATGTTTGGGGGCTTCCTATTTTCTTTGGGGATCTGCTCCGGGGCAGATAGCTTTCATCTTTCTGCCTTTAGGTGTAGGCATCTCTCAGGCTGTGACGAGGCATGTAGGATCAACGTAGGAACGCTCCACAGCTACCTCTAGTTGTGTGATTAGTTCAGGTTACTGCAATCCAATAGGTTCCAGCCTCTCTGGTGTATTGCCGTTTTTGCTTATTCTCCTCAGCTACCAAAACATAACAATAATGGCCAGATATCGTGTTATTCCTCAGATACAAGTGATATAATGGCCAGATATTGTGTTATTCCTCAAGTAGAAGTGATATAAGGGCCAGATATCGTGTTATTCCACAGGTACAAGTGATATAATGGCCAGATATCATGTTATTCCTCAAGTACAAGTGATATAATGGCCAGATATCGTGCTATTCCTCAGATACAAGTGATATAATGGCCAGATATCGTGTTATTCCTCAGATACAAGTGATATAATGGCCAGATATTGTGTTATTCCTCAGATACAAGTGATATAATGGCCAGATATCGTGTTATTCCTCAGATACAAGTGATATAATGGCAGATATCGTGTTTTCCTCAGATACAAGTGATATAATGGCCAGATATTGTGTTATTCCTCAGATACAAGTGATATAATGGTCAGATATCGTGTTATTCCTCAGATACAGGTGATATAATGGCCAGATATCGTGTTATTCCTCAGATACAAGTGATATAACGGTCAGATATCGTGTTATTCCTCAGATACAGGTGATATAATGGCCAGATATGTGTTATTCCTCAGATACAAGTGATATAATGGCCTGATATCGTGTTATTCCTCAGATACAAGTGATATAATGGCAGATATCGTGTTATTCCTCAGATACAAGTGATATAATGGCCAGATATCGTGTTATTCCTCAGATACAAGTGATATAATGGCCTGATATCGTGTTATTCCTCAGATACAAGTGATATAATGGCCAGATATCGTGTTATTCCTCAGATACAGGTGATATAATGGCCAGATATCGTGTTATTCCTCAGATACAAGTGATTATATGGCCTGATATCGTGTTATTCCTCAGATACAAGTGATATAATGGCCAGATATCGTGTTATTCATTAGATACAAGTGATATAATGGCCAGATATCGTGTTATTCCTCAGATATCGTGTTATTCATTATATAGAAGTGATATTATGGCCAGATATCGTGTTATTCCTCAGATACAAGGGATATAATGGCCAGATATCCTGTTATTCCTCAGATATCGTGTTATTCATTATATAGAAGTGATATTATGGCCAGATATCGTGTTATTCCTCAGATACAAGGGATATAATGGCCAGATATCCTGTTATTCCTCAGATATCGTGTTATTCATTATATAGAAGTGATATTATGGCCAGATATCGTGTTATTCCTCAGATACAAGTGATATAATGGCCAGATATCGTGTTATTCCTCAGGTACAAGTGATATAATGACCAGATATCGTGTTATTCCTCAGATACAAGTGATATAATGGCCAGATATCGTGTTATTCCTCAGATACAAGTGATATAATGGCCAGATATTGTGTTATTCCTCAGATACAAGTGATATAATTACTATATATCGTGTTATTCCTCAGGTACAGGTGATATAATGGCCAGATATCGTGTTTTTCCTCCTGTACACACAGCACAGATGATTCTGCAGCTACTATTAGTAACGTACAGAACGGTTCATAGATGTCAATGACTATACAATTACATGCCTCAATAGTGATCATCACCTGTCATGATATATTCCAGTATTACTCTCATCATCCACCCAGTATGGACACTACTCACCCCACTTGATGTTCAGTGGCTTCTCCAGGCTGCTGTGATCCACATCAAAGAAAAATCTGTCGCCAGTTTTGGGGGTCAGGTCCGCACTGACACTGATCTGATAGGTGCCGTCAGGATTGAGGAGGACGTGTGTGGTCTCATATGAGTGAACCTCGTCCTCCTTGTTGTTCATCCACTTCACAACCACAGATTGGGGAAAATATCCGTACACCTGGCAGTTAAAGTTCACGTTGTCATCTTTCTCCTGACCGGACACCTTCACCTGGGGCTGAACTGAGAAGGAAGAAGAAGGTATAAATGGGGTCTGTGCAGCTCAGATCTGATCTGTCCCTGTCTGGGGGTCTGTACTCTCATGCATATCTGATAGTGACCACGTCACCACACCGCAGCACTGACCGCTTATAACCACACGGCTCACAGTCCACGTCACAATTCTGATTGATACATTCACTACACATCCCAGATCTATGATTGGCCGAAATGTCAATTTAAGCTGTTTATCACGGACTGTCCTTGATTGTTAATAAATCCACAATTCTTGCACAGCTTCCTATTGAGTGCAGGGTGTTATTACTCATATTATGGATTGGAGCTGCACCTGACCAGTCGCTACCAGAGCGCCGTATACAGTGTGCGTATAGAGCACGTAGGGGAAACACAGACACCTGAAAATGACGCACCTACTGGAGATGGACACCAGACATACTACATCTTAGGCTGGAGTCACACCACTATAGAATACGGCCGAGTGCTATGCGTGAAAACATTGCATAGCACTTGGCCCAGTGTTACTCTATGGTGCAGTTCACATTAGCAATTTTTTATTCTCAGGCATATTCGGCGTGCGTGCAAAATCGCAGCAGGCTGTGATTGGCACCAAGACTCGCCCATGCAAGCCTATGGGTGCAAGAAAAAAAATTGCACAGCACTTGTCACAATTCCTCCACTCAGTGAATGATTGCTATGCTGTTCTATGGAAACTGTCTTACTGAGCTGAGCCTTGATAGACAGCTTGGTTGTCCAATAATGTGACAGGCTTGCTGGGCTGTCAGTGCCTTAATTGACATTCTGCTGTCCAATCTGTGACTGGGATGTGCGGGACTTTCTGCAGGTGTTCAGTGTTCTGGTGAACTACTTTACTGTGCTATCTGCCCCTGATCCCTGTCAAACGTAGTTTGTTCTTCTTGGTGAGTGTTAGCTTGATTTTGTTGCTCTGAGTTCTGATATTCTGCTGCCTGACCCCTTGGACCATCTTCTGACTATCCCTTTGTCTTGTCCTTTGGCTTTTGATCTGCTATCTCTTGTTATTAACTATGGACTGTGACCTGACTTACGCCTTCGTCTTTTCCCTTGGTTATCTACATACTCTCCTGATATTGACCTGGAAACGTCAGACTCTTCTGCCTCACGGCCTGTCCGTGAGTAGTGACTAGCGTTACAGCATTTAGACCATGCGAGTGTTGTCCGATTTTTACGCACCGATGTCCTTGGCAGTTCATCTGCCGAGTACAGTAATATCACAGCATGACAGGTTAGAATAAAATAGATAAAATAACACATAGAATAAATAGATATAAAGATGTCACTGGCATATACAGTACAGACCAAAAGTTTGGACACACCTTCTCATTTAAAGATTTTTCTGTATTTTCATGACAGTGAAAATTGTACATTCACACTGAAGGCATCAAAACTATAAATTAACACATGTGGAATTAAATACTTAACAAAAAAGTGAGAAACAACTGAAAATATGTCTTATATTCTACAGTCATGGCCAAAAGTTTTGAGAATGACACAAATATTATATTTTCACATGATCTGCTGCCCTCTGGTTTTTATGTGTGTTTGACAGATGTTTTTATCACAGACAGAAATATAATTGCAAACATATGAGTAACAAAAGCTTATATTGACAGTTAGAATGCGTTAATGCAGCAAGTCAATATTTGCAGTGTTGACCCTTCTTCTTCAGGACCTCTGCAATTCTCCCTGGCATGCTCTCAATCAACTTCTGGACCAAATCCTGACTGATAGCAGTCCATTCTTGCACAATCAATGCTTTCATTTTGTCAGAATTTTTAGGTTTTTGTTTGTCCACCCGTCTCTTGATGATTGACCACAAGTTCTCAATGGGATTAAGATCTAGGGAGTTTCCAGGCCATGGACCCAAAATCTCTATGTTTTGTTCCTGAGCCATTTAGTTATCACCTTTGCTTTATGGCAAGGTGCTCCATCATGCTGGAAAAGGCATTGTTGATCGCCAAACTGCTCTTGGAGGGTTGGGAGAAGTTGCTCTTGGAGGACATTCTGGTACCATTCTTTATTCATGGCTGTGTTTTTAGGCAAGACTGTGAGAGAGCCGATTCCCTTGGCTGAGAACCAACCCCACACATGAATGGTTTCAGGATGCTTAACAGTTGGCATGAGACAAGACTGGTGGTAGCGCTCACCTTGTCTTATCCGAATGAGGCGTTTTCCTGATGTCCCAAACAATCGAAAAGGGGATTCATCAGAGAAAATAACTTTACCCCAGTCCTCAGCAGTCCACTGCCTGTACCTTTTGCAGAATATCAGTCTGTCCATGATGTTTTTTCTGGAGAGAAGTGGCTTCTTTGCTGCCCTCCTTGAGACCAGGCCTTGCTCCAAGAGTCTCCACCTCACAGTGCGTGCAGATGCACTCACACCTGCCTGCTGCCATTCCTGAGCAAGCTCTGCACTGCTGGTAGCCCGATCCCGCAGCTGAAACACTTTTAAGAGACGGTCCTGGCGCTTGCTGGTCTTTCTTGGGCGCCCTGGAGCCTTTTTGGCAACAATGGAACCTCTCTCCTTGAAGTTCTTGATGATGCGATAGATTGTTGACTGAGGTGCAATCTTTCTAGCTGCGATACTCTTCCCTGTTAGGCCATTTTTGTGCATTGCAATGATGACTGCACGTGTTTCTTTAGAGATAACCATGGTTAACAGAAGAGAAACAATGATGCCAAGCACCAGCCTCCTTTTAAAGTGTCCAGTGGTGTCATTCTTACTTAATCATGACAGATTGATCTCCAGCCATGTCCTCATCAACACCCACACCTGTGTTAATGGAGAAATCACTGAAAAGAGGTTAACTGGTCCTTTTAAGGTAGGGCTGCAATGATGTTGAAATGTGTTTTGGGGGATAAAGTTCATTTTCTAGCCAAATATTGACTTTGCAAGTAATTGCTGTTAAGCTGATCACTCTTTATAACATTCTGGAGTATATGCAAATTGCCATTAGAAAAAGTGAAGCAGTAGACTTTGTAAAAATTAATATTTGTGTCATTCTCAAAACTTTTGGCCATGACTGTAGGTTCTTCAAAGTAGCCATCTTTTGCTTTGATGACTGCTTTGCACACTCTTGGCATTCTCTTGATGAGCTTCAAGAGGTAGTCACCGGAAATGGTCTTCCAACAATATTGAAGGAGTTCACAGAGATGCTCAGCACTTGTTGGCCCTTTTGCTTTCACTCTGCGGTCCAGCTCACCCCAAACCATCTCGATTGGGTTCAGGTCTGGTGACTGTGGAGGCCAGGTCATCTGGCGTAGCACCCCATGACTCTCCTTCTTGGTCAAATAGCCCTTACACAGCCTGGAGGTGTGTTTGGGGTCATTGTCCTGTTGAAAAATAAATGATGGTCCAACTAAACGCAAACCGGATGGAATAGCATGCCGCTGCAAGATGCTGTGGTAGCCATGCTGGTTCAGTATGCCTTCAATTTTGAATAAATCCCAAACAGTGTCACCAGCAAAGCACCCCCACACCATCACACCTCCTCCTCCATGCTTCACTGTGGGAACCAGGCATGTTGAGTCCATCCGTTCACCTTTTCTGCGTTGCACAAAGACACGGTGGTTGGAACCAAAGATCTCAAATTTGGACTCATCAGACCAAAGCACAGATTTCCACTGGTCTAATGTCCATTCCTTGTGTTCTTTAGCCCAAACAAGTCTCTTCTGCTTGTTGCCTGTCCTAAGCAGTGGTTTCCTAGCAGCTATTTTACCATGAAGGCCTGCTGCACAAAGTCTCCTCTAACAGTTGTTGTAGAGATGTGTCTGCTGCTAGAACTCTGTGTGGCATTGACCTGGTCTCTAATCTGAGCTGCTGTAAACCTGTGATTTCTGAGGCTGGTGACTCAGATAAACTTATCCTCAGAAGCAGATGTAACTCTTGGTCTTCCATTCCTGGGGCGGTCCAGATGTGAGTCAGTTTCTTTGTAGCGCTTGATGGTTTTTGCAACTGCACTTGGGGACACTTTCAAAGTTTTCCCAATTTTTCGGACTGACTAACCTTCATTTCTTAAAGTAATGATGGCCACTTGTTTTTCTTTACTTAGCTGCTTTTTCTTGCCATAATACACATTCTAACAGTCTATTCAGTAAGACTATCAGCTGTGTATCCACCAGACTTCTGCACAACACAACTGATGGTCCCAACCCCATTTATAAGGCCAGAAATCCCACTTATTAAACCTGACAGGGCACACCTGGGAAGTGAAAACCATTTCCGGTGACTACCTCTTGAAGCTCATCAAGAGAATACCAAGAGTGTGCAAAGCAGTCATCAAAGCAAAAGGTGGCTACTTTGAAGAACCTAGAATATAAGACATAATTTCAGTTGTTACACACATTTTTGTTAAGTATATAATTCCACATCTGTTAATTCATAGTTTTGATGCCTTCAGTGTGAATTTACAATTTTCATGGTCATGAAAATACAGAAAAATCTTTAAATGAGAAGGTGTGTCCAAACTTTTGGTCTGTACTGTATATATATACACACAGGTGCTTCTCACAAAATTAGAATATCATCAAAAAGTTAACTTATTTCAGTTCTTCAATACAAAAAGTGAAACTCCTATAGAGTCATTACAGAGTGATCTATTTCAAGTGTTTATTTCTGTTAATGTTGACAATTATGGCTTGGATGTTTTGAGTTGGCATTGTGATTTAAAAAGAGAAAACACAGTACTTTGACTTTGGCTTCACCAACCACTAACCATGCGTGGAGAATAAGTTTTGGTGTTATCATTCATATTCTCTGAAAAAAGGCCAAGAAAGCAAAAATTCTGCCGGGGTATGTAAACTTTTGAGCACAACTGTACGTGGCTGAACCTGACAGGAAGCGGGTTCTTCTCTGGAGTCATTAATCTAAGGTGGCGGGCCATGCTGGACAGAAGAAAACTCTCTTTATCTCTTGACACTATTGGTTGCCGACCCTGCGCAAACATGTTGTGAATTTCGTCTCTGCTTGTCCCTCATGTTCCAAAAATAAGACTACCAAACAGCTTCCAACTGGTCAGTTGCTTTCCTTGCCTGTGCCGTCTGCCCCCTGGCAGCATATCTCCATAGATTTCATCAGGAATATGCCAGTGTTTGCTGGGAGTACTGTAATCTGGGTGGTGGTGGATTGTTTCTCCAAGAAGGCTCACTTCATTCCGCTATCCGGTCTTCCATCTGCGCCAGTACTGGCAAAACAATTTATTCTTCAGATTTTTCGCCTCCATGGTCTACCGCTTCACATAGTTTCCGATAGAGGTGTTCAATTTACCTCTCGTTTCTGGAGGGCCACCTGTAAGCTAATGGATGTTACTTTGGATTTCTCATCTTCCTACTAGTAGTAGAACAAGTCAATCAGATCCTAACTAATTTTCTCTGGCACTTTGTCAATGCTCACCACAGTGACTGGGCTGAGCTCTTGCCTTGGGCCGAATTCTTTTACAATAACCACATGATATAGTGTAAAAGCTTTTTCGGATGCGCTTCCCTCTAGTAGCTGGAATCCCAAAAATACGTTGATTCTGGAGCAACCTCCAGGTGGTCCAGAGTAACAATATTACACTTACGTGTTTACAATTAAATTCATTCTAAAAATATTTTTTAAGTGCTCATGCACTAACAACATAAAAAACTTTTAAAAAACTTTTTAAAAAACTAAAGTACTAATATAACCCACAAAGAGGATCCCAGTGAAAAATAACTTTAAAGGAATGGGAAGCAAAACTCAAATTGTCTGACCTTGAGGTCTCCTTACTGTGGGGTCTCTTGGGCACCGTTTGTAATCTGCTCAGCGTCTGAGGCAATTTATGCAGTTCGACGAGGACATTTTTCCCTTGTGGAGTGCTGGAAGTGCACAAGTGTGATTTATCACTAAATAGAAGCTTTAGGATAATGATCGCAATTGGATGTGATGTTTCATGCAATACAGAGTGATGAAGGGAGGTAACAGAAGCTCACCTCAAGCAAAGACCTGTAGAGCTGATCAAACACCGCTAGGGGGCAGTAGAGAGGTCGTACCAGCCAAGTCAGAGACAACCAGAAAGCAGTGTCAGAGGGGAAGGCAGGAGCAAGATCTGAAGCAAGCCAGAGGTCAAAAAGTCCGTCGGGAGCGTGATAACTAGAGTACGAGATGAAAGCACAGCCAGAAATACACCAAAAGGTCAGAGCCAGACAGAACAATCCAAAACAAGAACAAAAGACGGATGGACAGGTCAGATTTCAAGCAGAGAAGTGTCTCTCTGAATTATTTCTCCCGTCTCTAGGTACCTGAGCTATTACCATACCTGAGGTTGGACCGAGAGAGAAAATCCCTACTCTAACAATTTGGAGGCCCCAGCGAGATTATATTCTCCTTCAACTTTCATTCCAGACTGAACAAGGTTGCCTGACTCCTGTCCCAGAGAGGGAAAAATGTAAGTGAGCAATTGCTTGCATTTTTTTTCTGGCTCTCAAGACAAGGTGGTTGGTAGATCAGTCTGCAGAGATTTTCTAATGGGAATCCCCCAGGTAGAAAATATTTACATTATTTGTTATTATCTTGTTGTCTCCTCTTATCTGCTGTTATCTGTTGTCAGCCTTGTCTAAATTGTTTGATTGTCTGATTATCTGTTGGTCCAAAGTAAGTCCAGTTAAAGTGAAAGTTCTGCTAATCTCTGTTACATGTTGTTTGTTTTGTTTGTCAGTTTGTCTGGATCTTTAAAGATTGTTCATGTTGAGTTGATTATAGCATGAATATGTCTGATTATAAAAACTGCAGGTATTGAGAATAGAGTTCATTATTATGCTTTGCTATTCATGCTCTACGTTTCTTAAGGGTATGCCACACTGAACAATATCGCTAACGGGATCGCTAAAAAAACGTCACTATTTAGCGATCCCGTTAGCGATGTTGTTCAGTGCGGCATCTGCCAGCGACGAGCTTCCTGCTGTGATCTCGCTCGTCGCTGGAATCGTTCCGGACCCTATTTTCTCGTCGGCGCTCCCGCTGGGTAAGTATATATCGCTAGTGTGGCACCTTTTCTTAGCGATTTAGCGGTACTTTTGTACCGCTAAAGTCGTTAAGAAGATCGCTAACGGCGATAGCGTCGTTAACTATATCGCTAAATGTGGCCGCACTTAGCGATATAGAAACAATCCCGCTAGCGATCGCATTAGTATGCGTCGTTATCGTGATCGTTAGCGGGATTGTTTAGTGTGGCAGTACCTTTACACTTATTGCTATTTTTGCCCTGCTTCTGTTGGCTGATTACAAAATCATGTTTTATTGGTGCCTTGCCAGTTGAGATGACCAAATTTGTCCGGGTTCCCTCTTATTTTGCAAGCTATAGTGCTTGCCAAATAAGCTGGAGAGGGAACTCGGCTTCCTGGATCGCACCAGCTGAACAGCTGATCGGCGGCGCAGCTGCATGTGTTGCAGCTATGTGACAGTCACAGCATATCACACAGCCACGACTGTGGCTCAATCAGATCTGCTCCCGTTGGGTTCTACAAAGCAGTAGAAAGCACAACTGATAATTATGATGCTGCCTGGAATGATTTAGAGCCATTATGCCATACATCTGCTGGAGTGCTATTGGTTGAGAAAAGAATAGCAGTTCCAGAAGATTAAAAAAACCTACAGAGTCAGGGTGACAATTTGTAGCAAGACTACTTTTGGTGGCCAAGAAGCTGACAGAGGAATTAGTTTCCGGGTTACCTGAAGTATTCCAGGGACCAGATGAATCCAATGACAGATTTCATGCAAGATGCACCTCAGTATTCACAGATCATGATTACAAATTGAAAAATCCTAGGGAAGCTAGGTTTCTTAAAAATATGTGCCTGACAGGATTAAGAGAAGATCTGAGAACAGAAGTGATGAGAGTAAGACTTGAATGTATATATGCCACGCTATAGCAATCCCTTTTTTCCCTGTTCCGGGGGATAGAGGACCAGATCAACAGACGGAAAGCAAAGAAGCAGCAAAAACTCACACCTGTCATGGTGAATATACTTCCGGGTGCATTTAATAATGCTGTGAAAACAGCGGCGCAAGCTGCAGGTATACATCACAGGGGAGAAGGAGGGAAAGAAGAGGAGAGATAGGGTGATTGACCCAGAAGAGTGCAAGCAAAAGGGACTTTGCTTTGGGTGTGGTCAGAGAGGACATATCAAAGGAACTTCCCCAAAGATAAGAAAACCAAACCAGAACAGACCCATGTTTCAATGGTAACAAAAGAGGAGGCAGGAAACAAATTAGACTAGGAATTTGTCAGACCCCAACATAATTCTGTAATAGCGGTATGTGTAGCCCAGCTGCGCTTGGTGCCACATGTACCCAGGAGGATGCATGAAAGGTAATTCACAATCACCTGATAAGCACACAACACTTGACATTTTTCCTGGTTCCACCAGAGGGAGCCCTTGAGACAGCAGTGAGATGAAGACAGTCTAGCTGAACGTTAGCTAGTCGTTGGTGTTACCTCAGAACAGCAGAAGATCTCAGAACGCAGTTACCTCAGACGAGCTGTGAGGGAGAGATAAGAACTCCTCAGAACACCGGGGAGAGACTCCTGTCAGATTAGCCTGAGGGCTGAGGAAGTTTGAGCGAGAAGCTGACATCTACTGCTGCCTGTGCTTATCTTAAGTGTGCAAGTAGGACGACAGGCAAGTGGAGAAAGGAAAAGAGAGAGTGACAGAGGTCAACCAGCATTGATAGCTAACCTCCACTCTGCACTACCGGACACCGGGTCCGAGCTTGCTAGTATCTTCACAGCTAGTGGGAAAAACCGGAGACCTGGACTTCAAGTCGCAGTTGCCCAGCAGTGCTGATACGTAACTGAGGTTAGGAGGACGGGGTCTGGCAGGTACCGCCATAGAGACACTGTTCTGTCCACAAGAAGACCTCATCACAAGATCAGCCGGGCGTAGCAAGGAGAAGGAGTTAAACGTTGTTATATGCAAGTTAGAAACTCACACACATCAAAAAGTAAGGAGGCCTTATACCTACTCAGTGATTACTGGACGTGCATCCTCCACCCTGAGCACCTTCCCGGGACGTGCCTGCAAATATCACCAGTAAAGGTACGGAAAGAGACTCATTGTGTGTGTCTGCCTTATTGCTTGCACCCCCTGCACCGTCATATACCTCGAGGGATCAGTCTTACCTGTGGAAGACTTAACACCTTGCTGCCCAGTAACAACCCACTCAGAGGATTCACCTGCAGCGCTGGTCACCCTGATCAGAAACCACAGGTGGCGTCACGAACATTTCTAAATCCCCTGTAAATATCCCCCTTTGAATGAGGCCCAGGGCGACGGACCGAGCTGCGCTACCCGTGACCTCTCCCCATTGAAGTGAACGGGCTTGGTGCCGAGTACCCCAAGCCCTGTACGTGCGACTCAGGTACACCCACAGGATGGTCCAAAGGCTATCACACAACTGCATCTTCCTAATGGGAAACAATTAAAATGCTTGATACGGGGGTGAGACGTACTATTATAAGGAAAAAGGATATGCCACAACGATCCATGACATAAAAAACAGTCCAGGGCTTAGGAGCAGGTGGAACAGTTCATCCTTTGTATGAAACAGAACCCATGAATGTGCGGATAGCACGTACTACAGACTTGTGTGCCCAAATGGCCTTTAAACTTGGTAGGTGCTGATATCTTGAATACAATGGATGCATTTATTAAGTTTGGGAAAAAAGGCATTACTGTTATAGGCCCATTGTCGGAAGCAACTGTCATGGTTTGCTGAGTTTGTGGGAAAAGGTAGGTTTAGGGTTAATTTGGATGGTCTCACTCTGGGATTCTGGGAGGCTTCTTATAGCCTCATTGTGGAGCCATTCCCTGTCGCTTATACTTTGACCCTTGGCCGAGTGTGTGTGACCCTGTGCTTTGTGCTTGTGATTCTCTATGCTTGCTTGGTTTTGACTTGGTTCTGTTCCTGTTACGAGTTCTGCCTGCCCCTCCTGTACTACGTTGCTATCTCGTGTATGACCCCTTTCCTTTGTCCTGACAATTCTCTGTTTACCCCTCCTGTACTGTGTTGCTATCTCCGTAAATAATAACTTAGTAAAAAGGAAAAGGGTGGCTTACCAGCAGGGAGACGATAATGAGGACTAGTACTCACAATATATATAATAAAAAACAAATTGCCTTTATTAATCAATGGCACAATACAAATGACCAAAAATATGTGTCATAAAACAGAATATAATAAAATGAGGCAAACACAGCTGATAAAATTAGTATATATATACATATAACAGTATACCAATGTGATAATTAATATAAAAACATAAGAATAATATATATATATATATATATATATATATATGAGTATGTCACTGATAGGCTCAATAGATATAACCAGGCAGTAGTCCACAAAGGAGTGTATATAAAATAGGACCCAAAAGAACACTATGTGTGACGAACCTACAAAATAAAAGTGACCATGGAATACCATGTGTGGTGAAACATAATGCTAATTAGAATGTGCAGCAATGCAAAGTGGAATACTAAAACCGTGCACAAGAAAAATGCCCCAAAAGACCTAAAAGTTTGGACACACCTTCTCATTCAATGATTTACTGTATTTTCATGACTATGAAAATTGTAGAATCACACTGAAGGCATCAAAACTATGAATTAACACATGTGGAATTATACATTACACTTTACAAAAAAGTGTGAAACAACTGAAAATATGTCTTATATTCTAGGTTCTTCAAAGTAGCCACCTTTTGCTTTGATTACTGCTTAGCACGCAGAAAAGGTGAACGGATGGACTCTACATGCCTGGTTCCCACCGTGAAGCATGGAGGAGGAGGTGTGATGATGTGGGGGTGCTTTGCTGGTGACACTGTTGGGGATTATTCAAAATTGAAGGCATACTGAACCAGCATGGCTACCACATCATCTTGCAGCGCATGCTATTCCATCCGGTATGCGTTTAGCTGGACCATCATTTATTTTTCAACAGGACAATGACCCCAAACACACCTCCAGACTGTGTAAGGGCTGTTTGACCAAGAAGGAGAGTGATGGGGTGCTACGCCAGATGACTTGACCTCCACAGTCCCAGACCTGAACCCAATCAAGATGGTTTGGGGTGAGCTGGACCGCTCACGCTTCAATTTAGAATAAATCCCCAACAGTGTCACCAGCAAAGCACCCCCACACCATCACACCACCTCCTCCATGCTTCACGGTGGGAACCAGGCATGTAGAGTCCATCCGTTCACCTTTTCTGCGTGCAAAGCAGTAATCAAAGCAAAAGGTGGCTACTTTGAAGAACCTAGAATATAAGACATATTTTCAGTTGTTTCACACTTTTTTGTAAAGTGTAATGTATAATTTCACATGTGTTACTTCATAGTTTTGATGCCTTCAGTGTGATTCTACAATTTTCATAGTCATGAAAATACAGAAAAATCTTTGAATGAGAAGGTGTGTCCAAACTTTTGGTCTGTACTGTATATACATGTATGTGTGTGTGGCTATATATATCTAATATATCCTTACCTTGTAATGTCTTCACGTCCTGTTACATCAAGATGTGTCCGGATCCCAGAATTCCAGGCGGCGGAAGTTTACCGACTGCCATATTGGGACACCCAAGTAATGAGTGTCTAAATATGCATTCGCAATGACTATTAACAAATTACAAGGACAGATCCTCAATCGAGTGGGTATTTATTTACCTGAACCAGCCTTTGGACATGGACAGCTATACCTTGCTTTCTCCAGAGTGAAGCAACGCTCCCATGTCAAAGTGAAAGTTATTAATACACCACTTAAAGGAAAGTTGTTATGTAATAGTGATAATGTTAGGGGTCGAGTTCCTGCTACTGCACTAGGGGAATCTCGAGCCATCCCCGCTGCGGTCTCCATCCATCTCCGGCCGCAGTGGAGCCTGCTCAGCAGAGACGTTGGTCCCAGCATCTCGCCCAGTCTAATACTGTGCAGAGGATGACTGCAGCCTCTCCAGGTCCTGCCATTGTAACCAGTGCAGGTCAGCAGCAAGCAGACGTAGTTGGGACTAAGTTCTGTGTTTTCCCTTCTGAGCATGCCCAGGGTAAGATCTCTCATAGGAGATCAGGGGTCACATGCTCAAATACTGCAGCTGTGTAGCCCAGCTGCGCTTGGTGCCACATGTTACCCTGGAGGATGCATGAAAGGTAATTCACAATCACCTGATATTCATTCACACTTCACATTTCCCTGGTGCCACCAGAGGGAGCCTTTTAGAATACGCAGGTATATAAGGGTGTGGAGAGATAGAGCAGAGAGGAAGAAGGCAGTCTAGCTGAACGTTAGCTAGTTGATGGTTGTACCTCAGAGAGACGAGCCGAGAGGAAAGTTACCTCAGAGCGTGCGGACTGATAGTCCCCTAGGGAAGTGGAAAGTGACTCTCGAAGTGAGCATAGATCAGTCTGATGGAAGGTCCTGATAGCTACTTCGGACAGAGCCTAAGAAGGAAGTGAAAGAAAGGGAACTGCAGTATTTGTAAGACCGAGTCAACTGAGGTATTGTTAGAGAGCGAGCGTGCCGACGCTTGGAGAGCGGTGAAGAGAAGGAAGCTGACATCTACTGCTGTTGTGCTTATGTTAAAGGTGTGAGTAGGACGACAGGCAAGTGGAAAAGGGAAAGAGAGAGTGACTGAGGATGAATAGCAATGATGGCTTACCTCCACTCTGCACTACCAGACACTGGGTCCGAGCTTTCTAGAACCTTCACGGCTAGTGGGAAAAACCGGAGACCCTGCTGGACTTCAGGTCACAGAGGGGCCCAACAGTGCTGATACGTAACCGGGGTCAGGAAGAACACGAGTCTGGTCAGCGCAACCATTGGAGACTTAGTTCTGTCCAAAAGAAGGCTCCACCACAAGATTAGCCGGGCGTAGCAAAGAGAACGGAGTTAAACTTTGTTTCATGCAAGTTAGAAACTCACACACATATAGACGTAAGGAGGCCCTACACCTACTCAGTGATTGCTGGACGTGCATCCTCCAACCTGAGCAGCTTCCCTGGACGTGCCTGAATCTACCACTAGTAAAGGTACCGAAAGAGACTGTCTTGTCTGTGTCTGCATTATTGCTCCTGCACCCTGCACCGCCATATACTCCGAGGGATCAGTCTCACCTGTGGGAGACTTAACACCTTGCTGCCCCAAACCCTCAGAGGATCTACACTGCAGCGCTGGTCATCCTGACCAGGAACCACAGGTGGCGTCACGAACATTTCTATAAATCTACATTCCCCTGTAAATATTCCCCTTTTAGTGAGCGCCCAGGGCAACGGACCGAGCTGCGCTACCCGTGACATCCCCCAGTGAAGTGAACGGGCTCGGTGCCGAGTACCCCAAGCCCTGTATGTGCGACTCACAGCGACCTCCCATTGGTCCTCCATGAAGGTCCTGAAGCTGCTGTAGTTCTGGAGCAGCTTTCCATTGGTCCTTTCCGGAAGGTCCTATACTTGCTTCTATATAAGGCTTGCATGGCCGCACAGCCATGCGCTAGTATCAATCCTGTTATGTGCTTTGCGCCAGTGTGGTCATGTACGCATGTGGTTAGGGCTCGGCTGAAATAAGCCCCTAGAATACCGGCACCTCCGTTGAGGAGTTTTGTATGCACATGTTTAGGGCTTGGCAGAAATAGCCTCTAGAATGCCGGCTACTCCAGTGAGGAGTTGGTTGTTTGCATTACTGTCTGCATGACCACGGACTGCTATCCGCTCTGCAGTTATCTGTGTATTCCTGTGGGGTTAACAGGACACAGTCTCTACCATAGCGACTCTGTGGAGTAACAGAGTTCGCTCATACCGCCATATAGTGCCACTGTATCTATGTCAGCAACTCTGTGGTGTAACAGAGTTCGCTTATACCGCAGCAGGCTCTGCCTACACGGTGGACCCCGGGCTGCGAACGCATCTATTATTTATATTTATTTGGTGCGTTCCGCAGACCCTAACAGATAAAATTTTTTACAAGGAATGTTGTTTATAAAAATGTTTAAATTAATCTATTTCATTTGTAATATTATTAATAGATACCGTGTATGATTTATAGGTAGATGATGGATAAATATCACATAGATATACAAAGATAGTATAATATATAGATATTTTATATATACATACATATGACTAGACATAGATAGTGGATAGATAGATGCACATACACATAGATAGATGTTTCATAGCTATGAGATAGATATAGATTGTGTAATATATAGACAGATATTTGATATTGTAAGGTGATCACAGGGAAGATATGTGTCATCCAGTTGGTAAAACTTTGTGATATGAACCCAGATTTAATGCTCCAGTGTCACAGATGCTGAGAGACTTAAATTAACTTTAACAGGGCTGGGTTTTTTGTGAACAACTAAAGAGATGGGCAGGACGGCTGTTCACCATATCTCCACCTCAGGGTGTGGTCCATAGAGACAGATATATATAGACATTGTGGCATGGCGACTGGTCATGTGATGGATGGACGGTATGTATCGCAGAGGTGGGTGGCCCGTGATGGAAGCCTGGGCGTGTTTTGCTCAGCAGATCTACTGCTGAGGATTTTGCTATACATTGGGAGGCTTCCAGGTGACTTGGAGAGCTGGGTGGGTCCAGTCACCTACAAACCCACCCAAGGGGTATGTGTCTGAATACCCAAGATTAAAGCCTGTATGTGGTTGTGTGTATCTAAAGGACCTGTGGTGAGGTCATGACCATGTGACCTAACCATGTGATCCTGACCTCACCTGTGGGTGTGGTTATGGCTATGTAACTGAGTTGGGTTTGGCACATGAGTGTGTTGTGGGAGTCTGCCAGTGTGGACAGACTTCCATGTGTCCAGGCGGGACATTACAGAGAGGTCTCTGTGTCTGAAGAGTGAGGCTCCAGAACCGAGCTGAAGTACTGGAGAATTGTACTGTATGTTGCTTTGAGGTTTATGGAGCAATAAACCTGATGAACTTTTTGATAGAAAAACGTGTCCCCTGATTGCCTCTGAAGCAGCTGAGCGAGTTGAAACCTTACAACATACATAGATGGATAAATAGATAGATATGAGATACTTAGATAGATGATATGAGACATATGAGATACATCGATGATAGAGACATACATACATGAGAGATAGATAGAAATAACATACATACATTAATTATAGATTGAAACACAGACAAATAACAGATGATAGAGACATAGATAGATGATAGATCAATATATATATATATAATAGATAGATACAGGGATAGATAGATAGATAGATAGATTTGATAAGATAGATAGATAGATAAGATAGATAGATAGATAGATAGCTTAGATTATAGATATAAAATGTGTGTTTGTACCTATGTGTTGATACCAATGTAAATTAAAAGCACCTTTGTCATAAATTTTTCCATGTTAATAAAATGTTACCTTTACCTACTTTGCTTTCATTTTAACACAGGGGGAGGGGTGAGTGCACATAGGAAGGAGGACACACAGAGGGGAGACAGCTCAAATGAGAGAACACATGAGGGAAGAAGACAGCACAGTGGTAGAGAGATAGAGAAGACAAGGGGGAGCGCACATGGGGTACACAGGTCAAAGAAGAGAGCAGACGGGAGAAGTCAGCACATGGGGAGAGAGTGGATAGGTGGGTGAGCACATAGGGGGGAGAGATTCTCAATACTGCAAAGCCTGCCCCCCTCGTGACATTACCGCCCTCCTGATGCGATAGCATTGGGCCTCCATCTAGTATATTTATATATACGTACCTTTGTTGCCATAAAAGAAGGGGGGCCCCAAGCTGTCAGTGTCCGCCCCTGCTTGAAGTTATATATTTTTTCTCTTTATGTTATTTGTAGTGTTGAGCGATACTGCCCGATATCCTAAAATATCGGATCGAATTGGATCGGCCCGAAACTCAAAAAGTATCGGATATCGCCGATCCGATACCGGAAACCCAATGCAAGTCAATGGGACAGAAATATCGGAACTAAAAAAACCTCTTTCTTTCCTTGTAAACACTAGATATACACACATAGAATATGAGTCGCTCAGCCAGGGCCTGTGGGGTACTCGGCACCGAGCCCGTTCACTTCAATGGGGGATGTCACGGGTAGCGCAGCTCGGTCCGTGGCCCTGGGCGCTCACTAAAAAGGGGGATATTTACAGGGGAATAAAGTATGTACAGTTTGTTCGTGACGCCACCTGTGGTATCTAGTCAGGGTGACCAGCGCTGCAGGGTAGATCCTCTGAGGGGTTGTTACTGGGCAGCAAGGTGTTAAGTCTTCCACAGGCAAGACTGGATCCCTCAGGATAAATGGCGGTGTAGGGGTGCAGGAGCAATAAGGCAGACACACACACGAAAGTCTCTTTCTGTACCTTTACTGATGGTATAGTTGCAGGCACGTCCCGGGAAGCTGGCAGGGTGGAGGATGCACGTCCAGTAATCCCACTGAGTAGGTGTAGGGCCTCCGTACTCCTGTATGTGTGAGTTTCTGACCTGTATGAAACAAAGTCTAACTCTGTCTTCAGTTATACGCCCGGCTGACTTTGTGGTGGAGCCTTCTCTTGGATAGAACAGTGTCTCTGTATGCAGCGTCCTTCTAGACCCCGTCTCTGACCCCGGTTACGTACCACTGCTGGGCCCCTGCGACTTGAAGTCCCACAGGGTCTCCGGTATCTCTACTAGTCATTAGATGCTAGCAAGCTCGACCGGTGTCGGTTGTCAGAGTAGAGGTAGTGATCATGCTGTTTCACCTCTGTCACTCTCTTCCTTCACTCGCCATTTCGTCCTACCGACCCTAACATAAGCACACTAGCAGTAGATAGCTGTTCTCCTTTCTCTTCACCGCTCTCAAGCGTCGGCACGCTTGCTCACTGAACTACACTCAGTGACTCAGTCTGACCAGCTGAGTGGCATCTCCCTCCATATACTGGCCTCCCACAATAAACTAAGCTCAAGCTGTAGTCTTCAGTCTTTCAATCACTGCTGTTCCCTTTCCCTCTTCTCCTTCTAATGCCCGTCTGAAGCAGCTATCAAGACTTCCGTCTAACTGATCTATGCACACTTCAAGAGCTAACTTTCCACTTTCCAAAGGAATTAACAGTCTTTCAACGTTCTGAGTAATCTGAGGTAACTCCCCCTCCACTCATCTCCTCTCATCAAATCAATCTATCCTTGAGGTAGACTGACAAATCTGACTCTGAGGTAGACTAGACAAGATCGACTGCTGTCCTCCACTACCCTTATATATTGTGAGACAGTAAGCATTGTTGATGAATGGTGTGTACATTTCACCTAGTATAAGGGAAATGTGTGCTTTGTAAACTAGTGTTAGGGGAAGGTCACTACACCTTCACATTCACACACACTTGCAGCACAGCCTGAAACTACTCAGTCTTATTTAGGAACCAAGAAGTAGGTGTCTGCAAACCAATCTGAGAGCTATTTAGCCTGGACACAGGAAGTGTTCGGCTCAGAGAAACAGTCTCCAGAGTGTTAGAGCTGTCTTTTAGCCTGGCACAGAGGTGTCCTGGCTCAAGGAGCAGTCCCAAGAGTGTTAGACTGTCTTTAGCTGGACACGAAGGTGTCCTGGACAAGGAGCAGTCTCCAAGAGTGTTTACTTATCTCAGTTTGGGTGCAGGAAGGACCCGACAATAGAGTATTGTCTCAGTGCGAATCCGTGTGAAGAGCAGGCTGAATAGGAGTGGATCTCTCTCAAGTCTGGTCAGGAAGGTGCTTTCAGACACAAGGAGGAGTATCTGTGAAGCTCCATACTGGTAACATATGTGATATGTGTTGTTTTGGGCACAGACTGGTAGAGTCTGGGTCCCGGATAGAGAGGGCCATCTATCTATGTGTAATTAGAGGCTAGACAAGCCCAGGTTTTCTGTTTATGCTTTGTTTTAATCTGTTTGCTGTGGACTTTAATAAAGCTGGTTGCGGCCAGTTTTGCACCAGAACTGCTGTCTGAATGAACTGTTTTCATGCCATTCTGTCTACCCAGACAGCGATCCTAGAGCTAAACCCCTGGAAAGGCTACAATATATACATACTCTTCAAGGGCTCCTGTGGTGGCTCCAGGAAATAGTGAAGGTGTGAATGAATATCAGGTGTGTGTGGGTTTACCTTCTGTGCATCCTCCTGGGAACATGTGGCTCTAAGCGCAGCTGGGCTACACAAATACATATATATAATATATATACATGTCATTGTGACATATATACAGTATACATATATTTATAGTTCATACACTTCTACATAGTAAAATAGCCTCTGATTCAATTGCCAGCTTTTGTGAAAATACAGAACCACCTGACATGAAATGACACATGGTTTACATAGAGTTAACCATGTCTTTTCATGTAGTTTGATATATGGTTTTCACAAACAATTACAGGAGTGTATGTGTGCAAAATTTCACACATGTAGGGGTTAATTAAAGGTGTAAATTCGTTGTAAAAAAGCGCATTTTTTTGCTACGAATTTTACCTTTAATTAACCCCTACATGTGTAAAATTTTTCACACATACACTCATGTAATTGTTAGTGAAAACAATATATCAAACTACATGAAAAGACATGGTTAACTCTATGTAAACCATGTGTCATTTCATGTCGGGTTCTGTATTTTCACAAAAGCCGGCAATTGAATTAGCGCTATTATACTATGTAGAAGTGTATGAACTATAAATATAAATATATATATATATATATATATATATATATGTGTCACAAATTCAATGACTGTATATATATATGAGGTGTAAAATTGTTGAAAAAAAATGCGTGGGCTCCCGCCCTATTTTCTCAACCAGACAGACAAAGCCAGTGAGTGGGGCAGATAATAATAGCCCAGAGAGGGACTATTATTTTTGCCCCCCCGGCTACTAACATCTGCCCCAGACACCCCAGAAAAGGCAAATCTATAATTAGATTTGCCCTTTCTAGCACTTTGCCCGTCTATTCCCATTGCCCTGTAGCGGTGGCGAATGGGTTAATAAGGAGTTAAAGCCACCTTGCTATTGAAAGGTGACTTTAAGCCAGGTTAATAATTGAGAGCTGTCAATTAGACAACTATCAATTATTAATCCTATTGTATGAAATAAAAATAAAACACACACACTTTAATTAAAAATCATTTTAATGAAATAAACACACAGTTTTTGACCATATTTTATTTTACTGCCATTCCTTGCGAAGCCCTTGTTCACCTGTAATAAAAATAAAATAATAAAGCAACATTATTCTTACCTATCCGATGTTCAGTCAGGTCCCCCATGTAATCCTTCTGAAAGGGTTAATGTTTACTGCAGAGACCGCAGCTAATGCTGACAGTCTCACAGTAAACCCCCGACTGAATCATCTCCTCTCCTGGCTGACAGGAGAGGAAGTGGTCAGCATAATTGAATTGCTTCCCACTTTCACTTCAGGTCAGCCAGGGACACCCACAGCATCAGAGGGAATCCCGGCTGACCTGAAGTGAACTGATTAACAAAATAGGGGATCCCCTCTAAAAAAAATAGCGGGGGTCCCCCCTATTTTTGTTAACCAGCCTGATAAAGCAGACTACTGAGGCCTGGTTTTTCAGGCTGTTAAGGAGCCAATATCCATGGACCTTGCAAGCCTGATAATACCAGGCCACAGCAGTCTGCTTATCTTGGCTGGTTAACAAAAATAGGGGATCCCCTCGAAAAAAAATGGTATGGGGTCCCCCCTATTTTTGTTAACCAGCCAGATGAAGCTGAGGCCTGTTTTTTCAGGCTGGTAAGGATCCAATATCCATGGACCTTGCAAGCCTGATAATACCAGGCCACAGCAGTCTGCTTAGCTTGGCTGGTTAACAAAAATAGGGGATCCCCTCGAAAAAAAAATGGCGTGGGGATCCCCCTATTTTTGTTAACCAGCCAAGTAAAATGCAGACTGCTGCGGCCTGGAATTAAAAGACTGTCAAGGCCCATGGATTTTGGCCCTCAACAGCCTAAAAATACCAGGCTGCAGCAGCCCCACAAATGGCGCATCCAAAGATGCGCCAATTGTGGCACTTTACCCGGCTCTTCCCACTTGCCCTGTAGCGGTGGCAAGCGGGGTAATAAGGGGTTAATGTCACCTTTGATTGATCAGTGACAATAAGCCCGGTTATAATGGAGAGGCGTCAATAAGACACCGATCCATTATTAATCATAGTTTGAAAATTAAAAAAAAAAACACAGCCAGAAAAAAGTATTTTAATGAAATAAAACACAACACAGTTTTAATTAATTTTATTTCACGCTCATCCTGCGACGCCATCATTCTCCTGTAAAAAAAACAAAAATAATAAACCAACACAAATACTACCTGTCCGACACAGTCCAAAGTCACGAGTGTCCCACGACGAGTCCAGCTCTGCTACATCTGGATGACAGGCTGAGCCTGACATCCACATAGAACAGAGCTGCTTACCAGTGCTGCGTCCCCGACGGTGACGTCATCCAGACTGGTTTACGGCCAGCTGTCGTGAGAGTACAGCTGGCCGAGATTACCCAGTACCCGGCAGTCACTGCAGTTATCGCGAGATTCTGCACGTGACCGCCAGGGACAGGGTAATGGCGGCCATCCAGGAGGACGTGACCACCGGGGAAGGGATCTTCTGCCAGGTAAGTGCTGACTCTGCTGAGTCCTGACACCTGACAGACCCGACCGACACTGACAGTGACAGTTTCGGGAAGTTCCTGTGTCACGTACTTCGTTCTGTGACACAGGAACTCCCATAGACTTTCTCGGAAAACTCGGATTCCGGTATCCGATATGACAAAAATATCGGAGCTCAGAATCGGAATTCCGATACAGCAAATATCGGCCGATACCCGATAATGGCAGTATCGGAATGCTCAACACTAGTTATTTGTTGTCCTTGTCTTTCCCTCTTCCTAATGTTTCTTTCCCTTCCACTTATCCGGGTGAATCAACAAGATCAACAAATGCGGATTATCCCAGAAGAGATGGTTCATTACTCTATCCTAGAAGAACTGAGAAGAGTGATAGCCTCTGGTGATCATATGTGTGTGAGTAAATGAAATAATGCAAAATGACGAGCATAATATCTTTGAATGTTGAGGGGCTTAACTCCCCTAGAAAAAGGAGGCTTACCCTTCAGGAGCTGAAGTCCCAGAGGGCCGACATTGCCTTCCTTCAGGAGATACATTACGATAGGTCAGGTACTTTCAAGTTTGCCCTCAACTCTTTTCCTGGCTCTTATTCTGCTTTTACCAATCATAAGAGAGGGGGGGTGGCCATCTTGATTGCAACAGGTTGCCTTCTACAAGTAAATAAATCATACATTGATCCTGAGGGTAGATATTTCATTTTGGAGGCTTCTTTGAAGGGAAGACCCATCATCCTATGCAACTGATTTTCCCCAAATTCTGGTCAGATCAATAATAATAACAATAATAATTTCATTTCTATAGCGCCAACATATTCCGCAGCACTTTACATTATAGAGGGGACTTGTACAGACAATAGACATTGCAGCATAACAATAAACACAGATCAAAGTAGATACCAAGAGGAATGAGGGCCCTGATCAAAGCTTAAGGGTATGCCACACTAAACAATATCGCTAACGGGATCGCTAAAAAACGTACTATTTAGCGATCCCGTTAGCGATGTTGTTCAGTGCGGCAGCTTCAGCGACGAGCTTCCTGCTGTGATCTCGCTCGTCGCTGGAATCGCATACGGACCCTATTTCATCGCTGGCGCTCCCGCTGGGTAAGTATCTAATCGCTGTGTGGCACTTTTCTTAGCGATTTAGCGGTACTTTTGTACCGCTAAAGTCGTTAAGAAGATCGCTAACGGCGATAGCGTCGTTAACTATATCGCTAATGTGGCCGCATTTAGCGATATAGAAACGATCCCGCTAGCGATTCATTAGTATGCAACGCTAACGAGATCGCTAGCGGGATAGCTTAGTGTGGCAGTACCTTACAATCTATGAGGAAAAAGGGAGACACAAAAGGTAGATGGTAACAATTGCTCTCATTGTTCGGACCAAGTTTGTGAGAAAGGTTTTTCCCCTGATCTATAAACTTCTCCGGCAGCTTTACTGGTGGTGGCGATTTTAACATTTCTTTTCAGAAATATCTGATAGACAATCTATTAATAATAATCCCCATCATAAAATCTGATTAGATTAGCAAGGACTTTAGAAAATTAATTGGGGCAACTCCTTATTTGAATTGTGGAGAATAGATCTCCGTGGGGATAGAACCTTCTCTTCTATTCTCCCCCTCATCATACTCATTCTAGAATTGATTACTTTTTTGCAATATATTGACCCTTAAGATGATGGCGAAGGCTGAGATGGGCCAAATTACCTGGTCTGACCACGCCGGTGGTGTTGGACCTTAAATCCACTCAGCCGTTTACCAGAGTGCCACTGGTGGTTGTGTGAGGGTAGCCGGGGCCGTAGTCGTGGCTGACATAGATTGCTCAATCACGCCCTGGTCTCCCACCACATGCATGCAATGTCCCCTTTGCAGCATACCTTCTTAAACGCCTTCTGAACCATCAGGGTCCTCTCTGATCTGTTGTGGGTTCACTCCTGATGGTTTCATACAAAGAGAGACCGAGTCCAGTTTCAACTTGTAGCAAACAATTTTACTTGAATACATTCTCAGTATGTCCAGCTCAGTTACAGTAACATCACCGGGAACATCACACTACACATCCTTGTCTATTTCTGTGCTTTCCCTCACTAGACTGCTCCCAGGTCGTACCGATTCGTCCGGTACCGCAGCATTCTTTCTTTCCAACTTAACTACCCTCAGGAGTTCCCCTGTCCGTTTTGCCACAGACATAAGGGCATCTGCCCACGTAGACAGCTGCCACATCTTGGTGCTGCCCTGCATTCCTCTGCTGCTGTGACCTTCGGTTCTCAAGCCCTGGACGTCTGGGCTCCTAGCTTGAACGTTACGTGGTCAATTGCGTTGCCTGGTTCTAAGGCCCTGCTGATCTGTCTGGGTTCCCTGGCCCTACTGACTAAAATGCCGGGAACTCGCTGGCTTACCCACAGTTGGCCCCTCCTAAGTTAACTGTTGCGTATCCTAATCTAAGTGTGCTAAAATGCCCCCTTCTAGTGGGCTAACTATATTACTACTCTTTCCCTGAACAATAATATACATATAGCAGCATTAAGTACATAACATTATTTACAAAATAAGATATTCAGAACCGGGACGTGTTTAGGGCATCAGTCTCTGTGACTCATTACAGGTGAATGAATTCTAATTAAGGACCCAACTATCCGGAAGACTTATAGAATCATAGAATCATAGAATGGTAGAGTTGGAAGGGACCTCCTGGGCCATCTGGTCCAACCCCCTGCTCAAAGCAGGATTCTCTAAGTCATCCCAGACAGATGTCTGTCCAGCCTCTGTTTGAAGACTTCAGATGAGGTCTGACCAAAGAGGAGTAGAGGGCAATAATGACCTCACGTGATCTAGACTGTATGCTTCTGTTGATACATCCTAGAATTGTATTTGCCTTTTTTGCTGCTGCATCACACTGTTGACTCATGTTCAGTCTGTGATCAATTAGTATACCCAAGTCTTTTTCACATGTGCTGTTACTTAGCCCTACTCCTCCCATTCTGTATATGCTTTTTTCATTTTTATTTCCCAGATGTAGTACTTTGCATTTTTCCCTGTTAAAATCCATTCTGTTAGTTGCTGCCCACTGCTCCAGTTTATATATATCTTTTTAATCTCTCTCTCTTCTCTAGTATTAGCTACCCCTCCTAGCTTTGTGTCATCAGCAAATTTGATCAGTTTACCCTCAATTCCTTCATCTAAATCATTGATAAAGATGTTGAACAATACAGGGCCCAAAACAGAGCCTTGTGGTACCCCACTTGAGACATTCTTCCAACTGGATGTGCAGCCAACTTTATTGAACCATCTCACTGACTTATTCCATTTGAATGAGGACTCGGTTTCTTCCCCTTCAGTTCTGTGGGAGGCCCATAAGGCCATCATGAGAGGGTACTGTATCAAAGAAGACTGTAGATTAAAAAAATGCTACATTTTAATTTAATAAATTGACTTCTCAATTAGCTAGGGAGGAAAGTAGATTAGAATCCTCACAGAGGGTGAGGCTGCCAAATAAAGTTGTGGCAATTAGGAATAAACTAAATTACCTCTCAATGCGTAAAGTGGATAAACTCCTTCTTTATACTAAACAAAAATATTGTGAAAAGGGTAAGCTCATAAACTCTTGGCTAGACTATTGAGAAATAGAACCCTGAGCGCCCACTCCCAGGCTCTGAGAGGAGCGGACAGCACGATCCAGTATCACCCAATGGTAATTTCGGAAAATTTTTATAATTTCTATAGAAAATTGTATAATAAGGCCCTACGGGTGGTAGGAGACACGATGAGAAAAGGATCACAGCAGCATGAGAGGGAGAGCGGCTAGGCTTAATGATAAGTCCCGGAACGTCCGAGACCTACGGTCTGAGAAGGATTGGCAGTCGCATCCATTAGTTTCTCCTAGGATGGGGAGCATCAGGAAGAAGCTAGCATGGCTACTCAGGGAGCTCCGGTACTGGAGGAAAAGGTACGGGAATGAGAAATGGCAGGAAGGATCAGGGACAGTTCAGGGAAAGGAATGTCCTTGAAGTATGAAGAATATGGTGCCGTGTCTGTGATAAAACTGGACGAGCTCAGTAAAGTTGTTTTATTAAAAATGGACTTCATTCATTCAGACCTTCATTGTGGGGTGCGGAATGACTCTGGAATACAGCAACCTGAGGAGGACTTGAATTCATAAGTGAGTGAAATACATCGCACACACACCACAACAGAGAAGAGACACTTTGTTAATGCAGCGGGGCGCCAAGGTGTGCCGGAACAGCAGCCTCTCGCCATGGCTATCAGCTTGGCCCCCGTTACAGTGCTATTGATTACACAACACATATTTATTTTGATGCAAGGCAAAACTTGTCTAAAAAGCTCTGTGTCTCTATTGAAAGCCCTTTTTATTCCAATAGGTCTTTTGTGAGTTGCAGCTTTATTCCTGATCCATGATATTTTGTTATTCTCTCTTTACACCATTGCGAGATATTTTATATACAGAGCATTTACGCATGTTGGCATCCTTGTCCCTGTGATGTAGAGCCATATCAATACACGGCTCAATAGAGAATAAGCACAACGGATCAGGTATACTATTTGCACGATTAGCACTTTATGTTTGATAGGTGTTTGGTGGTGGCTTTTTATAAGGAGCCCTGCAGAGGGCCAATGAGGGTCAGTCGACGTGGAGCGGGGGCGCCATTTCGCTTCCCAGGGTGCCAACCTCCGCTGTAAGGAAGAGATTTCTATATAGGGTAAGGCACTATCTATCCTCCCTAGATAATCCCTCTGTGCTAGTTACTAATTTGGCACTAAATCTATATATCTTTTGTACTGTGATGATTCAAGTTCACTGACAGCACTGGTATCAGACCCTCCTTTACTCCTTTTTTTATATACATAAAATGACTTTTTGGTTTCTTGATACTTTTAAAATTCAGCAATAAAGGTTATTTTTTAAGGGTTTTTTGCTCCTATTGTTTTTCAAGTTCTCCCATACCAAATACGCTAACTCATTCTTATCTAACTCGCATCCCGGGGAAGGATCCATTGAATTGCTCAAACTACCGTCCGATTGCGTTATTAAATTCTGATTTGCAAATATTCACTCGTATATTGGCCAATAGATTAAATTGTTGGCTTCCTCAATTTATTAATAAGGACCAAGTGGGATTTGTTCCTAATCGTCAGGAGGAGAGAACACTAGAAGGGCAATAGACTTAATACAGGTCGCTAGTAGAAATAAATTGCAGTCTATCATCGAGCCTGGACGGCGTTCCCCCATCTTAATTGGTCCTTTCTATTTGAGACACTGAAGGTTTTTGGCTTCTCGGGCCCTTTCTAGCAGCTATAGGAGCTCTGTTTAGTTCCCTTCAGCCTATATTAAACTTCCCTTTATTACTAAATAAAGCTGCCCTTCATCCCCTCTATTATACGTCTTATGTAATGAACCTCTAGCGGCAATGATAAGACAAAATCCAAACATTTTGGGAATTGAGGTACGGAATAAAGTGTTTAAGATCTCCCTATTCGCAATCGCAGACGATGTGCTTTTAACCCTAACCAACCTTCATATTACTCTGCCTAACCTGATGGAAGATATAAAAAAGTATGGAGAATTATCGGGGTATAAACTAAATACTTCAAAAACATAAGCCCTCCTATTAAATATCCCTCCTGATGTTCTGGATCATTTAAAACTAAATTTTAAATTCAGATGGAAGTTGGAGGCAATTAAATATCTAGGATTTTACCTGTCTTCTTCTTATGGTAACCTATATAGCACTAATTTTCCACCACTTTTGAGTGACTTAAAGAAACTGATGGGATAGATGGAAACCACTCTCGCTCTTACTAATTGGTCGTATTACTTCAATTAAGATGTCCCTCCTTCCCAAGTTACTTTATTTTTTGAGACCTTACAGGTCAGAATCCCCATGAGTGAATTTAAATCCCTTCAGGCAGCCATGCTGAGGTACATTTGTAATGACAAGCGTCATCGGATCTGTAAGCGTGTCCTCGTCTCTCTTAAAACCCAAGGGGGTCAATCAGTCCCTGACATTATTAAATACTATTTGGCCGCTCACCTAAGTAGAATTCCCTCGTGGGCTTCGTTATGGGCATACAACAAATGGACAGAAATAGAAAAATTATGGTTAGCTCCAACTCACCCAAACTCACTATTATGGTTAAATAAGTCCATTAGAACCCGGAGGGTCTATTGGGTCCTATACGGTTCACGAGGAAGATTTGGTTTTCTTGCATGAGGAGGTTTAATTTGGCCTCCCCTAACTCGCCAATGATTTCATTCATATTTCATCCCCTGTTGATAAACAGTTTGGATCATGCGATGGCTCACCCCTGGTCCTCTGCGGGTTTGTTTAGGTTTGCAGACCTTATAGACGGGAACACGTTGGAGCTCCTGAAATTTGATGATGTCAAGTCCAAGTTTGCTATTACTAACAAAGAGTTTTTACCAGTATATACAGATAAAATACTTCGCCTCTTAACTTTATGGATCTTCAGACATATATAAAATATTGAGTTTTCCCAAAGAGGGCAACAATTGCAACAGTCCTAGATGTGCAAATAGGAATCTATTCTGGGAAGGGGACTATCTCCTCAAAGCTGGAATATTATTTGGAATAAAGCAGCCAAGTCCTCTATTTGCACTCTTTACAAGGAAAATCAGTATAAAATTCTAATGTTCTGGTATTGTACTCCTGACCTCCTCCACAGATTGAAGCCCTCAATTTCAAATATGTGTTGGTGTTGTGGCTCTGATGTGGGCACGCAGTATCATATTTTTTGGTCTTGTCCTGGGATCACGGGTTTCTGGGAAGACATGAGACTGTTAACTTCCAAGGTTCTTTATGTGGAGGTGAAACTTGAGCCGACTATATATGTGTAGCCCTGGTGTTAGGCACACGCAGTACCCTGGAGAGTGTGTGGCGAGACAGCAGTTTAATGCTCAATACCCATTCACTCAACATACACTAGACACACCCTTAGGGTAGTGTAGTTACTTTTTAGGGAGTGGTCAAGGTGTATGTTTGTTGAGTGATTTTAGTCAGTGTGTTTCCTGTCTTCGGACAGAGCAGACGTCTGGAGTCTAGCTGGAGGGAGGAAGCTGTCCAGATTGCTCTATCATCAGTTCAGAACGTGGAGGCTAGTACAGGTGGTCTAATTCACCTCAGCCTAGTCAGAGCTGTACCTCACCTGAATACATTGAAAGAAAGAAGAAGCTTAGTGCAGAAAGACTTCAGTCACCTGTCTAAAGGACAGTGAAAGGTTCAGAGACGTGCTCCTGCCTAGTGATAACTGAGAATCTGTAACTAGCTCTGAAGGAAGCGAATGAAGGAAGTGACTACCCGACTTTATGCAAGTGTGAGTGTTTATGCTACCAGCGAGGACAAGGCGAAAGGCACAGTGGAAAGATTATTGGAAAGGTGCTTTTGGATTGAAGAAGTCCTGCACATTGCAACCGGTCACTGGGGACTGAAGGATCACTATTAGCTTCAAGCATAGTGGTAAGAAAACCAGGGATTTACCGGACCTTAGGTCGCGGCAAACAGCCCCATATAGTCAGTACGTAACTGGGGTCAGGGGGAGTGAAGACTTTGAGTCCGTGCACGACAAGACAGGAATTCAGCTCTCTCGCAGGAAGGCTCCTACCACAAAACTGACTGGGCAGTACAGCTATGGATTAGCTGGAGTTATTGAGGGAACTACGCTTCAGGCTGGTTGTACTCATTGTGTTGAAAGTAAAGGAGGCCCCTAACTTGTCCAGCTGCTGTCTCAAGATACACTCTCCTTGGATCAGCCTCCCTGGGACCTGCCTGAACATCTTACAAGTAAAGGTATGGAAAGACGCTGACCGTGTGAGACTGTGTTATTTATCTGCACCCGACTTCACTAACTTCATAGACTTTGAGGGACCAGTCCCACCTGTAGGGGACCCGACATCTAGCTGCCTCACCATCCCTCAGAGATTTACAGCAGCGCTGGTACAAATTACCAGAAGACTACAGGTGGCGTCACGAACTGTAAATATATCTATCCCCTGTAAATATTCCCCCAACATACGCCAGACCGCTAGGGCCACAGACCGAGCCACCGCTACCTGTGACAATCCCCATAGACTTCTACGGGCTCGGCTCTGAGTACCCCATTGCCCTGGTAATCCACAATTGTGGTGGCGGGTCGACACAACTTGGCGTCACGAACAGGATGCGAAACTCGCAAAATTGCGAGCCCTGTGTGCCTATGGAATTGTTTTTGTGAAAAGGACTGTTTGCACTTTTGGCGCCAAAAATCGCCATCTTTGTCGCCATATTCGCGCCCTCAGGCGCTGGAGAAGAAGGTGGGCGTACCTTCGTGGGCGTCTACCCCCTGTGGCGCAAAGAAAATGCCTGCCCTCTCAAAGTGCTATTACAATATGCGATCCTGCCCTACAGCAAAGGAGGTCCGCCTCCTCTTCACCTTCCCTGCGAGGAGGAGGAGACGCAAACCCCGCCTCCACGGAAGAGACCGGATGTCTCTGGAGGAGGAAGAAGAAAGAATCTTCTGGAACATCATGGAAGCAGGACGTGTGCAGCCGAGCAGGGAAGCGGAGGAAGGCAGGCCCCGTGCCCCAGCCAAGCTGCCACTAGCACCGGAGTTATCCGTGCTCCTGCACCTGCAGCAGGCGTTGCTAGAAACAAAAGAAGAAAATGCACGCCTGAAGAAGATGGTCCAGCACCAACCTGGATTTGAAGAGATCGAGAGACGCCGGCGTACCCTGGAGCAGCGGAGGCTGTGGGACACGGTGATCTCTCCCCTCAACGACCCCCCACGATTCGAGTTACCGAAGATTCTGCTGCCCAAGGCGAAGGAGCAACCGGAGGCTGCCCCGAAAGTACCGATCCTGATCCCACCGGTGAAGCGGTGGAGGCGAAGGAGGTTGAGGAGGTACCGCCAGTTCCGGAACGCCCGCCCGGCCAGGAGGCCGCAGCAGATGATCGATCCCCGACACCGGAGGGGTCCTGTCCGTCAATGATGGAGCAGCAACAGCAGCAGGTTAGTGCGTCCCCAACTGAGCCATTGCGCACACCTGCTTCCTGCTCTGCATCACACCAGCATTGTGCATCGGCATCGCCCCCTGCGTACACCTCCGTATCGCAATCGGTGATCTACTCTGCATCGCAATCGGCGACCCAATCTACATCGCAAGAGTCTGATGCGATCTCAATTGAGCCACTACAAAAGCCTGCTTTTTGCCTAGTATCTTATGCTGCAGCAGCGTCCCCAGAGGAGGACGGGCCCTGCGGCCTAGAGGACCGGAGTGAACCGGCCCTGCAGGTAACCAGCGATGATGACACCTTGCCGGAACCCCCGACATCCCCACCAGCCCAGTGCACACCAGCCACACAGACCCCGATGGTGGAGTCGATGATCTTGGTGCTGGGCACTGGGCCCAGGAATAGGAACAGTCCTGTGCGACCATCGCATTGTTCCAGCCCCCGGGGTGGAAAGTGTATTTGAAGTAAATGAATAAATAGTAAAGAAGAATCGGTGAGATCCATATAGGGTCTACCATAAGTAATATTGTAAAAAGTTTCAGAATGTTTTACAAATTTTTGCACAAGTTGAAGAGTATAACGTATATAATGCATATATATATTTCTAATAGTAGAATGCCCGGCTGGGTAACCAGAAAAAGTTTGCACTTTAGTATTATAATGTGATATTATATTTGTGTCTTTGTTTAACAATGGACTTTGAGGTTGAGGACTGTGCCAGCCCAGAACTTATTTGTACATAGTTGCGCTTCGGTGCTTTATCTTGGTTTTACATAAAACCAGCACAACTACCTCTGAATACAAAAACCCGTGTGGTGTGGCACTGAGTGAGGTCTGCATTCGGATGTCCTGCAGCCCACCCAGGACCCACGTTGAAGGTTTGGTGCGGGTCCTTCACAAGAATACTGTATATTTATTGAATGCTATTTAATATTTGTATTTTTCTCTATATAATGTTTTTGTTTTGCAACGTTCAAGATATCCTCACCTCCCGGATGGGACGAATCAATGTTTATTGTTTAATGTTTTCATGCATAAACAAAATGTCTCTTTGTATTTTACAGCCCGGGAGTGCTGTCTTTTACCATGGGGGAATGTGTAGCCCTGGTGTTAGGCACACGCAGTACCCTGGAGAGTGTGTGGCGAGACAGCAGTTTAATGCTCAATACCCATTCACTCAACATACACTAGACACACCCTTAGGGTAGTGTAGTTACTTTTTAGGGAGTGGTCAAGGTGTATGTTTGTTGAGTGATTTTAGTCAGTGTGTTTCCTGTCTTCGGACAGAGCAGACGTCTGGAGTCTAGCTGGAGGGAGGAAGCTGTCCAGATTGCTCTATCATCAGTTCAGAACGTGGAGGCTAGTACAGGTGGTCTAATTCACCTCAGCCTAGTCAGAGCTGTACCTCACCTGAATACATTGAAAGAAAGAAGAAGCTTAGTGCAGAAAGACTTCAGTCACCTGTCTAAAGGACAGTGAAAGGTTCAGAGACGTGCTCCTGCCTAGTGATAACTGAGAATCTGTAACTAGCTCTGAAGGAAGCGAATGAAGGAAGTGACTACCCGACTTTATGCAAGTGTGAGTGTTTATGCTACCAGCGAGGACAAGGCGAAAGGCACAGTGGAAAGATTATTGGAAAGGTGCTTTTGGATTGAAGAAGTCCTGCACATTGCAACCGGTCACTGGGGACCGAAGGATCACTATTAGCTTCAAGCATAGTGGTAAGAAAACCAGGGATTTACCGGACCTTAGGTCGCGGCAAACAGCCCCATATAGTCAGTACGTAACTGGGGTCAGGGGGAGTGAAGACTTTGAGTCCGTGCACGACAAGACAGGAATTCAGCTCTCTCGCAGGAAGGCTCCTACCACAAAACTGACTGGGCAGTACAGCTATGGATTAGCTGGAGTTATTGAGGGAACTACGCTTCAGGCTGGTTGTACTCATTGTGTTGAAAGTAAAGGAGGCCCCTAACTTGTCCAGCTGCTGTCTCAAGATACACTCTCCTTGGATCAGCCTCCCTGGGACCTGCCTGAACATCTTACAAGTAAAGGTATGGAAAGACGCTGACCGTGTGAGACTGTGTTATTTATCTGCAAACGACTTCACTAACTTCATAGACTTTGAGGGACCAGTCCCACCTGTAGGGGACCCGACATCTAGCTGCCTCACCATCCCCTCAGAGATTTACAGCAGCGCTGGTACAAATTACCAGAACACTACAGGTGGCGTCACGAACTGTATATAAATCTATCCCTGTAAATATTCCCCCAACATACGCCAGACCGCTAGGGCCACAGACCGAGCCACCGCTACCTGTGACAATCCCCATAGACTTCTACGGGCTCGGCTCTGAGTACCCCATTGCCCTGGTAATCCACAATTGTGGTGGCGGGTCGACACATATATCTGTTAAATATTACTCCCAAAGGCATGGGGAGAAATTCAGCCAAGATGTTATTACACATTCTTACGGAGCACACGACAGGTGCAACTTCTCTAGTTGATTTCTGCCTCTAGTCTTAGACGACAACACATTGATACATAAACTACAATCACAACATAGGACATAAATAAGATGTAATAATCATCTAATATCAGGTACAATCACTGATCACCCTCCATACTCACCAGCAGACACGTGAAGGAGAAGCACAATGAGGGGCAACATCCTTCTGACACTGAGATATGAGGGGACTCCGAGGATGAGAAGGTAAGTGTCACCTAAGACAGGTACAATGTAACAATATCAAAGTCACTGGAGGGCGGAGCTCAGCGCTGATTGGACGGGAGGTGCAGCGTCCTCCAATAGGAGAATGAATCTCCAGCTGATCAGCAGAGGGAGGACGGAGAGGTGAGAACCTGGAGGAAGTGAAGTGAAAGCTGGAGATTGTCTGGAGATAATGAAGATTTATAGAAAACTTGTGAGATATCAGAGCCTGGATAAGACGCGTCACATAGTGATCACGGGGAGGACAGAGGCCTCATATACAGTAACAATACTCCGGGAATGAGGTGATAAAGCCTCTGGTCACAACTGAGAAGAATCTGCAGCAGGAGAGGAGACAATAATATAATATTACATGTACGGACCGGGGTCACTGGGATAATAGTGATCACAAAATAGTAAGTTTTCATATATCCTATAATAAGATGTACAGTAGAGGGGCCACAAGGACACTGAACTCAGGAAGGCGATGCTCCAACCAATAAGAGAGGATGCTAGAGCCATAAACTGGGATAAAGTCCTGGATATAAGAACACAAAGAAAATGGAAAACTTTTTTAAACATCTCGAATAAGATCTGAGCACAATATATACAATATGGGAATAAACAAGCGGGAAATAGAAGGAAACTGCTATGGATAAATAGAGCTGTAAGGGGCGCAATACATGACAGAAAGAGAGAAGTAAAGCGAGAGGTGAGAGACGAAGAAATAATACAAGAGGGGAGAGACGAAGAAATAATACAAGAGGGGTGAGACGAAGAAATAAAACAAGAGGGGAGAGACGAAGAAATAATACTAGAGGGGTGAGACGAAGAAATAATACAAGAGGGGAGAGACGAAGAAATAATACAAGAGGGGAGTGACGAAGAAATAATACAAGAGGGGAGAGACGAAGAAATAATACAAGAGGGGAGAGACGAAGAAATAATACAAGAGGGGAGAGACGAAGAAATAATACAAGAGGGGAGAGAGGAAGAAATAATACAAGAGGGGAGAGATGAAGAAATAATACAAGAGGGGAGAGACGAAGAAATAATACAAGAGGGGAGAGACGAAGAAATAATACAAGAGGGGAGAGACAAAGAAATAATACAAGAGGGGAGAGACAAAGAAATAATACAAGAGGGGAGAGACGAAGAAATAATACAAGAGGGGAGAGACGAGGAAATAATACAAGAGGGGAGAGACGAAGAAATAATACAAGAGGCGAGTGACGAAGAAATAATACAAGAGGGAAGAGACGAAGAAATAATACAAGAGGGGTGAGACGAAGAAATAATACAAGAGGGGAGAGACGTAGAAATAATACAAGAGGGGAGAGACGAGGAAATAATACAAGAGGGGAGAGACGAAGAAATAATACAAGAGGGAGAGACGAAGAAATAATACAAGAGGGGAGAGACGAAGAAATAATACAAGAGGCGAGTGACGAAGAAATAATACAAGAGGGGAGAGACGAAGAAATAATACAAGAGGGGAGAGACGAAGAAATAATACAAGAGGGGAGACGAAGAAATAATACAAGAGGGGAGAGACGAAGAAATAATACAAGAGGGGAGAGACGAAGAAATAATACAAGAGGGGAGAGACGAAGAAATAATACAAGGGGGGAGAGACGAAGAAATAATACAAGAGGGGAGTGACGAAGAAATAATACAAGAGGGGAGAGACGAAGAAATAATACAAGAGGGGAGAGAGGAAGAAATAATACAAGAGGGGAGAGACGAAGAAATAATACAAGAGGGGAGAGAGGAAGAAATAATACAAGAGGGGAGAGATGAAGAAATAATACAAGAGGGGAGAGACGAAGAAATAATACAAGAGGGGAGAGACAAAGAAATAATACAAGAGGGGAGAGACAAAGAAATAATACAAGAGGGGAGAGACGAAGAAATAATACAAGAGGGGAGAGACGAAGAGAAATAATACAAGAGGGGAGAGAGGAAGAAATAATACAAGAGGGGAGAGAGGAAGAAATAATACAAGAGGGGAGAGAGGAAGAAATAATACAAGAGGGGAGAGAGGAAGAAATAATACAAGAGGGGAGAGAGGAAGAAATAATACAAGAGGGGAGAGACGAAGAAATAATACAAGAGGGGAGAGACGAGGAAATAATACAAGAGGGGAGAGACGTAGAAATAATACAAGAGGGGAGAGACGAGGAAATAATACAAGAGGGGAGAGACGAAGAAATAATACAAGAGGCGAGTGACGAAGAAATAATACAAGAGGGAAGAGACGAAGAAATAATACAAGAGGGGTGAGACGAAGAAATAATACAAGAGGGGAGAGACGAGGAAATAATACAAGAGGGGAGAGACGAAGAAATAATACAAGAGGCGAGTGACGAAGAAATAATACAAGAGGGGAGAGACGAGGAAATAATACAAGAGGGGAGAGAGGAAGAAATAATACAAGAGGGGAGAGACGAGGAAATAATACAAGAGGGGAGAGACGAAGAAATAATACAAGAGGCGAGTGACGAGAAAATAATACAAGAGGGAAGAGACGAAGAAATAATACAAGAGGGGTGAGACGTAGAAATAATACAAGAGGGGAGAGACGAGGAAATAATACAAGAGGGGAGAGACGAAGAAATAATACAAGAGGCGAGTGACGAAGAAATAATACAAGAGGGGAGAGACGAGGAAATAATACAAGAGGGGGGAGAGAGGAAGAAATAATACAAGAGGGGAGAGACGAAGAAATAATACAAGAGGGGAGAGACAAAAAAATACTACAAGAGGGGAGAGACGAAGAAATACTACAAGAGGGAGAGACGAAGAAATACTACAAGAGGGGAGAGACGAAGAAATACTACAAGAGGGGAGAGACGAAGAAATACTACAAGAGGGGAGAGACGAAGAAATACTACAAGAGGGGAGAGACGAAGAAATAATACAAGAGGGGAGAGACGAAGAAATAATACAAGAGGGGAGAGACGAAGAAATAATACAAGAGGGGAGAGAGGAAGAAATAATACAAGAGGGGAGAGAGGAAGAAATAATACAAGAGGGGAGAGAGGAAGAAATAATACAAGGGGGAGAGAGGAAGAAATAATACAAGAGGGGAGAGACGAAGAAATAATACAAGAGGGGAGAGACGAGGAAATAATACAAGAGGGGAGAGACGTAGAAATAATACAAGAGGGGAGAGACGAGGAAATAATACAAGAGGGGAGAGACGAAGAAATAATACAAGAGGGAGTGACGAAGAAATAATACAAGAGGGAGAGACGAAGAAATAATACAAGAGGGGTGAGACGAAGAAATAATACAAGAGGGGAGAGACGAAGAAATAATACAAGAGGGGAGAGACGAAGAAATAATACAAGAGGGAGAGACGAAGAAATAATACAAGAGGGGAGAGACGAAGAAATAATACAAGAGGGGAGAGACGAAGAAATAATACAAGAGGGGAGAGACGAAGAAATAATACAAGAGGGGAGAGACGAAGAAATAATACAAGAGGGGAGAGACGAAGAAATCAAGGGGAATAAAAATACAAGAGGGGAGAGACAGGAAATATACAAGAGGGAGAGACGAGAAATAATACAAGAGGGGAGTAACAAAGAAATAATACAAGAGGGGAGAGACAAAGAAATAATTACATATGGGAGTGACAAGAATATATAGAGGGAGTAAGAGGCAGGGGGTATACAGCCGCTGCAACTGCATCGGGGCCCGAAGATGGTGTACTGCCCATAGCGTCAGAGTATGCAGCCGCTATGGGGCCACTGAGTCAAGATTACAGGCAAGGTGAGAGGGGCCCGGTGCCATGCAGCATCGGGCCCTTCTCACTCCCTCACGTAATCAAGTGTATACCCAGAGTCGTGGAGAGAGCATCGCACTGAGAGCAGGAGTTCAAAAACGGGGCATGTCATGCAGGGAGACACAATGGTCAATCAACGCTTTCCCCACCAGACTGATGAGAGCGCTCTCTGGCTGTGAGTCGCCCGCCAGGGCCGTGGGGTACTCGGTACCGAGCCTATTGACTTCTATGGGGGATGTCACGGTAGCCACGACTCGGTCCGTGGCCCTGGGCAGTCACCAAAAAGGGGATTTATTTACAGGGGATAATGTTCGTGTAGTGATTCGTGACGCCACCTGTGGTGTCCGGTCAGGGTGACCAGCGCTGCAACTCAGGTCCTCTGGAAGTGATGGCATTCTGCAGCCAGTTGGCAAACCTCCCACAGGTGAGGTTATAGTCTTCCAGGGCAGGTAGATGTTGTAGTGTAGAAATGGTGCTTGTGAATGTAGCAGAGAAAGATGTGCGCCGCTGGAATAATCAGGGAGACAATCCGTGTGCAGTTTCAGGGTTTTTACTCACAGTTCTGTTATGCGCAGTACAGATGCCCGCCTGGTATTGTGTCCTCCGGGAGAGGGGTCCAGCAACCCCCAGGTCCAGGTATATCAGGTCGCACTTTCCAGGACTCCCTTTCAGTATGTTTCTTTCCTGGCCTTCTCTTTCTGTGCTTGTTCCACTCCTCTCTTCTTAGCACCTCACCACGCAGTCTCTCAGTCCCGAAGCTGCGGATCCTGTCGGGTAACAGATTAATTCTGTGCGTCCTTGGCCCTATATAGCTTCCTTCCTGGAGATGCTGCTGGTGGTTAGTAGCGATGACCCATAAAGTGATCACCACTGTCTGCTTACTAGCAGGGCCTGAAGCTTCCCACTAGTCTAGGGGCCGTTCCCTGATGGCCTGGTCCTTCCGATCCTGGATAGGGCGACGGATGGGATATTCACTGTCCGTGCCCTTGGACCCTTTCTCCTCAGTCTGCTTCTTTCTGTCTGGAGGACGAGCTCCTAAAACTAGCTCTCCTCCCCACCTTCACTCCTAAGAGTGCTCTGCTTCCTTAACCTCTCTTCTCCTCTTACTGCTGCCTAAACTCCACCCACCCATACACCCCTTGCTAACCAGCCTGGTATGAGACCATCCTCCCGTAGGGTACGTCCAGATGACCAGCTGATATGGTGTATGTTGGATGCAGGTGTTGGAGTCTAAGGGGGTGCTCCCTCCTTACCTGGGAGTGGGGTGTCACACCTCTGGATGAGGTGCAACACCTCTGTGGTGACTGAACCCTCAGGGGCGCCACAGCGGCAGTGTTTGTCTTCCTGCATGGCGCATCCCAATGGTGAGTACTCACCTGTAGTCAGAGGCCCGGGCTGTACAGCATAACACACAGGGACAACAGTGAATGAAGAGCAGGACTTAGTGTACATTGTGTCTTCTGCTCCCTCCACTGTTCCGTTCCCAGCAGGCTGCAGTATCTCACAGAGAAGAGGTCGGGGGAGGAGGCTCACTGCATGGGACAGCACAGCCACAGCAGGTGGCTGATATCAGTCCTCTCTGCTGTGTACCCATCCCCACAGTGAGTTCTAAAGCCATCTCCAGCTGATCTCTGCACTATGTGGCCAACCTCCTCCATGGCTCATCTGATCACCTGAGGTCATAAATTAGTATGTGTGTATGTTTCTATACATATGTGTGGGTGTGTGTGTACAATATATGTGTGTGTACATCTGTGTATGTATGTGTATGTATGTACAGTATACAGTATCTATGTGCATCTGTGTAAGTCAGTACAGTATATGTATGTGCATCTGTGTATGTATGTGTGTATCTATAGCTGTGTATATATGTACAGTATATGTATATGTGTATCTACAGTATGTATGTGTATATACAGTATGTGTGTGTATGTATGTACAGTGTGTGTATGTGTATCTATGTGTGTGTATGTATGTATATTCTATGTACAGTACGTGTGTGTGTATGTATGTGTCTGTACATCAGTGTATATGTGCATGTGTATGTGTGTACAGTATGTGTATACTACATGTGCATATGTGGTGCCCCTGAGGGTTCAGTCAACACAGAGATATTGCACCTCATCCAGAGCTGTGATATCCCACTCTCAGGTAAGGAGGGAGCACCACCCAGGACTCCAACACCTGCACCCAACACAGACTATAGCAGCAGGGCACCCTGGACATACCCTAAGGGAGGATGATCTCATCCTTGGCTGGTTAGGAAAGAGTGCATGGGTGGTGGGTGGAGAAAGCAAGGAGGGGAATTGAAGCTAAGAGAGCGGGAAGGAGAGTGGCAGAGATCCGAGGAGAAAGTGAAAGTAACAGACGTGTGGTGAAGCAGCTCCCTGTCAGGAGGAGCTGCAGAAGGAAAGAGACTGTAGAAACAGTTTGTGATGGGACCTGGAGCTGGTAGCAGCATGTCCCCAGACGGAGAAAGTTAGATAAGGAACAGAGAGAGAGAAGCTTCTGGAAGGACAGAAGAAGGGATCCTAGGGGCACGGATAATGAGTGATCCATCCGTGGGGCCCGATCCAAGTGTGGAGGGACCAGGTCGCAGAAGGGACACGGCCCCTTAGCCTAGTAGAGAACTTTAAGACTCAGCTAGCAAGCCGGAGGCAGTGGCATCTCTAGGTGCCTCAGCTACTGAACCGCAATTATCTTCGCCGAAAAGGTAGCCATAAGGGAGCAAGGAAACGCAGAGAGTACGTTATCCGACAAGGTCCACGGCTACTGGCTTGGGACACTGATTGTGAGGTGTTGGACAGGAAGGAGAGGCGGAAAAGTTAGTACAGTGAGACGACAGAAGAAACATATTGAAAGGAGTCTTGGAAAGGTGTATCCTGATCTACCTGGGAGTTTGCTGAGCCCCTCACCTGGAGGACATGGCACCAAGCGGGCATCTGTGTACACCAGAACTGTGAGTAAAGCTTTGGAAACTGCATCTGACTTCTCAAGTTCTTCCTGCAACACTCACTCAGCACTGCTACATCTACCAACCCCATTATCCTCTACAACATACATCTGCCCTGGGACAGCAAGCTCTGCCTGTGGAGAGCTATTCCAACTCTGCTGCATCACATCACCAGTCCCAGAGGATCTGTACTGCAGCACTGGTCACTTCTGACCAGAAACCACAGGTGGCATCACGAACACTTCAATACAAACTCTTTATCATCCCCTGTAAATATTCCCTATTATTAGATGCCCAGGGCCACAGACCAGGCCACTGCTGCTGTGACACATCCCTTTAAAACACCAGCCCGGTACCGAGTACCCCACTGCCCTGGCCGGCGATCTATTTATAAGTGTGTGTATGTATGGTATGTTACGATCGGGGACGCATCGTGGCTTACCCAGCCAACGCTCCCATGTCGTCAAACCATAACGACAATGGGGTATGCGTCCCAGGTGATCTTGGAATATGGACCTACTGGACCACAGGGGGAACCCGGGCCTACCTGGACTAGGGAAGGGTAGCGACCGGGGTCTGTGGCAGCTGAGCTTGTGGACAAGATGGCCATATGCAGGACTAAAGGACACAACACAACTTCAGGTATGAAGAAACATAAAGTTTACTTAAATAAAGCAAAAGACATGTAAGCACCAGGTTCCGGAATATGCACATCACGAAGGAAACACATCTCAGGTTGACAGGCGAAGCAAGAGGTGATCACGGGTTGACGCAGTCCAGAGTCATCTGGCTCGGGCATACTAGGATGGCCTCTCTCTCAGGCCTCAGGCATAGAACAGACACAGCAGAACATCAGACACCGACCTCGGACTAACTTCAGACTCAAGACGATGGCAGGAGGTCATCACGGGTTGACGCAGTCCAGGGTTGTCTGGCAGGGCATACTAAGATGGCCTCTCTCTCAGGCCTAGGACATAGCACAGGCTCAGCAGGAGAACATCAGACACCAACCTCAGGCAGACTTCAGATGATGGCTAGGGTCATCACAGGTTGATGCAGTCCAGGATTATCTGGCACGGGCATACTAGGATGGCCTCTCTCTCAGGCCTAAGGCATAGCACAGGCACAGCAGGAGAGCATCAGATACTGACCTCAGGCAGTCTTCAGACAACTGCAGGAGCCATCATAGGTAATACCCCAGGGAACCGGCAGGAAATCAGAACATAAACAAGACACGGATAGCATAGGTCCAGGAACGTTGGCACTACAGCATCGGGCATCGGCTGGTCAGGTCCAAGATTCACTGGTGGGACCGTCGCCAGGAAACAGAGCTGGAGACTCTGGGAAACCACGGAGAAGGAATCCATCCAGGAACACAAGCGGGACCGGCTCAAGAGCACAACTTGGACCACCAGGGCCTGAGGCTCCAGGGGTCACATTGCCAGATTACCCTCATCATAAGCAGCGTGCCCGGCAGGGAAGGGGGCCCAGACACATTTCTTGCACAGGGGCCCCAAGCTGTCAGTGTCCGCCCTGTGAAGAGGCATTATATAGTTATGGAGAGAAGAATGAATTGTATAAAAAGCAAATCAGGGCAGTAAAGATTTGGACAGAGGCTTATTGCTAAAGAAAGTAAAAATAATCCAATAATATTCTCCAGCTACATAAACAGTAAGATACAGCTCAATCCCATGATAGAGCAGGGAGCCACACGCTATCTCCATCTTGTAGGCCACAGACTACTGTAGATTACCAGACAACAGAGTCCTAGTGAGGCCATTAGGGAGCTGTAGGGCCACCATACTTGATCACAGAACCGAAAAAGGAGGGAAGCACCATACTCATAATTAATGGGGTCGACCCACAGCACATCATGAAGACCAACCAGTGAATCGATGAGAACAATGAGACATGCGCTAAAGCAGGGATCACCATAAAAAATTGCAAAATTTTTATTAGTGTAAACGAAAACCAAACATTAACGATAAAAACATTAAAAAACACAGAGTTCACAAGTACAAGTGATTTGTGCCCATTTAGGGTAGGAGCTCCCGACTGCCAACCGGCCCCTGAAAATAGCGTATGTACAAATAATGTCGCCAAATACACCTAATAACAAAGTTAATACCTGAGTCACTGATATAAAGCATAAATGGTATAAGCTTGATGATCGGCACCCAATATAAAGATCCTCCTGCTAGTTAGCCATAAGGGTATTACCTTAGTAAAATTCAACATGAGAAGTTGCTGGAGCAGTCACCTTTCTCATTCCCCATTATACAAAGCACAAATAATAGAAGTACAATGTTTGGCACCCAATACAAAAGACCTGTTAGATAATCAAAAGGGCATTGCCATAATGGAGTTCAGTATGAAAGACACTAAATCACTTCATTTCTATTGCCTGAAGAGTATGACCCAACAATGGAGGGTATGATTCCAAGTGATGAAATACAAGGCATGAATGGCCTAAAGTATCCCTTACCCACAGGCGTTTAGATGAAGAGTCTCAATGAACAAGTAACCCCAGGAAGTATGCTCACAGAGCAGGACTCATTAATCAGCGGCAGTGGTGCAGATGCAAAGTCCGGCTCCTGTCAGCCCGAAGCGTGTCGTCACATAAGTGACTTCATCAGGGATAGGATGTGTAGTAGTCTCATATACAAGAGCCTATATATATCAAAGAAGTCAATCAAGAAATCATAACAGCAGGGAAACTCACCCGATTGGAGCCAAATGCAACACCGTCGTGCACGCTAAGGTACCGGAAATTTACCATTCCATAGGGCTCATGTTAATTCACGGCGCTGTGGAGAAAGTATATAGCACCCCCCAGAGTCGGATTTTCTCCGGGGAAACATGATTCCCCAGAGAACATGATTCAGGTCAGTTTTTACCGACCCTGCTTTTGCGATCGCTGTTATTAACCCTATAACGGCGACCGTAAAAAAGAAAAAAAGCCACGATTCTCCATTTAATTTCTCTCTCCTCTGATGTGATCGCACATCAGAGTGGAGAAAAATAGGGTCCCCGGGACCGCTGATCTGTCCCCCGTACCTTCCGGTGTCCCCCTGTCCTCCCATGGCTCCCGGAGCTCCCGCGTCTTCTCAGTGCAAAGAAAATGGCGGGCGCATGCGCAGTGCACCCGCCGAGACGAATTTTCTCCGGGGTCTCGGCTACTTTTGCAATCGCCGTTATTAACCATATGTTGCGACCGAGAAAAAAAAAAAAGCCGCAATCCTGCATCTAATTTCTCTCTCCTCTGATGTGATGTCACATCAGAGGGGAGAGAAATAGGGTCCCCCGATGTGCCCCCCTTACCTCCCGGTGTCCCCCTGTCCTCCCGCAGCTCCCAGACTCCCAGCATCTTCTTCTTGTAAAAGAAAATGGCGGATGCATGCGCAGTGCGCCCGCCGAATCTGCTGGTTGACAGATTCATTCATTCTGTGAAAGTACATTTTGATCACTGTGATAAACACTATCACAGTGATCAAAATAAAAAAATAGTTAATAAACCCCCCATATCACCCCCTTAGTTATGCACATATAATAAAAGAAAGAAAATATATTTATTTATAATTAGGGTTAGGGTTGGAATTAGGGTTACAATTAAGGTTAGGGTTACAATTAGTGTTGGGAATAGGGTTAGGGGTGTGTAGGGGTTAGGGTTGGAGCTAGAATTGAGGGGTTTCCACTATTTAGGTACATCAGGGGGTCTCCAAACACGACGTGGCGTTCAAAAAGTCAAATGGCGCTCCCTCACTTCCGAGCCCTGCCGTGCGCCCAAACAGTGGTTTACCCCAACATATGGGGTATCTGTGTACTCAGGACAAATTGCACACCAATATTGGGGTTCTTATTTCTACTGTTACCCTTGGGAAAATAAAAAATAGCTGTCTAAAAAATCACTTTTGAGGAAAAAAATGATTTTTTATTTTCACGGCTCTACGTTATAAACTTCTGTGAAGCACTTGGAGGTTCAAAGTGCTCACCACACATCTAAATAAGTTCCATAAGGGGTCTAGTTTCCAAAATGGGGACACTTGTTGGGGGTTTCCACTGTTTAGGCACATCTGGGGCACTGCAAACGCAACATGGCGTCCATCCAATTCTACGTGGAAAAAGTCAAACGATGCTCCTTCCCTTGCGACCTCTGCCGTGCGCCCAAAAAGTGGTTTACCCCCACATATGGGGTATCGGCGCATTCAGGAGAAATTGCACAACAAATTTTGTGGTTAATTTTTTCTTTTAACACTTGTGAAAATTAAAAAAACTGGTTCTGAAATAAATTTTTTGCAAAAAAAGTAAAATGTTAATTTTTTCCTTCCACATTGCTTCAGTTCCTGTGACGCACGTAAAGGGTTAATAAACTTCTTGAATGTGGTTTTGAGCACCTTGAGGGGTGCAGTTTTTAGAATGGTGTCACTTTTGGGTATTTTCTATCGTATAGACCCCTCAAAGTGACTTCAAATGTGATGTGGTCCCTAAAAAAAAAATGGTGTTGTAAAAATGAGAAATCGCTGGTCAACTTTTAACCCTTATAACTTCGTAACAAAAAAAATTTTGTTCCCAAAATTGTGCTGATGTAAAGTAGACATGTGGGAAATGTTATTTATTAAGACATTTGTGTGACATATCTCTCTGATTTAAGGGCATAAAAAATTAAAGTTCGAAAATTGCAAAATTTTCAAAATTTTCGCCATATTTCCGTTTTTTTTCATAAATAAACACAAGTCATATAAAAATTTTTTACCACTAACGTGAAGTACAATATAATATAATAAACTCCGGCACACAAAATATAGCAGAAAAAAGTCACTCTTTATTTGATAAATCACACGCAGGTGACTCAAGTTATGCAGTATATTTAATAAAGTGTCCTTGCGGTCTCGGGTATGTTGGTGAGACTACCCAACATGTCCGGGACCGTATCTCCCAACATAAGTCCACGATTCGATGTGGACGTACACTTTTACCAATTCCTGCCCACTTTCTTGAAAATAAACATACCATTGCCCAACTGAGGTATCAAATTATTGATCATATTCCAAGAGCGAGAAGGGGTGGTGATAGAATTGCCAGATTGAAAGAACGTGAGTCGTATTGAATACATACGTTGCAGACACTTTCTCCTTATGGCCTGAATAGAGAGTATGATCTCACATACTGATTTAGTGACTTATTAGGATTCATCATTATTATTGTCCATTAGATATTGATTCCATCTTCTCTTTAATATAAAAATATGGCATTAAATTATTTGGTCATTCATTACCATCTTTTACATACTGTTACCATCATGCTTTGTATCATGGGTTTTGTTATATTTATAATCTTTAATATGATACCAATATTTTCTGTTTTATGGTATGGATGTATTCTTTGGGTAATTTCCCATGTTTTCAGTTTTGTTTTTTCTATGTCTAATTATTTGTTTCTTATATCTATTTGTTATATTGATATATGTTTTTTCTTTTATAAATAGCTATAGGTACTTCTTGAAAAAGGCTGAGTTATGCCGAAACGTTGAAATACTTATGTACCTGAAATACTTATGTACCTGGATATACCTATGAAAAAATATTTTTTCGGATGAATAGATATATTCCTTGATGAACTATCTCTTTTTTCACCTGCGTGTGATTTATCAAATAAAGAGTGACTTTTTTCTGCTATATTTTGTGTGCCGGAGTTTATTATATTATATTATTACTATTTTTCTCCTGAGCACCTACAAGAAAGTGAGCACCCCCCTATTCATTGAGTGAAGTACAATATGTCACGAAAAAACATTCTCAGAATCAGCAGGATCCGTTAAAGCGTTCCAGAGTTATAACCTCATAAAGTGACAGTGGTCAGAATTGTAAAAATTGGCCCGGTCATTAGGCTGCAAATTGGCTCTGTCACTAAGGGGTTAAGAGTGAATATCAATCATTGGCAAGAGATTTAACTACTTGTTTTACAAACAGGAAATATCCACCAAAGGTCTTCTCAAAGGCTTTTCAACACGTTAACATTGTAGATCGCACCATCCTCTTCAAAAAACAGGTTTGTGACTCTACTAGACCTCTGCCCCTCATTACCACATTTAACAATCAGTTGTCAGATATTTACAAAATCCCCTCACAAAGTTGGAATATCTTGTTAAGTGAATCCAGACTTTCTTCTCATATTACTCAAGTTCCTAAAATGGTTGCTAGAAAAGCACAAAATTTGAGGGATCAGCTTTGCCACAGCCACTGCCAACAACCTAAGGTGAAACTTATGGTACCTACCCTTGTGGCAGCTGCGATGTGTGCCAATTCATGACTGCACATGACGGACTTTCCACTCCTATTTTACCATCTCCAATTTGGCCTAAATCTTACTTTAATTGCAGGTCCCGTAATCTAGTGCATGCGATCATTTGTGACTGCCCAAAGGTGTATGTTGGTAAAACGACCCAGAAATTGAGAAGAATCCAACAGCGTTTGTCCAACATCTCCACAGCTAAGAAGGATCGAGAGAAGAATAAAGCTATTACATCAATGGCCACTCATTTCCTTGATATCCATAAGAGCAGCATCAAGGGACTCAAAATTATGGGTTTGGAGAGTATCGATGCTAATATCAGAGGTGGCAACATCACTAACCAACTGTTAAGATGTGAATCTAAATGAATAAATGATCTACAGAGCCTTTCCCCCAAGGGCCTGAAGAACTTCTCTTCACAGGTTTTTATAAACAATTGTGGGGCTTGAACTTCTACTAGACTGCTCTGCTTTTTGTACAGCCTTACTGCTGTGGTGATGTTTTGTATTTGACTATAGATTTATTATGTCCATAGTCTCATTGGCACCCAATGCAAAACCAGTTTTGTTTTAGATTTGATGTATAATCATGTTAAACATGGTGGTAATGACTGGACTAATCTCACCCCCTTATATGAAAAGTGGCAATGTTGGAACGATCTATTTAAATAGATATTGAGACATCTGCTGCTACTGTGTAAGGGTTTAAAAATTGGTCATTTAATAGTTGGTCAAGTACTTATTGAGAGTAGAGTAGATCTTCGGTCCCTGTTTTGTGATGAGTTTTCTTGTAGGTCTAGATTTTCCTGCCAAGTTATTGTGGGCATGTATATTATTAATGTTTTCACAGATTGTTTATGCATCTTTACGGGGACACCAACTATCTCTGTAGCCTGATTCTTATAACCTTTTCCGTTTGGCCATTATGCCCTCAATGGCCTATGTGCTGTGTCCTAGTCGGGTAGAGCAAGCATATGGCATTACACTTGCTTTTTCCCAATCATCTCAAGTGCGCAGGCGCTGCTATGTAAATGACGTAATGACTCACCATCTTACAGAAACGCCGCACTGCCGTCCCCCTGCTTCCGGGCACAGCGTGCCTCTGCTCGGCTCATGCTCAGCATCACTTTTGGTTTCATTTTCATGACGACTTTTGCGCATGCGCCCCTATGGAATGGTATATGTATAGGCACTCGTATATAAGATTACTACACATCCTATCCCTGATGAAGTCACTTATGTGACGACACGGCGGGCTGACAGGAGCGGACTTTGCATCTGCACCACTGCCGCTGATTAATGAGTCCTGCTCTGTGAGCATACTTCTGGGGTTACTTGTTCATTGAGACTCTTCATCTAAACGCCTGTGGGTAAGGGATACTTTAGGCCATTCATGCCTTGTATTTATTCACTTGGAATCATACCCTCCATTGTTGGGTCATACTCGTCAGGCAATAGAAATGAAATGATTTAGTGTCTTTCATACTGAACTCCATTATGGCAATGCCCTTTTGATTATCTAACAGGTCTTTTGTATTGGGTGCCAACCATTGTACTTCTATTATTTGTGCTTTGTATAATGGGGAATGAGAAAGGTGACTGCTCCAGCAACTTCTCATGTTGAATTTTACTAAGCTAATACCCTTATGGCTAACTAGCAGGAGGATCTTTATATTGGGTGCCGATCATCAAGCTTATACCATTTATGCTTTATATCAGTGACTCAGGTATTAACTTTGTTATTAGGTGTATTTGGCGACATTATTTGTACATACGCTATTTTCAGGGGCCGGTTGGCAGTCCGGAGCTCCTACCCTAAATGGGCACAAATCACTTGTTCTTGTGAACTCTGTTTTTAAATGTTTTTATCCTTAATGTGTGGTTTTCGTATACACTAATAAACATTTTGTAATTCTTTATGGTGATCCCTGGTTTTGCGCATGTCTCTTTGTTCTCATGTATTCACTGGTAAGGCCACCATACTTGTCATAGATGAAAAGGTAAAATCCATAAAGCCATCTCTTAAGAAGAGACGTGTCAGCCTCATAGTATACATATTGGATTAGTTATAGCTTGGGAAGTGACGGAAAGCTCGCACCATGCGCTGTGGACGCACCACACTATGAGAGTTCATTTTCCTAATCGGAGTGCTTCCCTCCGCTAAGCTCTGAGCAATTTGCGTGATATCAAGTTCAGTAATTTTCTTTGGTTATTCCTTTTTATTTCATATAATTGTATATATCACATTGTTTTGTTCCCATTTTGTATCATATTGTATATTTTCTATAAACACTAAGTATCTTTCTGGATTTAAAATATAAAATGTAACAGCTCTGCTCTTCTTGCTCTGTAAACCGCACCCCTGAAGTCATTCGCTACCTGTAACAGGTGTAAAATCCGCCTGTATAAACAATTGGTGATGGCAGATAGTTCTTTTGTTATTGAGGGGCTGGCAGTAACCGTATTGAGGTATATATATTCCATGAGCTGGAATCTGGAGGTGTACGAGTTCCCCAATCACCGGACCAGTAGTGGAAGCAGCAGCAGTCTGATCCATCATGTCAGTGGAGTTTTATTCTTCCAATTAGAAATCGTCCGCACCTGAATATGTAAGATGATTTGTTCTTTATTGATGATGCCGGCATGGAGATAAAATGACGGCTGCACCAGATGTGAGCACAGTCACCTGTCTGCCACAATACAGATTCTTCGAGTTTAAAGATAAAAACGCATGCATGTACCGCAAATTGGATTTCAATTTTTTTTTTTTTTATAAAATAAAAACTAAGCTTAAATTACTCCACACTAGTGATGAGCGACTATACTCATTGCTCGGGTGTCCTCCGAGTATTTGGAAGTGCTCAGAGATTTAGTTTCTACATGATTTATGGCTGCTAGACAGCCTGAATACAGTCATGGCCAAAAGTTTTGAGAATGACACAAATATTAATTTTTACAAAGTCTACTGCTTCACTTTTTCTAATGGCAATTTGCATATACTCCAGAATGTTATAAAGAGTGATCAGCTTAACAGCAATTACTTGCAAAGTCAATATTTGGCTAGAAAATGAACTTAATCTCCCAAAACACATTTCAACATCATTGCAGCCCTGCCTTAAAAGGACCAGCTAACCTCTTTTCAGTGATTGCTCCATTAACACAGGTGTGGGTGTTGATGAGGACATGGCTGGAGATCAATCTGTCATGATTAAGTAAGAATGACACCACTGGACACTTTAAAAGGAGGCTGGTGCTTGGCATCATTGTTTCTCTTCTGTTAACCATGGTTATCTCTAAAGAAACACGTGCAGTCATCATTGCAATGCACAAAAATGGCCTAACAGGGAAGAGTATCGCAGCTAGAAAGATTGCACCTCAGTCAACAATCTATCGCATCATCAAGAACTTCAAGGAGAGAGGTTCCATTGTTGCCAAAAAGGCTTCAGGGCGCCCAGGAAAGACCAGCAAGCGCCAGGACCATCTCTTAAAAGTGTTTCAGCTGCGGAATCGGGCTACCAGCAGTGCAGAGCTTGCTCAGGAATGGCAGCAGGCAGGTGTGAGTGCATCTGCACGCACTGTGAGGCGGAGACTCTTGGAGCAAGGCCTGGTCTCAAGGAGGGCAGCAAAGAAGCCACTTCTCTCCAGAAAAAACATCATGGACAGACTGATATTCTGCAAAAGGTACAGGCAGTGGACTGCTGAGGACTGGGGTAAAGTTATTTTCTCTGATGAATCCCCTTTTCGATTGTTTGGGACATCAGGAAAACGCCTCATTCGGATAAGACAAGGTGAGCGCTACCACCAGTCTTGTCTCATGCCAACTGTTAAGCATCCTGATACCATTCATGTGTGGGGTTGCTTCTCAGCCAAGGGAATCGGCTCTCTCACAGTCTTGCCTAAAAACACAGCCATGAATAAAGAATGGTACCAGAATGTCCTCCAAGAGCAACTTCTCCCAACCCTCCAAGAGCAGTTTGGTGATCAACAATGCCTTTTCCAGCATGATGGAGCACCTTGCCATAAAGCAAAGGTGATAACTAAATGGCTCAGGGAACAAAACATAGAGATTTTGGGTCCATGGCCTGGAAACTCCCTAGATCTTAATCCCATTGAGAACTTGTGGTCAATCATCAAGAGACGGGTGGACAAACAAAAACCTAAAAATTCTGACAAAATGAAAGCATTGATTGTGCAAGAATGGACTGCTATCAGTCAGGATTTGGTCCAGAAGTTGATTGAGAGCATGCGAGGGAGAATTGCAGAGGTCCTGAAGAAGAAGGGTCAACACTGCAAATATTGACTTGCTGCATTAACTCATTCTAACTGTCAATATAAGCTTTTGTTACTCATATGTTTGCAATTATTATATTTCTGTCTGTGATAAAAACATCTGTCAAACACACATAAAAACCAGAGGGCAGCAGATCATGTGAAAATATAATATTTGTGTCATTCTCAAAACTTTTGGCCATGACTGTACATGTGAGGATTCTCTGTTTGTTAGGAATTCCTCACATGTGTTCAGGCTGTTTAGCAGTCGCAAATCATGCAGCTGCGGAGACAGAAACTAAATCTATGAGCACGTCCAAATACTCGGAGATCACCCGAGCATGCTAGGGAGAACCCGAGCAACGAGTATACTCGCTCATCACTACTCCACACCCATTTCCAAAATAAATATTTATAAATAATAAAAATATGCATACTTGAAAATGTTTCATATGTAAAAGTCTGATCTTTCATTATAAAATCAATTCCTCCACACGTTAAACTCTGTACAGGAAAAAAATTGAAACTTAGAATTGCTGCTCGTTCCTTCACTAAAACTTCCCAAAAATGTACAGTAGTGATTAGAAGATAACAGTAATGGGGGCATAAAATGACGATTTATTAAAAACAACAAAATCTGGGGAAAACCCGTCATTATCGCCACAATCACACAGATCTGCAGAACAAGTCACCGGCTCATCTTTATCTCTCACTAAGAGAAGGAAAAATGAAATCCAGACCTACAACTCCTGTAAAAGTCCTCATACGACCAGACTGAGGGAAGAATAACGTTATGTAAAGAGTAACGCGGCTGCCCGGAAGGTGTTATATGTCTGGAGATAAACTCCCCAGTAAGTTTCTTGTCCCCGGTAGAATGAATTGCACTTTTCTAATATTCCGGCGTTTGCAGCTTTTTGTAATTATAATAACATGGGAAACATTGTATTAAATTCCACAGTAAAAGTAACAGAAAAAGACGACTGTGACATCGGTGTAAATGTCCTTTATTTATAGATCAGGAAACGCTGTAAGATCCATTTATATCAGCCCCAAACAATAGAGGCGCTTACATTTTAATTATTATAATTATTCCCATTTTTATACAAAAAAAACAAACTAAGTCCTGGAGCAGAAAATTCGGGGATTATGTTTCCTTCTGATTTCTCTGTTATTCTGGATGATATTTCGTGGTGTTATATAATCTTTCGGGGCTGATTGCCTCACATACAGTCAGGAGCCCACGGTTATTAGCATAAAATTAGCATATTCTGATCCACAAACATTTTTCTTACTAAATCATTGTTACTATCGCTCTATCCACTTCTGGCAAATGATCGGCTGCTCTTAAAGGGAACCTGTCAGGACGATTTTACTACGGAATCTAGTGATCCAGCTGTATAGATCCCAGTACAACAATACAGATGACGCCTGTCTGGTAGTGATCCGATGTGCCAGTGCTGAGAAACCCAGCTCTGAAGAAACATGCAGATTAGTCTGGACGATCATTGGGTCCATGTCAGCGCAGTCACAGTGCACGTCCACACTAATCTGCACCAGGCGTCAGAGCTGCATATTATACATCGGATGACTACAATACAGGTGTCATTATTATTGTTGCACTAGTGATATACAGTCGTACCACTAGTTTCTGTATTAACCTCATCACTATACATTCTCCTTATAATAACCCGACCCCGAACCTCTTCTTCCTGCTGGGGTCACATGACGCAAATGGCATTATTACCCTGCAGTGTAAGGGTAAGTTCACACTAGGCGGTTTTTTTTCTGCAGCAAAACCTGATCCCTTGGCAGGAAAGAAGATGGAGAAAAAAGCATGTTTTCCTTGGTTTTCCTTGATTTTTTTTTTTTTCTGCAGTTTGGGCGTGCTAGATTTATCTCTTGTGCATGCTGATAGTTTAGTGTTGGAAAAAAAATCTTATTCTATAGAATCAGGTTTTAGCACAAAAAACGCAGCAGAATCTGATATCTGCGTTTTTGGTGCGTTTTTTCAACACCCATTCATTTCAATGGGTGAAAAATGCTGAAAAAAAGTAGACAAAACACTGAATGCAGTGACATGCTCCATTCTGCAAAAAACAATGACAAGCACAAAATCCTGATGACAAAAAAGCCAAGGTGTCTGCGTGAAATTTTCTGAAATGTCAGACTTTGCTGGTACTGAAAAACGCAGATGAAAAATTGCATTAAAACAATGCTGCAAAAATACCTAGTGTGAACCTAGCCGAAATGTGAGATGAGCGATCAGTGCCCATTCACACGTCTGTATGGAACTGGTACCGGGAAAACAGGACTAGTGTTTTGGATCAGTGTGCCATCTGTGTTTTTCCGGTATGGATACAGAATGAAATGTCAAAGCTTCTCCGATACTCTGCAATGTTACACACGGACCGTACAAACCCGTGCGCTGTACATGTCTTACACAGACCCATAGACTTGCATCGGACTTTGGTATCCGGCTGCTGGAAAACACGGACATGTGAAGATCACTATCGGTTATAATGGGGACGTGTGGGGTCCATGATAAAAATGCGTATCACACCTACTGGAAACACAGACATGTGAAGGAGGCCTTACACGGGGCCTCCAGTGTCAGGAGGAGGATGAAGAACGATTCTTTGGTCTATTACCAGCAGACATCTCCCTGTGTAACATGTAAGAACGGATAATGACCCCTCCGGTATAATACAACATTTGATCTGTGCTCCGATGTCTCCTGTACTGATATCTAATCATATAAATAGAAAATATCACCAAAATCAGAACAAAACTGAAGCTACAATAAAATGAAATCGAAATGCGACATAATATTATATACACTGATCCCGCCCCCCAGTATAATGCGCCATTAATGAGAATAACCGTGTAAGATACACAAATATGTAAAGACGTCACCCAAAAGCTTCCTGTAATCTCCGAGAAAATGTGACCTCCATTACCAGGACCCAGCCGGAGGCCTCACAATTCTGCTTTGTGTTTGTTTTTTCTGAGCGGTCATTTTATTCCAGGATTAGAGTAACTAATACAGTAATGAGATTATTGTATACGGCCGGTTGCTGTACAATCACACACAATGAAGTAATGACAGATAAAAGGTGAGATTCTTCATAGTCCTCAAGGATGGAGGCAGAAGACGTCTCTCGTCCGGTTCTGTAATGACAAAAAGTACAAACCGTTCCCATTAGAGGTCATTACACCGGTCTAATAATGTCCTAAATGCCCCATCACCTTCTATAACGGGGGAAAGTTCCAGTAATATATGTATATGTCACTACATGAGCTTTACTACGCCAGAAAGTGAGAGGCGACATATTGTGTAAAGGATACGACGCCTCTGAGCGACGACTGTACAGTTATATATAGAGATAATTATGTGACTGTAGATTTATCACTTATCTGCCGCTGATCCGAGTCACATTATAGCCATAAGCTGGATGGTCACTGGGAATCGTCCACAAGCCCCGACAGATAGCTGCGATGGTAAATGTGATCTTTTGGACATCCTGCCAGCAGCAGATACAGTCTTGCTTGAATGTTTGTGAGCACTTCAGAATTTTCCATATTTCTGTATAGATTTTACCTAAAACTACATCAGATTTTATCAGTAGATGAAGAGAATCCAATCAGACAAAGGAATCAAAAATCTTAGATTTTGTAATTATTATTATTAGATTTTGTATTTTATTGTAATTTTATTATTGCGGGAAATGTTCAGAAGTATGTGAACCTTTGCTCTCAGTACCTGGAGTGACGCCATGTGCAGCAATAACTGCATATAAATGTGTCCAGTAATTGTTGGTTCGTCCTGCACATCGGGATGTAAGAATTGTGGCTAATTTCTCTCTACAAAATAGCTTCACCTTTGTTATATTGGTGGTTTTCTCCCATGAACTGTTCACTTCGGCTCCTTCCACAATAGGACTAAGGTCAGGACTGTGACTTGTTCACTCAAACTTTATTCTTCTTTGACCATTGTGTAGAACGACTTAAGTACTTTGGTTCATTGTCCTGGAGGATGACAGACATTCCCCTGAGATTCAGCTCATGGACAGATGTTGTGACATTTTCCTCTGAATGCTGTAGTTTCATCAGTGATGGCCGCCATCCTGGCATAGATGCAGCAAAACTGGACCAAACCGTGACACCATTATGTTTCACAGATTGTATGAGGTTTTTATGCTGTAATGCAGTGTATTTCTTTTTCCAAACTAATGTGTCTCATTTAAACCAAAAAGCTCTAATTTGGTTTCATCCATCGCCAAGCATTGTTCCTTTTAGCCTTCTTGTTGTCCTGTTGATCTTTAGCAAACTGTAGATAGACAGCAATGTTAATTTTAAGGAGAATTGACTTGCAGTCCTGCCATGCACACCATTGTTGTTCAGTGTCCTCCTGATGGTGGACTCATGAACATTGACTAAAGTGAGAGAAGCCTCTGGTTGCTTAGAGTTTACCTTGGGTTCCTTTGTCACTTCGTGGACTATTATACGCCTTGCTATTAGAGTGATCATTTTTGATCGACCACTCCTGGGGAGGGTGATTTCCTTCAATCTGTACAATATGTCTGACTATGGCTTGTTGAAGTCCAAACTAATTAGAGATGTTTTGTAACCTTTTCCAACCTGATAAGCATGAACAACTATTCTTCTAAAGTCGTCAGAAATCTCCTTTGTGCCATGATACACTACTGCAAACAAGATGCGATGATCAGACTTTGATAGATCGATGAAACAGGACAACCACTTACACCTGATTGTCATCCCATTGATTGAAAGCATCGGCCTAATTTCATCTTGCTAATTCTAAAGGTTCACATACTTTTGATACCCTGACATGTGATATTGGTTCATTTTTCCTCATTTAAAAAAATCAACGTCTAATATTTTTGACTCATTTGTTTGGTTTTGTTCTATGCATCTACTTTTAGGACTTGTGTAAAATTTATGCAGAAAAATGGAAAATTCTGAAGGGTTCCCAAACTATGAAGCAGCACTGTACATAGTAGATTATCCCGTTATTTGCTAGGACAGGTTATACAACGGGTTAAATTAATCAATCCAACCCTATAAAAGGCCATGTGGCGGCGTGAGGAAGAACGCCTGCTCCTCTGATTTCTTCTCTTAGGTCGCCTCTTCTATGGTGAAGGTATCTGAGGATTCATAAGCCGGGAGAGAGGAGGACTATGGAGGTTTGGCTGTAAGGTGAATGCGCGGTCCGGCAGAAAGGGAAACCGCTCCCAACGAGATGCACGAGATGAGCAGCGAGCGTACTGCCCAGCAAAGACGGGACAGGCATATCTTCAGTAGAGTATTGGCAGCACGGATAATGGAGGACAGGGGCGAGGGAAGGTATTTTCCTGACCATATCTCTGACCTGTGATTCTGTCATTTTACCTCCCTCTCTCGTAAGATCACATCCCTCACACTGCTGAGAATTATCACACTAAATTTAGTATCTGGTTCTTGCTGGTTTAAGCTTGATGAATGGTTAAAACCCGCAACGTTGTGACACTACTGTCACCCTACATCAATCTATGTGCTAGGTACCTTCTTTTTTTATTGTATTTTCATGGCACTTTTGCACATAAATATTTCATATATACATTGTATAGCACTATTTTCATTTATTTTCCCATTTTCTATGGCAGTAATGCAGTTTCAATGTTCTAGAGTAATCATTCTTGGTAAATCATGGTGCAACCTTTATCGTTTTTCAACTCCACACTGACTGACAGCTTATGGCCCATAGAAAGCTGAAAATCAGTGCTGTATGGTGGGGATGGATTAAGCTTCTGAATATATAGGACTACAGAGCAGAAACTCATCACTGAGAAGACTAGCAGATCTGCAGCATATAGAACAGCGTGTTATCAAACTACAGCAAGAAGCCAGTAAGTGACCCAGCGCTGGAATCTGGGTCTCTGCACTTTATGCTGCTCTCAGATAAGACATCAGAAGCTGGTGACAGATTCTCTTTACTCCCGTAGAGAAGGGAGGACTGAAGATATTAATGACGGCGTCTCTCCCAGGCTGTAATAGAGAACCTTCGCCTGCACAGATTGTTGTTCCAATTTTCATTCTTTTCTTTCCCTTCTCCATTTTTAGTGTATACGAGCTGTAAAGGGATCTGTCCGCTCCCCGTCTGCACCTTTTCCGTGTACTGGGAATAAACAGCATCTTAATTCTCCTTTTGTAAGTGACGATCACATTATAAATAAATCAATATATATATGAAAAATGACAAATCTCACCTTTCTTCCTCACAATCCCTTTAAAATCCCTTCCCTCTCCCCACTTTCCTCTTTACCCCAGTAAGTTTCTCCTAATTCTCCCTTCATTGCACGGCGGCAGCTTTACAGAAGACATCACCACTCACCATTAGTCACTGGCCGGATTATTGGAGTCGGAGGATGTGTCCGAAGCTGTGAAAATAGGAAATGATTTATTAGTAAAATCCCACAGATTTATAAGATGTCACAGATGAGATTGAGTAGAAGATGGAGAAACACCGGGAAACCTTCTCCTTACTGGTTTTTTTTTTTCTTCTTTCACGTGCAGCAGTTTTCAGTCTCTAGAAAATGTGTCTGGTTTTTTTTTTAGAAAATGACGCCCGTGTCTGTCCTCAGGGGCTGTAATTGCTACATCAGGACGTACACGTAAGTCACTCGGATGGCGCTGGGACAGAAGTTGTGCCCGTGCCGTCCGCAGGATATAAAGCTCCCGCAGTATCTTCTGGGGACCGGAGCGAGTACAATCCCAGCACTTTATCTCCTCATCCACTTTAATAGAAAATTGCTGCCAGGGTTTTGCCACCTAATCTGATAGCGCATAAAGACAGAGACCCTTATTCCAGCGCTGTTCCACTTACTGCGCTGCTTCCTGTAGTTTTGATAAAATCCCTCTTTTCTCAGCAGGAGATTATCACTAGAGAACAAGTAACGAGCTCTGCATAACTCTGTATGGATTGGCAGCTTTTTCGTGTACCCGGTGCATAGGCATAAAACTTGCCAGTCAGTGGTGTGGGCTGAATTATACAGAGCTCAGCATTCAGAGAACTGCCAGATCTGCAACGGATAAAATAGTAATTTTATCAAGATGACAACAAGCAGCCTGGTAAGTGGGAATCAGGTCTCTGCCATTACATTATGCTGCACTCAGATGGAATTGCAAATATTTGGTGACAGATTTCCTTTAAAGAAAGTCTGTCATGCACAAAATTCTAATTGACCCATTTATACATTCATATAGGAGATTTTAGCCCTATAAAATAAGACCTGTACTATAGATTTTACTTCTTTCATTTTATATAAAAACAGTTTTATTAGATATGTAAATGAGGGGTCCTCAGTGGCACCACTGGTGTGGCCAAGAGCTGAGGGAACCTCCACCCCTTTTTACAATCCTCAGCCCTGCACACACTGACACTGCAGGGGTGTAAAGCACACACAGTATCAGTGTTGCAAGTGTGTGTGATCCCTCTACTGTATGGGTTTGGGGCCCAGCTGCGTCTAGATCATATCTCCCAGAAGGGTGCGCAGAAGGAATTCACCACTAGATGGTCTCAATATACATTCACACACCTTCACCCATCCCTAAGACCACCAGAGGGAGCTGTATAGGGCTAAAAAGGAGGGTGAAGACAGAAAGAGAGTTCAGTCAGATTTGAGAGACTGCAGTTCAGTCCAGTCAGCCAGATTTGAGAGACTGCAGTTCAGTCCAGTCAGCTGAGATTAGAGAGACTGCAGAGCAGTTCAGTTCAGCGAAGTGGAGGCTAGTAGAGTGGAGCTGAATCCATTCCAGTCTAGTCAGAGCTGAGATAAGTGAAGTAGTCTGTAGACAGAGCAGACGAGTGGAGTTTGCAGCAAGGGACTCCAGAGCTCAAGTTGAGAGCCGGAGCGTGCCGACGCCAGAGAGAGGCAAAGAGGCAGCCCACCAACTGCCAGTGTGTGCAATCGTGTGAGGTCTCGAGTAGGCCGAAGGCGAGTGGAGAGAGAAGTAAAAGAGGCAGAGGACCGTAAAAGCTCACCTCAACAAGTGTTTACCGGACGCCGGTGTCCGAGCTTATAGGGATTCCACAACACATTAGGAGAACACCGGAGTTCCTGGAGGACTACAAGTCCCAGGAGTACCACAGAGCTATACTAGCAGGATCAGGAGGACGGAGTTCGGCAGGTACCGGCCATCAGGGACCCTATCCTTTCAGAGAAGGTCCAATCACAAGGTCAGCCAGGTGCAAGATGGAGACTAAGCTAGGCCCAGCTACACGCAGGCCTGGACTTCATCACAAAAAGGCAGGGAACAGGAGGCCACACACCTACTCAGTGGAAGAATCTGGATGTGCACCCTTCACCCTACAGTGCTCCGGGGAGTGCCTGCAACATCTTCAGTAAAGGTACCAAAGTGACTTGTGTGTGTGTCCTATTTCTGACCCCTAACTGCCGGGTTCCCTTCTGT
>JARQOD010000001.1:985507396-985648682 GCA_033576555.1 Oophaga sylvatica | reverse complement strand
GGGGTACTCGGCACCGAGCCCGTTCACTTTACTGGGGGATGTCACAGGTAGCGCAGCTCGGTCCGTTGCCCTGGGCGCTCACTAAAAGGGGGATCTGTTATGTTTCGGTAGCTGAGGAGTGCAGGTAAAAAAGGCAATACACCAGAGCAGTTGGAATCTATGAGATTGCAGTACCCTGACTAACCACCACAACTGGAGGCAGCCGTGGAGCGTTCCTACGTTGGTCCTAGACGCCTCGTCACAGCCTGAGAAACTAACTACACCTAAAGATAGAAAGATAGAAAGAGGAAAGCTATCTGCCCCGGAGCAGATCCCCAAAGAACATAGAAAGCCCCCAAACATGTAATGGCGGTTAGACAAGAAGAAAAACTGACACAGACAGAAAATAGTATGAGCAAACGTTGGGGCCCAAACTACCTAAATAGAAAAGGATAGGAAGGGCACTTACTGCAATCCCAAAAAACCCTGAAAAGCACCAACTCTACTAATTTCAAAAACACCTGAGATCACACGCCTCTACCACCTAAATTAGTTCTCTGGTGTAACAAAATCAAAACAGCAGCCACTGAAAAAACTGGAAAAAGCAAATGTACAAACATCAGTGGCTGAACTAAACTGAGAGGACAAAAGCCCCCAGAGGGACCCGTGAAGGCCCCCACAGAGTGCAGGACAAAATGCAAAAATCAAGCACAAAAACAAAAAGAAGAAAATGTCTTATCTGTTAGCAGGAGATGCAGACACGACACAGCAGGCTACAAAGGAAACAGGAATCAAGGATTGAGACCAGAACAATTGATCACCGGCAACCCTGATGGGAAGGCGACTCCCTTATATAAGACCAGTCAGTAACACCTGATTCCCAATCCTCACAATCTTCACTGGACAGTCCAGTACCGCTAGTAACCACCAGAGGGAGCCTCTGCTCAGAACTCATTTCAAGCCCATTCACAACAGTACCCCCCCTTGAGGAGGGGTCATCGAACCCTCATTTGAGCAACCAGGTCGGTCAGGATGAGTTCTATGATACGCACGGATGAGTCTCCTAGCATGGATGTCCGAAGCAAACACCCAAGAATTGTCTTCCTGACCATAACCTCTCCACTTAACCAAATACTGGAGTTTCCGTCTAGAAAAACGAGAATTCAATATTTTCTCAACCACAAACTCCAGATTGCCCTCAACCAGAACAGGGTCAGGAGGCACAGCAGTAGGAACCACTGGCTCAACAAACCTCTTCAACAAGGAACACGTTATGGATCTTAAATGTCCCTGGAAGAAGCAAACGAAAAGAAACAGGATTAAGAATCTCCATGATCTTATAAGGTTCAATGAACCTAGGCTTAAATTTAGGAGATGCCACTCTCATAGGAATATTTTTTGAGGACAACCAGACCAAGTCCCCCACTTTAAACCGAGGACCATCAGTCCTATGCCGGTTAGCAAACCGCTGGGCCCTCTCCTGAGAGAGGGACAACATCTCCACTACCTGGTCCCAAATCTGTTGCATACGCTCCACAACAGAGTCAACACCTGGACAGACAGAAGCCTCCGTCTGTCCTGAAGAAAATCGAGGGTGAAACCCAGAATTACAGAAAAATGGAGACATCAAAGTGGCAGAGCTAGCCCTATTATTAAGAGCAAACTCAGCCAAAGGCAAAAAAGAGACCCAGTCATCCTGATCAGCAGACACAAAGCATCTTAGATAAGTCTCCAATGTCTGGTTTGTTCTCTCAGTTTGACCATTGGTCTGAGGATGAAACGCCGAGGAGAAAGACAATTGAACACCAAGTTTAGAACAAAAGGTCCTCCAAAATCTGGAAACAAACTGGACTCCTCTGTCATACACAATGTTCTCAGGAATGCCGTGTAAACGAACCACGTGCTGAAGGAACAAAGGCACCAATTCAGAGGAGGAAGGCAACTTAGGTAATGGCACAAGATGTATCATCTTGGAAAACCTATCACAAATCACCCAGATGACGGTCATTCTCTGAGAAACAGGGAGGTCGGAAATGAAATCCATAGAGATATGGGTCCATGGTCTCTTGGGCACAGGCAATGGCATCAACAAACCACTAGAGCGAGAGCAAGGCTTGGAGCGAGAGCAAGTCCCGCAGGACTGCACAAATTCCCTGACATCACGAGACAAGGTAGGCCACCAAAAGGACCGACTAACCAAGTCTCTGGTACCAAAAATTCCGGGATGACCGGCCAACGCGGAACAATGAATCTCAGACATCACACTCTTTTTCCACTGGTCCGGGACAAACAATTTCCCAACAGGGCAGCGCTCGGGCCTATCCTCCTGACACCCCTCCAGAGCCAGTCTCAAATTGGGCGAGATGGCGGAAAGAACTACACCCTCTTTCGAAATAACAGAAGGATCAGATAACTCAGGAGAGTCCGCAAGGAAACTCCTCGAGAGGGCATCCGCCTTAACATTCTTAGTGCCAGGAAGAAAGGAAACCACAAAATTAAAACGTGTGAAAAACAATGCCCACCTGGCCTGTCTAGGATTGAGTCGCTTGGCAGATTAAAGATAAACCAGATTCTTATGGTCCGTAAGGACCACCACCTGATGTTTGTCTCCCTCCAGCCAATGTCTCCACTCTTCAAAAGCCCACTTCATGGCCAATAACTCCCGATTACCCACGTCATAATTACGTTCAGTAGGAGAAAATTTTCGAGAGAAAAAGGCACAAGGGTTACTTTTAGAGGTCTCTGGATCTCTTTGGGACAAAACGGCACCTGCCCCAATTTCAGAGGCATCAACCTCCACCTGAAATGGCAGAGAAACATCAGGCTGCCGTAGAACAGGAGCAGAAGTGAATCTCTGCTTAAGTTCCTGAAATGCAGAGACTGCCTCAGGAGGCCAATTCACCACATCAGAACCCTTTCTGGTCAAATCAGTTAATGGTTTAACAATAACCGAGAAATTACCAATAAATTTACGATAAAAATTGGCAAAACCCAAGAATCTTTGAAGAGCCTTTAATGAAGTAGGTTGGACCCAATCACAGATGGCCTGAACCTTGACCGGGTCCACTTCAATAACAGATGGGGACAAAATGAATCCCAGAAATGAGATCCTCTGTACGCCAAAAAGACATTTTGATCCCTTCACATACAGAGCATTCTCTCTCAAAATCTGGAACACAGTTCGAACATGTTTCACATGAGAGTCCCAGTCATTGGAAAAAATCAAGATATCATCCAAATAAACAATCAAAATTTATCCACAAAATCCCTGAAAATGTCATTCATGAAGGACTGGAAGACAGAAGGAGCATTAGTGAGCCCAAAGGGCATCACAAGGTACTCAAAATGCCCCTCAGGGGTATTAAATGCCGTCTTCCATTCATCCCCGTGCTTAATGCGAATAAGGTTATATGCCCCCCTGAGGTCAAGCTTGGTAAACCAAGTAGCGTTTTTCACCCTGGAAAACAGGTCAGAAATCAAGGGTAACGGATATTGATATTTCACAGTAATATTGTTCAAAAGACGATAATCAATACACGGCCTTAATGAACCATCCTTTTTGGCCACAAAGAAAAAACCGGCACCTAAGGGTGAAGAGGATGGTCTGATATGACCCTTCTCCAATGACTCCTTGATATAAGACCGCATAGCGTCATGTTCAGGTACAGACAAGTTAAAAAGGCGACCTTTAGGAATTTACTACCAGGCACTAATTCAATAGCGCAGTCATAGCTCCTATGGGGAGGCAAGGATGCAGATTTACTTTCGCTAAACACATCAGAAAAATCAATCAAAAAGTCAGGAACATCCTGAGCCTGGGGGGAGGCAGAAAAAACAGGAGTGTTGGTATTAACACATTGGCAGCCCCAACTGGTTACAGACACAGATTTCCAATCCAAAACAGGATTATGAGACTGTAACCAAGGGAAACCCAGTACGATAATGTCATGCAGATTATACAGAACCAAAAATTTGCAGCTCTCCTGATGATCAGGTTCAACCCTCATTATCACCTGAGTAGAGAACTGAGGTTTATTCTCAGCCAAAGGGGTAGAATCGATCCCCAGTAGGGGAATAGACTTCCGTAGGGGTATCAAGGGAAACCCACAACGTTTAGCAAAATCAAAATCCATCAGGTTAATAGCTGCTCCCGAATCAACGAAAGCCTGAGCAGAAAATGAGGACAGAGAGCATATCAGGGTAACAGTTAATAAAAACTTAGTCTGAACACTACCCAAGACAACTGAGCGTGCAAAACGTCTTCCCCGCTTAGGGCAGACTGAAATAGCATGAGAGGCATCACCACAGTAGAAACATAACCCATTGCGCTTTCGAAACTCATGGCGCTGTGCCCCAGAAACCACTCTGTTGTGAATGGGTTTGAGATGAGTTCTGAGCAGAGACTCCCTCTGGTGGTTACAAGCGGTACTGGTCTGTTCAGTGAAGATTGTGAGGACTGGGAATCAGGTGTTACTGACTGGTCTTATATAAGGGAGTCACCTTCCCATCAGGGTTGCCGGTGATCAATTGTTCTGGTCTGAATCCTTCATTCCTGTTTCCTTGTAGCCTGCTGTGTCGTGTCTGCATCTCCTGCTAACAGATAAGACATTTTCTTCTTTTGTTTTTGTACTATATTTTTGCATTTTGTCCTGCACTTCTTTGGGGGCCTTCTGGGTCCCCTTCGGGGGCTTTTGCCCTCTCAGTTTAGTTCAGCCACTGATGTTTGTACTTTTGCTTTTTCCAGTTTTTTCAGTGGCTGCTGTTTTGATTTTGTTACACCAGAGAACTAATTTAGGTGGTAGAGGTCGTGTGATCTCAGGTGATTTTGAAATTAGTAGAGTTGGTGCTTTTCAGGGTTTTCTGGGATTGCAGTAAGTACCCTTCCTATCCTTTTCTATTTAGTTAGTTTGGGCCCCAGCGTTTGCTCATACTATTTTCTTTCTGTGTCAGTATTTCTTCTTGTCTAACCGCCATTACTTGTTTGGGGGCTTTCTATTATCTTTGGGGTTCTGCTCCGGGGCAGATAGCTTTCCTATTTCTATCTTTAGGTGTAGTTAGTTTCTCAGGCTGTGACGAGGCGTCTAGGACCAACGTAGGAACGCTCCACGGCTGCCTCTAGTTGTGGTGGTTAGTCAGGGTACTGCAATCTCATAGATTCCAACTGCTCTGGTGTATTGCCTTTTTTACCTGCACTCCTCAGCTACCGAAACATAACAGTATCACCGGCCTAAAAATTGAAAATTGTATGGTACTCACAGAAGGGAAAAAATATTGTGAAAGAAAAAAGGTTGTCAGAGTTGTCAGAGATATTTTTCTATTTGTTGCATTTTTTTTTTTTTTCCCTCTGTATCTCTGGGTGCTGGGGAGGATCTTTTCTCTCAATGGAGTTTGCACGGTTGTCTGGCCGTGTGGATCAGCTTGCCACTGAGGTTCAGAGTATTGCTGCATATCTTGCTAGGTTGCCTGTTGTGGAACCTAGGATCCCCATGCCAGATTTGTTTTTGGGGGATCGAGCTAAGTTTCAGAATTTCAAAAATAATTGTAAATTGTTTTTTGCCTTAAAATCTAAGTCCTCAGGGAACGCAGCGCAGCAGGTTCAAATTATCATCTCTCTCCTGCGCGGCGATCCTCAGGATTGGGCCTTTTCCCAGACACCTGGGGATCCTGTTTTGAGTGATGTTGATGCATTTTTTCAGGCTTTGGGGTTATTGTACGATGAGCCTAATGTCACTGATCAAGCTGAAAAAGCCTTGTTGGCATTAAATCAGGGGCCTTATGACGCTGAGTTATACTGTCAGAGATTCCGTAGGTGGGCAGTCCTGACCAAATGGAATGACGACGCTTTGGCAGCCCTTTTCCGGAAGGGTCTGTCAGATAATGTAAAGGATGTTATGGTGGGATTCCCTGTCCCCTCTGGTCTCAATGATTCTATGTCATTAGCGATTCAAATTGACAGACGTTTGCGTGAGCGGAGAAGTATGCGTGGAATGGTGTTGCCTTGTGAACCAGCTTCTGAACCCATGCAGTGTGATAGAGTGGTGTCTGGGGCACAGCGTCATGAGTTTCGAAAGAGCAATGGGTTATGTTTCTACTGTGGTGATGCCTCTCATGCTATTTCAGTCTGCCCTAAGCGGGGAAGACGTTTTGCACGCTCAGTTGTCTTGGGTAGTGTTCAGACTAAGTTTTTATTAACTGTCACTCTGATATGCTCTCTGTCCTCATTTTCTGCTCAGGCTTTCGTTGATTCTGGAGCAGCTATTAACCTGATGGATTATGATTTTGCTAAACGTTGTGGGTTTCCCTTGATACCCCTACAGAAGTCTATTCCCCTACTGGGGATCGATTCTACCCCTTTGGCTGAGAATAAACCCCAGTTTTCTACTCAGGTGATAATGAGGGTTGAACCTGATCACCAGGAGTGCTGCAAATTTTTGGTTCTGTATAATCTGCATGACATTATCGTGCTGGGTTTTCCTTGGTTACAGTCTCATAATCCTGTTTTGGATTGGAAATCTGTGTCTGTAACCAGTTGGGGCTGCCAATGTGTTAATACCAACACTCCTGTTTTTTCTGCCTCCCCCCAGGCTCAGGATGTTCCTGACTTTTTGATTGATTTTTCTGATGTGTTTAGCGAAAGTAAATCTGCATCCTTGCCTCCCCATAGGAGCTATGACTGCGCTATTGAATTAGTGCCGGGTAGTAAATTCCCTAAAGGTCGCCTTTTTAACTTGTCTGTACCTGAACATGACGCTATGCGGTCTTATATCAAGGAATCATTGGAGAAGGGTCATATCAGACCATCCTCTTCACCCTTAGGTGCCGGTTTTTTCTTTGTGGCCAAAAAAGATGGTTCATTAAGGCCGTGTATTGATTATCGTCTCTTGAACAATATTACTGTGAAATATCAATACCCGTTACCCTTGATTTCTGACCTGTTTTCCAGGGTGAAAAACGCTACTTGGTTTACCAAGCTTGACCTCAGGGGGGCGTATAACCTTATTCGCATTAAGCACGGGGATGAATGGAAGACGGCATTCAATACCCCTGAAGGGCATTTTGAGTACCTAGTGATGCCCTTTGGGCTCACTAATGCTCCTTCCGTCTTCCAGTCCTTCATGAATGACATTTTCAGGGATTTTGTGGACAAATTTCTGATTGTTTATTTGGATGATATCTTGATTTTTTCTAATGACTGGGACTCTCATGTGAAACATGTTCGAACTGTGTTCCAGATTTTGAGAGAAAATGCTCTGTATGTGAAGGGATCAAAGTGTCTTTTTGGCGTACAGAGGATCTCATTTCTGGGATTCATTTTGTCCCCATCTGTTATTGAAATGGACCCGGTCAAGGTTCAGGCCATCTGTGATTGGGTCCAACCTACTTCATTAAAGGCTCTTCAGAGATTTTTGGGTTTTGCCAATTTTTATCGTAAATTTATTGGTAATTTCTCGGTTATTGTTAAACCATTAACTGATTTGACCAGAAAGGGTTCTGATGTGGTGAATTGGCCTCCTGAGGCAGTCTCTGCGTTTCAGGAACTTAAGCAGAGATTCACTTCTGCTCCTGTTCTACGGCAGCCTGATGTTTCTCTGCCATTTCAGGTGGAGGTTGATGCCTCTGAAATTGGGGCAGGTGCCGTTTTGTCCCAAAAAGATCCAGAGACCTCTAAAAGTTACCCTTGTGCCTTTTTCTCTCGAAAATTTTCTCCTACTGAACGTAATTATGACGTGGGTAATCGGGAGTTATTGGCCATGAAGTGGGCTTTTGAAGAGTGGAGACATTGGCTGGAGGGAGCCAAACATCAGGTGGTGGTCTTTACGGACCGTAAGAATCTGGTCTATCTGGAATCTGCCAAGCGACTCAATCCTAGACAGGCCAGGTGGGCCTTGTTTTACACACGTTTTAATTTTGTGGTTTCCTTTCTTCCTGGCACTAAGGATGTTAAGGCGGATGCCCTCTCGAGGAGTTTCCTTGCGGACTCTCCTGAGTTATCTGATCCTTCTGTTATTTTGAAAGAGGGTGTAGTTCTTTCCGCCATCTCGCCCAATTTGAGACTTGCTCTGGAGGGGTGTCAGGAGGATAGGCCCGAGTGCTGCCCTGTTGGAAAATTGTTTGTCCCGGACCACTGGAAAAAGAGTGTGATGTCTGAGATTCATTGTTCCGCATTGGCTGGGCATCCCGGAATTTTTGGTACCAGAGACTTGGTTAGTCGGTCCTTTTGGTGGCCTACCTTGTCTCGTGATGTCAGGGAATTTGTGCAGTCCTGCGGGACTTGCTCTCGCTCCAAGCCTTGCTCTCGCTCTAGTGGTTTGTTGATGCCATTGCCTGTGCCCAAGAGACCATGGACCCATATCTCTATGGATTTCATTTCCGACCTTCCTGTTTCTCAGAGAATGACCACCATCTGGGTAATTTGTGATAGGTTTTCCAAAATGATACATCTTGTGCCATTACCTAAGTTGCCTTCCTCCTCTGAATTGGTGCCGTTGTTCCTTCAGCACGTGGTTCGTTTACACGGCATTCCTGAGAACATTGTGTCTGACAGAGGAGTCCAGTTTGTTTCCAGATTTTGGAGGACTTTTTGTTCTAAACTGGGTGTTCAATTGTCTTTCTCCTCGGCATTTCATCCTCAGACCAATGGTCAAACTGAGAGAACAAACCAGACATTGGAGACTTATCTTAGATGCTTTGTGTCTGCTGATCAGGATGACTGGGTCTCTTTTTTACCTTTGGCTGAGTTTGCTCTTAATAATAGGGCTAGCTCTGCCACTTTGATGTCTCCGTTTTTCTGTAATTCTGGGTTTCACCCTCGATTTTCTTCAGGACAGACGGAGGCTTCTGTCTGTCCAGGTGTTGACTCTGTTGTGGAGCGTATGCAACAGATTTGGGACCAGGTAGTGGAGAGGTTGTCCCTCTCTCAGGAGAAGGCCCAGCGGTTTGCTAACCGGCATAGGACTGATGGTCCTCGGTTTAAAGTGGGGGACTTGGTCTGGTTGTCCTCAAAGAATATTCCTATGAGAGTAGCATCTCCTAAATTTAAGCCTAGGTTCATTGGACCTTATAAGATCATTGAGATTCTTAATCCTGTTTCTTTTCGTTTGCTTCTTCCAGGGACATTTAAGATCCATAACGTGTTCCACAAGTCCTTGTTGAAGAGGTTTGTTGAGCCAGTGGTTCCTGCTGCTGTGCCTCCTGACCCTGTTTTGGTTGAGGGCAATCTGGAGTATGTGGTTGAGAAAATATTGGATTCTCGTTTTTCTAGACGGAAACTCCAGTATTTGGTTAAGTGGAGAGGTTATGGTCAGGAAGACAATTCTTGGGTGTTTGCTTCAGACATCCATGCTAGGAGACTCATCCGTGCGTATCATAGAACTCATCCTGACCGACCTGGTTGCTCAAATGAGGGTTCGGTGACCCCTCCTCAAGGGGGGGGTACTGTTGTGAATGGGTTTGAGATGAGTTCTGAGCAGAGACTCCCTCTGGTGGTTACAAGCGGTACTGGTCTGTTCAGTGAAGATTGTGAGGACTGGGAATCAGGTGTTACTGACTGGTCTTATATAAGGGAGTCACCTTCCCATCAGGGTTGCCGGTGATCAATTGTTCTGGTCTGAATCCTTCATTCCTGTTTCCCTTGTAGCCTGCTGTGTCGTGTCTGCATCTCCTGCTAACAGATAAGACATTTTCTTCTTTTTGTTTTTGTACTATATTTTTGCATTTTGTCCTGCACTTCTTTGGGGGCCTTCTGGGTCCCCTTCGGGGGCTTTTGCCCTCTCAGTTTAGTTCAGCCACTGATGTTTGTACTTTTGCTTTTTCCAGTTTTTTCAGTGGCTGCTGTTTTGATTTTGTTACACCAGAGAACTAATTTAGGTGGTAGAGGTCGTGTGATCTCAGGTGATTTTGAAATTAGTAGAGTTGGTGCTTTTCAGGGTTTTCTGGGATTGCAGTAAGTACCCTTCCTATCCTTTTCTATTTAGTTAGTTTGGGCCCCAGCGTTTGCTCATACTATTTTCTTTCTGTGTCAGTATTTCTTCTTGTCTAACCGCCATTACATGTTTGGGGGCTTTCTATTATCTTTGGGGTTCTGCTCCGGGGCAGATAGCTTTCCTATTTCTATCTTTAGGTGTAGTTAGTTTCTCAGGCTGTGACGAGGCGTCTAGGACCAACGTAGGAACGCTCCACGGCTGCCTCTAGTTGTGGTGGTTAGTCAGGGTACTGCAATCTCATAGATTCCAACTGCTCTGGTGTATTGCCTTTTTTACCTGCACTCCTCAGCTACCGAAACATAACACCACTCTATCACACTGCATGGATTCAGAAGCAGGTTCACAAGGCAACACTATTCCACGCATACTTCTCCGCTCACGCAAACGTCTGTCAATTTGAATCGCTAATGACATAGAATCATTGAGACCAGAGGGGACAGGGAATCCCACCATAACATCCTTTACATTATCTGACAGACCCTTCCGAAAAAGGGCTGCCAAAGCGTCGTCATTCCATTTGGTCAGGACTGCCCACCTACGGAATCTCTGACAGTATAACTCAGCGTCATCAAGCCCCTGATTTAATGCCAACAAGGCTTTTTCAGCTTGATCAGTGACATTAGGCTCATTGTACAATAACCCCAAAGCCTGAAAAAATGCATCAACATCACTCAAAACAGGATCCTCAGGTGTCAGGGAAAAAGCCCAATCCTGAGGATCGCCGCGCAGGAGAGAGATGACAATTTGAACCTGCTGCGCTGCGTTCCCTGAGGACTTAGATTTTAAGGCAAAAAACAATTTACAGTTATTTTTGAAATTCAAAAACTTAGCTCGATCCCCTAAAAACAAATCTGGCATGGGAATCCTAGGTTCCACAACAGGCAACCCAGCAAGATAGGCAGCAATACTCCGAACCTCAGTGGCAAGCTGATCAACACGGCCAGACAATGTGTGCAAACTCCATTGAGAGAAAAAATCCTCCCCAGCACCCAGAGATACAGAGGGAAAAAAAAAATGCAACAAACAGAAAAATATCTCTGACAACTCTGACAACCTTTTTTCTTTCACAATATTTTTCCCTTCTGTGAGTACCATACAATTTTCAATTTTTTGGCCGGTGATACTGTTATGTTTCGGTAGCTGAGGAGTGCAGGTAAAAAAGGCAATACACCAGAGCAGTTGGAATCTATGAGATTGCAGTACCCTGACTAACCACCACAACTAGAGGCAGCCGTGGAGCGTTCCTACGTTGGTCCTAGACGCCTCGTCACAGCCTGAGAAACTAACTACACCTAAAGATAGAAAGAGGAAAGCTATCTGCCCCGGAGCAGATCCCCAAAGAACATAGAAAGCCCCCAAACATGTAATGGCGGTTAGACAAGAAGAAATACTGACACAGACAGAAAATAGTATGAGCAAACGTTGGGGCCCAAACTACCTAAATAGAAAAGGATAGGAAGGGCACTTACTGCAATCCCAAAAAACCCTGAAAAGCACCAACTCTACTAATTTCAAAAACACCTGAGATCACACGACCTCTACCACCTAAATTAGTTCTCTGGTGTAACAAAATCAAAACAGCAGCCACTGAAAAAACTGGAAAAAGCAAATGTACAAACATCAGTGGCTGAACTAAACTGAGAGGGCAAAAGCCCCCAGAGGGACCCTGAAGGCCCCCACAGAAGTGCAGGACAAAATGCAAAAATCAAGCACAAAAACAAAAAGAAGAAAATGTCTTATCTGTTAGCAGGAGATGCAGACACGACACAGCAGGCTACAAAGGAAACAGGAATCAAGGATTGAGACCAGAACAATTGATCACCGGCAACCCTGATGGGAAGGCGACTCCCTTATATAAGACCAGTCAGTAACACCTGATTCCCAATCCTCACAATCTTCACTGGACAGTCCAGTACCGCTAGTAACCACCAGAGGGAGCCTCTGCTCAGAACTCATTTCAAGCCCATTCACAACAGGGATCTTTACAGGGGATTGTAGAAATGTTCGTGACGCCACCTGTGGTTTCTGATCAGGGTGACCAGCGCTGCAGGGTGAATCCTCTGAGGGGTTGTTACTGGGCAGCAAGGTGTTAAGTCTTCCACAGGTAAGACTGATCCCTCAGGGTAGATGGCGGTGTAGGGGTGAAGGAGCAATAATGCAGACACACACAAGACAGTCACTTTCTGTACCTTTACTGGTGGTGAAGTTGCAGGCACATCCCGGGAGGCCGTCAGGGTGGAGGATGCACGTCCAGCAATCCACTGAGTAGATATAAGGCCTCCTTACGTCCTTATGTGTGTGAGTTTCTAACTTGCATAAAACAGAGTTTAACTCCTTCTCTTTGCTACGCCCGGCTGATCTTGTGATGAGGTCTTCTTGTGGACAGAACAGTGTCTCTATGGCGGTACCTGCCAGACCCCCGTCTTCCTAACCTCAGTTACGTATCAGCACTGCTGGGCCCCTGCGACTTGAAGTCCAGGGTCTCCGGTTTTTCCCACTAGCTGTGAAGATACTAGCAAGCTCGGACCCGGTGTCCGGTGGTGCAGAGTGGAGGTTAGCTATCAATGCTGGTTGACCTCTGTCACTCTCTCTTTTCCTTTTTCCACTTGCCTGTCGTCCTACTCGCACATTTAACATAAGCACAGGCAGCAGTAGATATCAGCTTCTCGCTCAGACTTCCTCAGCCCTCAGGCTAATCTGACAGGAGTCTCTCTCCGGTGTTCTGAGGAGATCTTATCTCTCCCTCACAGCTCGTCTGAGGTAACTGCCGACGACTAGCTAACTCGCAGCTAGACTGCCTTCATCTCACTACTGTCTCAAGGGCTCCCTCTGGTGGAACCAGGAAAAATGTGAAGTGTTGTGTGCTTATCAGGTGATTGTGAATTACCTTTCATGCATCCTCCTGGGTACATGTGGCACCAAGCGCAGCTGGGCTACACATACACGTCAGGTGGATATCAGAATAGACGTGGTGTGTTGATGGTTTATTATTAGAGACAATTATGGTCTATTGTAATCCGCCTTGAATGATATATGCTGGACAGGAGCTTAGTAAGGTGTATTAAGGACAAGTTATTTTATGTAGGTTGTAATTAAATTATAAGAAGCTTCAGTGGTGTTTATGGAGTAGTGATACCACACAAAAGCAGTAGATGGCAGTTTTATTCTTAGCTTTTAAGTTTTCAGTCCAAAGTGCAAAAAGAAAGAACCAAAAGAAAATAGGGTGTAACACAGCTAGTTTTCTTTGTCATCAGGTTATGCCTGCAATTGTGGGAATTGCTTATAGCAAAGACCAGTGGAGCAGGGTCCTAGCGCTATCTTCCCTCAACAGCAAGTGAAAGGTGGTAATGGAGGGAGAAGCAGTAGTGTTTCAGGTCACCCCTGATTCCCAAAATGGTGGAATTTGTGCCTTTGCAACAGTGGCTGCAGAGGAGTCCAGGAGGTTATGGAAAGGGGGAATTCCCAGGCCCGCACACTCAGACCCACACCTCTCCCAAATAGTGTCAGAGGAGAAATCAGGAGAGGTAGGACAGCGTATCTCTGCACCCAGCCCTCTCCATGTGTCCGGACCTGTGTGTGCTTTGAGGTGGGAGAGGGAGCGGATGTGAGCTGGAATGGACTCTACTGCAGTTTTGGCTTTTGTTTCATGCCCGGAGATTCCTCTGGAGCGACAAGGCGATACCTCACTGTGACAGGGTATGCGACAGAGCAGGGAGAGACACCAGGCTGATAAACAATACAACAAGATTTATTGGAACAGGGAACTGGGCAGCACAAATTAAAGTAATTCTGCAGCGTCCACAAAGAGTCCACACAAAGGGAGCAGATCCGGGGGCGCCACCCTGCAATCTGATGCCAGGAAAATAGAAATGGTCCTTGGGTGAATTCAATGGATCCAGCACATGAGGGACACAATACAGTCTGACGTGGCAGCTTCTAATAATAGGCACGGTCACCGGGATCTCGCCTCAGCATAAGTTCCCAGTCCTTTGCAAGTCACCACACAACAGTCTTTAGATTCAGTCCTCAAATCCAGCAGGGTGGTGAGACATCACAATTCCATGTGGCAAATGATCTCCAATCTCCATACATGATACCAGGATCCAGCCGCAGCTGCAGATCCTTGTCCATCAAAGCACACAGCATCAACTAATCCAACATGTGGCTCATTGTCCTACCACTCTTGGGATAAGCTCCCTTGTTGGGCAGAGATACTAACACCCAATCCCTTAAACATAGCTCCAAGGAGTAAGAATGTTCCAGACCCCTGTCTGCAGTTTTTCTACAGGTTTGTGTTTTGGAGATGCCCCCTGCAGAGGGGAAAAAATGACAAGCATGTCCCCACCAGATACAGGACAAGGAATGCTAATGTAAGCCTGATTACAGTATGGTCCATGTGCACAGGCTGGGGGTGACTCTGTTAGGGTACCGTCACACTCAGCGACGCAAAAGCGATCCCAACAACTATACGACCTGGCAGGGATCGCTGCTGCGTCGCTATGTGGTCGCTGGTGAGATGCCAAACAGTCAGATCTTCCCAACGACGCAGCAACGATCGGCGACCCGTAGCGATCTGGGTAACGATGTGTCTCCTATGTGTCTCAGTGCTGAGTCGCTAACGAGATCGTTGGTGGTAAAAGGTGTCAAACACACGGATGCATGCTACCCAGCGGGACCTCAACGATCAAAAAATGGTCCAGGCCATTCCGACACGACGAGCGATCTCACAGCAGGGGCCTGGTCGCTGGTAAGTGTCAAACTTAGCGAGATCGCTGTTGCATCACAAAACTTGTGACTCAGCAGTGATCTCGCTTAGGCTACTTTCACACTTGCGTTTTTTTTTTGCGATGCGTTTCGAGCGCACATCAAACGCATTTAAAAAACGGATGCAAACGCTTGTAAACGCTGCAATATTTAGTCTCATAAGCGTGCGCATTATGACAAAAAAACGCAGCGTTTGTATGCGATTTCAAGCGTTTTTGCCTGCATTTGCGTTTTTTTCGGCGCATGGGTTGTCTACGTGTCACATTTCTATCATCTCTGTCTCTATCATCTCTGTCTCGATCATCTATCATCTCTGTCTCTATCATCAGTCTCTATCATCTGTCTCTATCATCTATCATCTGTCTCTATCATCTCTGTCTCTATCATCTGTCTCTATCATCTCTGTCTATCATATCTGTCTCTGTCTCTATCATCTCTGTCTCTATCATCTGTCTCTATCATCTCTGTCTCTATCATCTCTGTCTCTATCATATCTGTCTCTGTCTCTATCATCTCTGTCTCTATCATCTGTCTCTATCATCTCTGTCTCTATCATCTGTCTCTATCATCTGTCTCTATCATCTCTGTCTCTATCATCTCTGTCTCTATCATCTGTCTCTATCATCTGTCTCTATCATCTCTGTCTCTATCGTCTATCATATCTGTCTCTATCACCTTCTTTATATCTACACTCCTCAAACAATGTTGCTCGTTTAGGGGGTGGTTTAAACAAGTGTGTAGACATTATTTACTCAAAAATCGTGTGCTCGCACAAGCGCTGACGAGCGCAAAGCCATGCGCACGCCAGCACACCCATAGACTGTAATGTTATTTTTTTGCGCATAGCGTGCGCACGCGTGCGCATGCACTTTTTTAAAGTTGTTGGGTGGAAAAAAAATGCAACATGTAGCGTCTAGCGCGTATGGGCGCACACCTGGAAAATGCGCAGCGCACGACAAGCGCAGATGAACGCGTGTAAGCGCTAGACCCTGCACCCGCCATGTTAAAGATAGGGGAACATTGCGCATGCGACCGATAGCGCACGATGCGCTGCGCCATAAAACGCAATTGTGAAAGTAGCCTTAGTGTGACGGGGTCTTTACACTCACCTCTCAGAGCTGACCATAGTCTGTCATTAGCAGGGTCACTAAGTGCTTCCCGCCTTTTCATCTCCTTCAGGGATCCAGAGGAGAGAGCTGGTCTGCCTCTCTAGGAGCAAATTCCCGGTGCCAGATGTCTCTGCAGGGGTCCGGAGAGCAATGGGGCAGGGCCGCCATCAGGGCATGACAGCCCTGACTGGTGTATGGGGCCCGATCAGCAGAGGGGGCCCGCATCGGGCCCCGTCTATTCTGCTGATCGGGCCCCAGCAGAAGAGACCGGGCCCGATGCAGGCCCCCTCTGCTGATCGGGCCCCAGTGACAGGCGAAGTAACTGAACCTGCGTGACGTCCGAGACGCAGGTTCAGTTACTCTATTGAGTTGCAGGCCCGCAACTCAATAGTTAAAGCCGCAGCCAATCGGAGGCTGGCAGCCGACGTCAGCGCGCACGGCGCCGGCGTATGACGTCATTGTCATTCGCCGGCAAGTGCGCGCTTGAAACGTCGGGACCAGGACATATCAACGCCGCGGGAGCGCTGCAGCCAGGTAAGAAGAACGTTTTTTTATTTTTTTAAATTTATTTATTGAAATCGGCAATGTGGGCAGGATGGAATCGCTGGGGGGCAGGATGGAGTCGCTGGGGGGGCAGGATGGAATCGCTAGGGGGCTGGATGGAGTCGCTGGGGGGCAGGATGGAGTCGCTGGGGGGGGGGGGGGCATGGATGGAATCGCTGGGGGGCAGGATGGAGTCGCTGGGGGGGCAGGATGGAATCGCGGGGCTGATGGGTCGCTGGGGCAGGATGGAGTCGCTGGGGGGGCAGGATGGATGCTGGGGGATGGATCACTGGGGGGCAGGATGGAATCGCTGGGGGGCAGGATGGAGTCGCTGGGGGGGAGGATGGAATCGCTGGGGGGGCAGGATGGAGTCACTGGGGGGGCAGGATGGAATCCGGGGGGGCGGATGAGTCCGGCAGAGGGGCAGGGATGGAATCGCTGGGGGGCAGGATGGAGATACGCTGGGGGGCAGGAGGACGTGGGGGTGGAGTCGCGGGGCAGGATGGAGTCGCTGGGGGGCAGGATGGAATCCTGGGGGGCGGATGGAGTCGCTGGGGGGGCAGGATGGAGTCACTGGGGGGCAGGATGGAATCACTGGGGGGCAGGATGGAATCACTGGGGGGCAGGATGGAATCACTGGGGGCAGGATGGAGTCACTGGGGCAGGATGGAATCACTGGGGGCAGGATGGAGTCACTGGGCGGCAGGATGGAATCACTGGGCAGGATGGAATCACTGGGGCAGGATGGAGTCATTGGGCAGGATGGAGTCACTGGCGCGGCAGGATGGAATCACTGGGGCAGGATGGAGTCACGAGGGAGGCAGGATGGATCACTGGGCAGGATGGAATCACTAGGGCAGGATGGAGTGACGGGGGGCAGGATGGAGTGACAGGGGCAGGATGGAATGACGGGGGCAGGATGGAGTCACTGGGGCAGGATGGAAACACGGGCTCAGGATTGGAGCCACGGGGGCAGGATGGAGACACGGGGCAGGATTGGAGACACGGTGCAGGATGGGACAGATGGGGCAGGATCATAGGGCAAGATGGAGACAGATGGTGCAGGATCATGGGGTATGATGGATATGATGGGGCAGGATCATGGGACAAATGGCCTGGGGCAGGATGGAGATAGATGGGGCAGGATCATGGGCAAGATGGAGACAGATGGTGCAGGATCATGGGACAGATGGGGCAGGATCATCGGACAAATGGCCTGGGGCAGGATGGAGATAGATGGGGCAGGATCATGGGCAAGATGGAGACAGATGGGACAAGGTGAAGACAGATGGTGCAGGATCATGGGGCAGGATGGATACGATGGGGACAGATGGGGCAGGATCATGGGACAGATGGTCTGGGGCAGGATCATGGGACAGATGGAGCAGGACCATTGGGCAGGATGGATACGATGGGGACAGATAGGGCAGGATGGATACGATGGGGACAGATGGGGCAGAATCATGGGACAGATGGTCTAGGGCAGGATCATGGGGCAGGATGGAGACAGATGTTGCAGGATCATGGGCAGGATGGATACGATGGGGACAGATGGGGCAGGATCATGGGACAGATGGTCTGGGGCAGGATGGAGACAGATGGTGCAGGATCATGGGCTGGATGGATACAATGGGGACAGATGGGACAGGATCATGGGGCAGGATGGGACATCACATGGTGGCAGGATAGGAGAACATATGGCTGGAGTCAGAAATGAGACACACAGGGGCCAGGATGGGAGATATTATTACAATAGGGGCTAATTTAGGGATATTATTACTGCAGTGATGTATTTATTTTATTTTTTGAGGATACTGTTATAAATGGGTGGGCGGTCCTGTTACTGTGCAGAGCGACACTGTTGACTTTTTTTCTTCATCTGGTGTAGTTTACAATTTGGGAAAAAAATAAGTAATGTGTTCTGCAAGTGGTTCTCTAGATAACTGTGTTATTTCCTGCAGAGATGAGCCCTGGCTGGAAGAAGTGATGGCGGTCTGTGCTGGATGAAGATTAAAAGCGAAGATGAAAGACTTCACCTAGAGACGTCACTGGTGAGTCAGTGTGTTACCTGTACACTGACACTATACACTGTATACTGTATACAGCGGTCCTGTGTACAATGTCACCAGTGATCACTGTATTACCTTTACATTATACACTATATACAGAGCTCCTGTGTATAATGTCACTGGTGATCACTATTGTACACAGACACTGCATCAGTATTGTAGTGTTCAGTCACTATGTGGTGGTAATATGTTGTCCGTCCATGGTGTGGCCGTATTTGCTCCTTGTATGTGCTATGTGGTCACTATGTGGTGGTAATATGTAGTCTGGTCATGGTGTGGTGGTATTTGTTCCTTGTATGTGATATTATTGGTCACCATATGGTGGTAATATGTGGTCTGGACATGGTGTGGTGGTATTTGTTCCTTGTATGTGCTATTATTTGGCCATTATGTGCTGGTAATATGGTGTCTAGTCATGGTGCAGTGGTATTTGTCCACTGTATGTGATATTATTGGTCATTTTAAAAATTGAAAAATAAAAATATACCTAAATTGTATTGGATATTTGAACAAATGTTTAATGGGTTAGAGTAGAGTAGGGCCCGGTCAAAAGAGTCTACCTTGTCGTGGTGGTGGCTTAAAAAATCTTTTGACTGTGGATAGTTCAAGGGGTGGAGGTGGGGCTGGGGTGGAGCCTGGGCGGAGTCTCAAGGGGGCCCCGAAAAGTTTGCCAGTATGGGGCCCCGAAATTCCTAGTGGCAGCCCTGCAATGGGGTGTTCAGTGGTTGGAGATTTTCTCACCAAAAGCTGGTTTAAATCTTTTTAAAAGGGTCTAGGAGCAGGAACTGCACAAGAACACGTCCTGTCTGCACCAAGCCTAGGCCATGCATGTCTATCTATTCTAACCTGTCATGCTGTGATTACAATTGCAGCATGCTGGGCTGGTCACTCGAATATATCGAACCGTATAGCTAATTACTCGCCGAGTAACGAATAGCCCGAATACCGTACTATTCCATTCCCTCATCACTACTACTTTCCCATTATCTGCAGCAGATGGGTGTTGTAGTCCCTGCTTCTCTCCTCCTGTCCTGAATGCTTCTGCAGAAGATTGAGCAGATCTGCAAACAAGGAGCTCAGCAGCCCCTCATCCACCAGCGAGAAGACGGGGCAGGGCGATAATCGTAACGATGATTCTGAGAAAGATCACAGTCGTAGATCAGTGTTTCTCCACCTTCTACTCACATTTCATCTGTGACATCTTATAAAATTGTGAAATTTTGCTATAAATCATTTCATTTCCTATTTTCACAGCTTCGGACACATCCTCCGACCCCAATAATCCGGCCAGTGCCTAATGGTGAGTGGTGATGTCTTCTGTAAATGCTGCCGCCGTGCAATGAAGGGAGAATTAGGAGAAACTTACTGGGGTAAAGAGGAAAGTGGGGAGGAGGGAAGGGATTGTAAAGGGATTGTGAGGAAGAAAGGTGAGATTTGTCATTTTTCATATACCGTATTTTTCGGACTATAAGACGCACCGGACCATAAGACGCACCCCAAATTTTCAGAAGGAAAACAGGGAAAAAAAAATAATGTGTCAAATGGGGGTCCGTCTTACAGTCCGAAGTGCTCTGTGTTGCAGGGGTGCTCTGTGGGGTGGCTGTGCTGTGTGGGGTGGCTGTGCTGTGTGGGGTGGCTATGCTCTGTGGGGTGGCTGTGCTCTGTGGGGTGGCTGTGCTCTGTGGGGTCGCTGTGCTCTGTGGGGTCGCTGTGCAATATATGGTACTCACATCCCATAGCGGTGGTCCCAATGCAGCCTCCTGTGCTCTGTGGTGTCTGGCCAGCAGCGGGGCTCTGTGCTGCGTGGGGGGCTCCACGGCATTTCCCTCTTAGCCGGACAGCCCCCCACAGCTCCGCTGCTGCGGCCTCCTGATACATGGCCGCCAGCGGCCTCCGGTGGCGGTCCCGACGAAGTCTTCCGTGCGGTGGTTCCGGGGCAGCAGCCGGCTCTGTGCTGCAGGGGGGCTCCGCCGGCATTTCGGTCTTAGCCGGAAAACCCCCCGCAGCTCCGCTCCCTCCTGCATCTCGGTGGCGTCCTCAAACATGGCCGCCAGGGGACTCCGGTAAGATGGCCGCCGAATCTCATTCAAGTCTCGGCAACGAGATCTCTTCTCCCGAGATCTCAGGACAAGATCTCGGGAGAAGAGATCTCGTTGCCGAGACTTGAATGAGATTCGGCGGCCATCTTACCGGAGTCCCCTGGCGGCCATGTTTGAGGACGCCACCGAGATGCAGGAGGGAGCGGAGCTGCGGGGGGCTTTCCGGCTAAGACCGAAATGCCGGCGGAGCCCCCCTGCAGCACAGAGCCGGCTGCTGCCCCGGAACCACCGCACGGAAGACTTCGTCGGGACCGCCACCGGAGGCCGCTGGCGGCCATGTATCAGGAGGCCGCAGCAGCGGAGCTGCGGGGGGCTGTCCGGCTAAGAGGGAAATGCTGGCGGAGCCCCCACGCAGCACAGAGCCCACTGCTGGCCAGACACCACAGGAAGGCTGCCGCCGCCACCGGGACCGCCGCCGCCACCGGATTTTTTGGTATGTTGGGACCATAAGGCGCACCCACATTTTCCCCCAAATTTTGGGGGGAAAAAAGTGCGTCTTATGGTCCAAAAAATACGGTATATATTGATCATTTATAATGTGATCGTCACTTACAAAAGGAGAATATAGATGCTGTATATTCCCGGTACATGGACGGTGCAGACTGGGGGAGCAGACAGATCACTTTACAGCTCGTCACACACTAAAAATGGAGAAAGGAAAGAAAAAGAATAAAAAAATTTGCAAAAACAATCAGTGCAGGAGAAGGTTCTCTATTACAGACTGGGAGAGACGCCGTCAGTAATAATCTTCAGTCCTCCCTTCTCTACCGGGATTACAGAGAATCTATCACTGGGATTTTTTGTCTTATCTGAGAGCAGCATAAAGTAAGGGCAGAGACCCTGATTCCTGGGTCACTTATTGGGCTTCTTGCTGTAGTTCGATAACATGCTTTTTTATCTGCTGCAGATCTACTAGTCCTCTCAGTGATGAGTTTCTGCTCTGTAGTCCTATATATTCAGAAGCTTAATCCATCCCCGCCATACAGCACTGATTTTCAGCTTTCTATGGGCCATAAGCTGTCAGTCAGTGTTGAGTTGAAAAACAATGAAGGTTGCACCATGATTTACCAAGAATGATTACTCTAGAACATTAAAACTGCATTACTGACATAGAAAATTGGACAAAAAGGTGCTATATAATGTATATATGAAATATATTCATCTGCAAAATTGCTATGAAAAATTCAGCAAAAAAGAAGGTATTTAGCGCATAGATTGGCCAATATATGTGAGCCCAACTGCCACATCGAGGCGTCCTTCAAAAGTTGAGCTACTAGCAAGTGGGCGGAGTTTCTGTGGCAGGTAGGCGGGGTTTCAGACTCCTGAACACATATTCAATAATGATCTATTTAGGATACAAAAAGAGCCGGACTGTCCATCACTAGTCAGCACTTGGGTCAGTACAAGAGAGGGAGGGAAAATGACAGAATCACAGGTCAGAGATGGGGTCAGGAAAATACCTTCCCTCGCCCAGTTCTCCACTCTCTGTGCTGCCAATACTCTACTGAACATATGCCTGTCCCGTCTTTGCTGGGCAGTACGCTCGCTGCTCAGCTCGTGCTGCATATAGTTTCTCCATTGGGAGCCGTTTCCTTTTTTGCCGGACCACGCATTCACCTTACAGCCGAACCTCCATAGTCCTCCTCTCTCCCGGCTTATGAATGCTCAGATACCTTCACCATAGAAGAGGCGACCTAAGAGAAGAAATCAGAGGAGCAGGCGTTCTTCCTCACACCGCCACATTGCCTTTTATAGGGTTGGATTGTTTAATTTAGCCCTTTGTATAACCTGTCCTAGCAAATAACGGGATAATCTCCTATATACAGTGGCGCTTGATAGTTTGGGAACCCTTCAGTATTTTCCATTTTTCTGCATACATTTGACATAAGTCCTAAAAGTAGATGCATAGAACAAAACCAAACAAATGAGTCAAAAATATTAGACTTTGTTTTTTTTTTTTAAATAAGGTAAATGAACCAATATCATATGTCTGAGTATCAAAAGTATGTGAATCTTTAGAATTAGTAAGGTGAAATTAGACCGATACTTTCAATCAATGGGATGACAATCAGGTGTAAGTGGATGTCCTGTTCCAATCTATCAAAATAATCACATAAATTGCCCACTATGTAAATAACCCACATGGGGGAAATATACCACAGCATATCATATGTTAAACAATGGTGGAGGACAACATGCTACCATAACTACCAGGTGGTATAAAAAACAATACTTTATTAGAAAAATGTGTTAAACAAGGTACAACCTCGTAAATTGCAATGAAAAGTGCTAGATACAACATTAAAAACACATGAGAGTCGTAAAATACCATAGGACACATCCAATCCTGCCACACTAATGTGTTATGGCCTGAATAAGCATAGAAATATCTATTCCCAATAAAGTAAAACGGTACTACTAATTTGCTCAGTGGCAACCTCTATGCTTTTACTGCTAAGCAATTGTTGGGCATAACTGGAAGCCACATCCCCAATAAGGCAAAAACATACCGCAAAGTTGGCAGGTGTGTGATCCTTGGACGTCCCTCTGCCCCGACGCGTGTTTCGCACTGCTTCTTCGGGGGGCGTGTCAGGGCAGGGGGCAGCCCGGTATATATAAAGCCAGGAAAAATCACATTTAATCGCAACACCTGTTGAAAAAGACAGTTTTCAATGCGACTAGTATCCATGATGCTCGGAAGGTCCTTGTGCTGTATTGGAGGGTTATTCGGCGCATGTGCAAGGTCACGTGGTGACCACTAACCAATCAGAGGTGCTGCTCGCGGTCAGGTGGTCTGAGTATGGCAGGTCCTTCACTAGGAATATGTACATACTAGCGCCACACTGGAGACCGCAAGGAAACACCTCAGTGGCCCCCTGACTTGCATGCGCTCAGCCTCGTCAGCATGTAAGGAAGCGACACCGCACTAATCTCAATTAACAGATGTTAGACGTATTATTATCTACACATTGTACAAAATTAGATTAAATATACAATATTGCTAAATAATAAATGTGAAAATAAATCAAAAAGTGCAATAATATTAAACAACATAATATCGAAATGAATTTAAAAGGATATATATATATGATATGCATATGTGCAAAGTAATACTAAAAAATATTTGAGATGTGTTGGTTATAAAGTTACAATACTCATAATGAAAAAAAGCATTTGTGTAATAAATGTGAGTATAATAATGAAAAATAATAAGTATTGAATTATGAGAAAAAATTGCTAATAATTAAACAATAACCAAAATAATAAAATGAAATAAAATCCAAATATAACCATAACATAAACAAAATAATACCTAACACCTAAAACTATGAAATAAGACTGTGGTACAATATGTATTACATTCAGATATAGTCCTAATTATTAGATGGAGTAGTGAAGATTTTCATGCTTTCCAATAAGGTGATGGTATCTTCCTCCTTCCAACACAAGCGAACAACCCATCAAATGGATCAGCAGCAATCGCTCATCACTCGGACCTCCACATCATAAGGTATGGATAATGGAATTGACACATGTGATAACTTCATGGCAAAATATATCTGAAACTAGGAAAAATTAATTAAAATCATAATAAAAACAAAAAATTATCATAAAATTACCCAAACCACCCCCCACCCCAGGTCAGCAACCATGGCCATCATAGAAATGCGCTAAATCCAAAGTTCTCGTTTAAGCCCTGTGGTGTGTGTCCCTAATCTATATATCCATTGGCACTCCTTTTTGGCCACTAGTTTAGCCAAATCATCACCTCTTGGCCCCAGATGTGCAATGTCTATGCCCTTGAAAATCAACATCCTGGAGTTGCTTTGATGAAACTTTCTAAAGTGCTTCGGTATCGTCTTTAGGGACATTACATCAGTGACGGTTTTTGCCTTTTCAATGTCAATGCACTGCTCGCGTACCCGCACTTTCAGTTCCCTACTTGTCATCCCTATATAAATCTTCCCACAGGGACATTCTGCACTATACACTACTCCCTTGGATGCACATGTAATATGGGCCCTGATATCAAATTTCCTTGATTTATCGAAATTATAAAAACTAGTTGTCTTTTTCATGTTTGCACATCCCTTGCATAGGCCACAGGGGAAAAAACCTTTACGTTCAAGATATTTTTTTCTCCTCTCTTTATCCCTGCAGTCATAGTTACTATGAACCAGCATGTCCCGCAAGTTAGGGGCTCTCTTAGCTACAAAAGAGGGTGCTTCAGGAAGGCATCTTTTAAGCACTGGATCAGTGAGCAATATGTTCCAATGTTTTTCAACGATTTTTCTTAAATCAGACCATCTGTTGTTATAATTCGTAATGAATCTTATTTGATTATCGCCTTGAGATGTTGTCATCATAGGCTGGTTTTTCTATAGGAGCTGATTTCTAGATGCATTTTTAGCTCTGATGTACCCTCTTTGTATAGTTCGATGTCCATAACCCCTGTCCTGAAAGTGTTTTTTTAAAATAAGGGATTGTTCTTCAAAAAGATGGTCTTCTGAACAAATCATCTTGGCTCGCAGAAACTGCCCAATTGGTATGCCCTGGGTGGTGGACTTTGGATGTGCTGATGAAGCATGTAAGATGGAGTTCGTGGAAGTGGGCTTTCGAAAAATTGTAGTGGACAACCGGCCATTTGGGAGGGCTGTTATAGATAAATCTAAAAAATCTATCTGACGTCCAAATTTATAGCTCAAACGGATGTTCTGTGTGTTCATGTTTAATTTGGTCATGAGCATTTCCAGGTCCACAACTGGACCTTCCCAAATGAACAAAATATCGTCAATATACCGGATCCAGTTGTGGACCCGGTCAATGCCCTCAACGTCATCACCCTGGAAAATTGACCACTCCCAAGCCCCCATAAATAAGTTTGCATAGGAGGGGGCACACGAGGCACCCATGGCGGTGCCCCTTTGTTGTAAATAAATCTTGGAGGTATAGCAATGCAGAAAGAATTTATTTTTGTTTCCCAAAATTTTAAGTAATGTGTAGCAGCAAAAAAGGGAAATTTAAAACTTAACATTTATTAATAAAGAATGTTAAAAAAGTGGACACATATATAACATCCTCAATCAAAAATATAGTGAGGATATTTGATACCTTGAGAGATAGGTATAATTTAGTTCAAGGGAGAATGAAAAAATGCTATAAATGTGCTAGCCCTGTCTCAATAGAGCAACACACCTGCTAACTCCAATATATATGTATTAGAAAACTATATGTGTGGAGAAGGTTATATGAGCGGTTATATAAACTATTAATTCTGCACCGCAAGAATCGCAACTGTATACTTGTATCTCAACCCTGCACCGCTAGAGTTGGTTTTTAATTGTATAGAATATATGGTATATTAAGAATCATAATATCAATTCTGCACCGCAAGAACTGTAAATGAATACATATATCACAACCCTGCACCGCTAGAGTTGATCCTTCATTATATGGAGAGTATAGCATTTAAACCAAAAAGGAACGCTCTCACCCATTTAGAGAAGCATTTTCAATTCATCTCCTATAACCAGTAGTCCTCTGGATACGACCAGTTTGTATGAAGCCCTTTCCCGACGCGTTTCTTCCATCAGGATTCATCAGGGGATATGGCATAGGCAAATCATACTTGCACAGCATGTATCTCTCATAGGGGAGCATTTTCGTAATGCCCCCTTATATCAAATAAATGAACACACCCATCACCAAATTAACAAATCACCATAATGATCCACACAAACTCACCAATAAGAATTAAAAAGACTTTTTATGTCCTTGAATAGGGAGCATAATTCTGCTGGACCGCACGCCGCACGCCCAGAATCACAGTCACTTTCATTTGCGATAATACCGCTTGCCAAATAGTGATATCTATATTAGCCCACTCTAATGCACTTTGTTATGGTGCTTTTTTACGGCTTTAGGATGCCATCTCTTTAAATTAATTATGGCTATATATCTGTACTGTACAGTATTATATGCTATGTCTTTCCTTTAACATGAGTTTTTTCAAGATACCCATAATAATTCTAATGTTTGATTAATATCTTTATGTCCATGATTCATAATACAGCAATCGTATGTCTGTTTTTATTTTTTGCTGTCATTTGATAAGATATTTAGGAGCATGATTCGATGCATACATTCATTGAGCTCAGTGAACAGGTCCGATGGTATATTGCATAAATGCCGAGTCATAATAATACTAAGACTCTGGACTTGTATAGTCTTTCATACGGTATAGACAGAATGACTGCCGATATAGTTTGTACCGGTATTTGACGGCACATTGCGCAGATGTCGAGTCGCAATATTACCAGAACTTTAGATAGAATGACTGCCGATATGGTACGCGCATGCGCACATCGATAATTCCTTCATAGGAGACTAAACAGGAAGTCCTTGTGTGGACAGACAGGATGTCTCTTTTTGGACTGTTTGGCGCATGCGCCGACACATGGCGACTCTGGAAGTCACTATTTGGCAAGCGGTATTATCGCAAATGAAAGTGACTGTGATTCTGGGCGTGCGGCGTGCGGTCCAGCAGAATTATGCTCCCTATTCAAGGACATAAAAAGTCTTTTTAAATCTTATTGGTGAGTTTGTGTGGATCATTATGGTGATTTGTTAATTTGGTGATGGGTGTGTTCATTTATTTGATATAAGGGGGCATTACGAAAATGCTCCCCTATGAGAGATACATGCTGTGCAAGTATGATTTGCCTATGCCATATCCCCTGATGAATCCTGATGGAAGAAACGCGTCGGGAAAGGGCTTCATACAAACTGGTCGTATCCAGAGGACTACTGGTTATAGGAGATGAATTGAAAATGCTTCTCTAAATGGGTGAGAGCGTTCCTTTTTGGTTTAAATGCTATACTCTCCATATAATGAAGGATCAACTCTAGCGGTGCAGGGTTGTGATATATGTATTCATTTACAGTTCTTGCGGTGCAGAATTGATATTATGATTCTTAATATACCATATATTCTATACAATTAAAAACCAACTCTAGCGGTGCAGGGTTGAGATACAAGTATACAGTTGCGATTCTTGCGGTGCAAAATTAATAGTTTATATAACCGCTCATATAACCTTCTCCACACATATAGTTTTCTAATACATATATATTGGAGTTAGCAGGTGTGTTGCTCTATTGAGACAGGGCTAGCACATTTATAGCATTTTTTCATTCTCCCTTGAGCTAAATTATACCTATCTCTCAAGGTATCAAATATCCTCACTATATTTTTGATTGAGGATGTTATATATGTGTCCACTTTTTAACATTCTTTATTAATAAATGTTAAGTTTTAAATTTCCCTTTTTTGCTGCTACACAGTAAATAAATCTTGCAATCGAAGGTGAAGACGTTGTGGGTCAATATAAATTCCAATAATTTTAGAACAACCGATGCTGTTTCTTCACCATAATTGCTGTGTCGCAAATACTTTTCAACTGCCCTGAGGCCGTCAACATGGTCTATTGAAGAATATAAGGCCTCTACATCGGCGGTAACCAATATCATATCCTCCGACAATTGAATATTCTCCAAATGCCCCAATGCTGCAGTAGTATCCTTGATGTAGGAAGGTAACTGTGTCACTAGGGGTTTGAGGAAGTATTCCACAACATCACAGATGATCTCAATAGCCCCTCGTTAGCAGCAATTCTGGGTCTCCCTGGGGGTTCAAGGGATCTTTGTGTATCTTAGGGACCAAGTAAAAGGTTGCTAGCCTAGGACATAACTTTTCATAGGTTTCCAACAGTTTCTTGGGGATGATGTTGTCTTCATAGGCTTTGACTAGAATTTCCACCAACTCTGCATTAAATTTATTAATGGGATTAAAGGGGAGCAACTTATACTCCATGGGGTTATTCAAAATTTTAAAGGCCTGCGCCTCGTACATGTGGTTCGGCCACACCACCACGTTGCCCCCCTTGTCTGCCATTTTGAAGACAACATCATCCCATTCTTTTAACTGTACCAAGGCTTCCCTTTCCACTCTGGTTAGATTATGAAATGCCCTATTTTTTGATTTTCTCAGTGATTCAATTTCAGAGGACACCATTTTTGTAAAGGTATCAACAGCAGGTACCAATGATAAGAACAATCCCTTATTTTAAAAAAAACGCTTTCAGGACAGGGGTTATGGACATCGAACTATACAAAGAGGGTACATCAGAGCTAAAAATGCATCTAGAAATCAGCTCCTATATAAAAACCAGCCTATGATGACAACATCTCAAGGCGATAATCAAATAAGATTCATTACGAATTATAACAACAGATGGTCTGATTTAAGAAAAATCGTTGAAAAACATTGGAACATATTGCTCACTGATCCAGTGCTTAAAAGATGCCTTCCTGAAGCACCCTCTTTTGTAGCTAAGAGAGCCCCTAACTTGCGGGACATGCTGGTTCATAGTAACTATGACTGCACGGATAAAGAGAGGAGAAAAAAATATCCTGAACGTAAAGGTTTTTCCCCTGTGGCCTATGCAAGGGATGTGCAAACATGAAAAAGACAACTAGTTTTTATAATTTCGATAAATCAAGGAAATTTGATATCAGGGCCCATATTACATGTGCATCCAAGGGAGTAGTGTATAGTGCAGAATGTCCCTGTGGGAAGATTTATATAGGGATGACAAGTAGGGAACTGAAAGTGCGGGTACGCGAGCAGTGCATTGACATTGAAAAGGCAAAAACCGTCACTGATGTAATGTCCCTAAAGACGATACCGAAGCACTTTAGAAAGTTTCATCAAAGCAACTCCAGGATGTTGATTTTCAAGGGCATAGACATTGCACATCTGGGGCCAAGAGGTGGTGATTTGGCTAAACTAGTGGCCAAAAAGGAGTGCCAATGGATATATAGATTAGGGACACACACCACAGGGCTTAAACGAGAACTTTGGATTTAGCGCATTTCTATGATGGCCATGGTTGCTGACCTGGGGTGGGGGGTGGTTTGGGTAATTTTATGATAATTTTTTGTTTTTATTATGATTTTAATTAATTTTTCCTAGTTTCAGATATATTTTGCCATGAAGTTATCACATGTGTCAATTCCATTATCCATACCTTATGATGTGGAGGTCCGAGTGATGAGCGATTGCTGCTGATCCATTTGATGGGTTGTTCGCTTGTGTTGGAAGGAGGAAGATACCATCACCTTATTGGAAAGCATGAAAATCTTCACTACTCCATCTAATAATTAGGACTATATCTGAATGTAATACATATTGTACCACAGTCTTATTTCATAGTTTTAGGTGTTAGGTATTATTTTGTTTGTTACGGTTAATTTTGGATTTTATTTCATTTTATTATTTTGGTTATTGTTTAATTATTAGCAATTTTTTCTCATAATTCAATACTTATTATTTTTCATTATTATACTCACATTTATTACACAAATGTTTTTTTTGATTATGAGTATTGTAACTTTATAACCAACACATCTCAAATATTTTTTAGTATTACTTTGCACATATGCATATCATATATATATATCCTTTTAAATTCATTTCGATATTATGTTGTTTAATATTATTGCACTTTTTGATTTATTTTCACATTTATTATTTAGCAATATTGTATATTTAATCTAATTTTGTACAATGTGTAGATAATAATACGTCTAACATCTGTTAATTGAGATTAGTGCGGTGTCGCTTCCTTACATGCTGACGAGGCTGAGCGCATGCAAGTCACGGGGGCCAGTGAGGTGTTTCCTTGCGGTCTCCAGTGTGGCGCTAGTATGTACATATTCCTAGTGAAGGACCTGCCATACTCAGACCACCTGACCGCGAGCAGCACCTCTGATTGGTTAGTGGTCACCACGTGACCTTGCACATGCGCCGAATAACCCTCCAATACAGCACAAGGACCTTCCGAGCATCATGGATACTAGTCGCATTGGAAACTGTCTGTTTCAACAGGTGTAGCGATTAAATGTGATTTTTCCTGGCTTTATATATACCGGGCTGCCCCCTGCCCTGACACGCCCCCCGAAGAAGCAGTGCGAAACGCGCGTCGGGGCAGAGGGACGTCTAAGGATCACACACCTGCCAACTTTGCGGTATGTTTTTGCCTTATTGGGGATGTGGCTTCCAGTTATGCCCAACAATTGCTTAGCAGTAAAAGCATAGAGGTTGCCACTGAGCAAATTAGTAGTACCGTTTTACTTTATTGGGAATAGATATTTTTATGCTTATTCAGGCCATAACACATTAGTGTGGCAGGATTGGATGTGTCCTATGGTATTTTACGTCTTTCATGTGTTTTTAATGTTGTATCTAGCACTTTTCATTGCAATTTACGAGGTTGTACCTTGTTTAACACATTTTTCTAATAAAGTATTTTTTTTTATACCATCTGGTGGTTATGGTAGCATGTTGTCCTCCACCATTGTTTAACATCCAATCTATCAAAGTCTGATCATTACAAAATGCTTGTAGTAGTGTATCATGGCACTAACAAAGGAGATTTCTCAGGACTTCAGAAGAAGAGTTGTTCATGCTCATCTGTTGGAAAAGGTTACAAAACCATCTGTAATTAGTTTGGAATTCAACAAGCCACAGTCAGACAGATTGTACAAATGGAAGAAAATCACCCTCCCAGGAGTGGTGATCAAAAATGATCACTAATAGAGAGGCGTATAATAGTCCACGAGGTGACAAAGGAAGCCAAGGTAAACTCCAAGCAACTAAAGGTTTCTCTCACTTTGTCAATGTTCATGAGTCGACCATCAGGAGGACACTGAACAACAATGGTGTGCATGGCAGGTCTGCAAGTAATTTCTTCCCAAAATGAACATTGCTGTCGGTCTACAGTTTGCTAAAGATCAACTGGACAACAAGAAGGCTAAAAGGAACAATGCTTGGCGATGGATGAAACCAAAATAGAGCTTTCTGGTTTAAATGAGATGCATTGGTTTGGAGAAATACACTGCATTACAGCATAAAAACCTCATACAATCTGTGAAACACAATGTAGTCAGAGTTTTGTCCAGTTTTGCTGCCTTTAAAGTAGAACGGCTGCCTCCACTGATGAAACAATTCAGAGGAAAGTGTCAGGACATGTGTCCATGAGCTGAATCTCAAGGGAACGTCTGTCATCCTCCAGGACAATGAACCAAAGTACATTAAGTCGTTCTACACAATGGTTAAAGAAGAATAAAGTTTGAGTGAACAAGTCACAGTCCTGACCTTAGTCCTATTGTGGAAGGAGCTGAAGTGAACAGTTCATGGGAGAAAACCACCAATATAACAAAGGTGAAGCTGTTTTGTTGAGAGAAATTAGCCAAGATTCTTACAAGTCGATGTGCAGGATGAACCAACAATTACTGGACACATTTAAATGCAGATACTCCAGATACTGAGAGGAAAGGTTCACATACTTTTGCCACTCGCATATGTGATATTGGATAATTTTTGCATATGTGATATCAGATCATTTTCCTCAATAATACAATTGCAAAATTAAGATTTTTGACTCATTTGTTTGATTGGTTTCTCTTCATCTACTGATAAAGTCTGATGTAGTTTTAGGCAAAATTTATGCAGAAATATGGAAAATTCTGAAGGGTTCACAAACATTCAAACAAGATTGTATCTGCTGCTGGTGGGAGCGGTAACCAGGGCCGTGGTCGTGGCTGAAAGTATGTGCTTTAACGCACCCTGGTCTCCCATCACATGAATATAATGTCCCCTCTGCAGCATACCTTCTGCTTCACCTTCCGCACCGTCAGGGTCCCATCGGGCTGGCTGAAGTTCTGCTGCTTGCGTTGTTGCATATAAAGAGACAGAGTCTATTTCAAACTTAAAATGTAAAACTTTACATTCCTCTTTACACAGCACATCCTTTTCATATACAGCATTAGCATAGTGTTCCATACAGTCCACATTCTCTACTTTCCCTGCACTTCTTTCTACGTCCCACAGTACATGCCCTGGTCGTATCGCCTATTGCGGTAACGCAGCGTCCTCCCTGTCCAGACTCACTACACTTGGGGGTATCCTTGTCCATTTCACCCCGGATCTGACGGCATCAGCCCATGTGATGATCTGCTACATGATGAGTGATCTGCATCCACGTACTGTTTAGGACCTCTTCTCTCTCTTCTGCTCCACACTGCTGTCACACGGCTGCGTCAGGTGAGCTTCTGTCTATCCGGACTCTGGCTGAGTACTTTGCTTTAACGTTGCGGAGCTATCCACCCTACACGGGCACCCGGGCCCCTACTGCCTTAGAACAGGAAGACTTCTCCTCTTAACCACGGCTAGCTCCTCCTAAAAAACTATGTACACTAATGTGCCCCATCTAGTGTCCGATTCAGGGTACTACACTTACCCTATCTCTACTTACATATATAACACATAGCAGAATGACATATATACACAGCAGTAAAACATTATACTCTACTTCAATGGGGTAGGGACGTGGAACAATTTCTGTACCCCCTTACATTCACCCTCCCTTTAACAACGGCCCTCTCTGACCATTTACCCAGAAATTTTAAAATGTACATTGTATACTCGCAGGGAGGTCAACGAGGTAGAAAATAAATAGCAAAGTCTCTTTACAAAAATGCTTGAGAGTCCTGTCTCTCTTAAGAGATGTCTGGCTCACAGTCCTTAGGGGAGGTGTCCCCCTCCCTTTGTGTATGGCGCAGTCCTGTGTGCCACGTGCGTGCTGCCTGGTCCTAGAATGCAGTCTGTTGCTGCAGCCGCCCTTGGTCCGTGAGTCCAAGGACCCGTTGCTTCCACAAGGGCTAAGTCCTGCTATACAGCAGAAATGGTGCAACGGGTGCAACAAAACAAAAACACCACAACAGTTTCTCCTGGCCGTACTGGCTGTATTACTCCAGACTCTAGGAATGCTCCAGGGCTCCTTTTGCCCGCTGGGACGAAGAACAGTCCGGTATATCCCATTACTTTACTCCAACGCTACATGGTGCAATGAGCACTAACATTCTTTTCAGCAAAAAGTTTTTATAGTTCAACGGCATCCCATGCCGCTTTATCAGAATGGTTCCTTGCCCAGGTTCGGGCTGAAGAGGACTCTGCAGCCGCAGAGTCCGTAGGCTGCCAGGACACAGCAGGGGCAATGTGGGGCTGGGAGGTAGATTAGGTGCGGGGAACTGACCATACCTGGTTCGGGCCCGCATACAGTTCTAAATCCTCCTCTGAACATCAAGTAACTGCCACCGCAAAATAGCCCCTGGGGCAGTCCTCTTTATAGAAGGAGACCCAGTCCCCTTCCACTAGGGGTCTCCCAAATTTATAGAAGCGGCATTCACGTACACTTTATTATTCGTGCCTGCCTCTCGTATGAAGCCATACCCCTGGTCTATATTAGTATGGACTAACTGACCACGAGTGCGGCGCCCAGCCATATTGCCCTCTCCATGACGGCGCAACTCTGCCCAAATCTTTTCCTGCTGATTCTTTCCCTCTATGATGCCTGCGATCCAGGCGGACTGTCCAGGGGTTGGAATCAGGCCCTCCACCGCCTGATGAAAATATGAAGTGCCGGGCGCCGGACGTAGGCCTGGCCTCCCAATCTTGATGGGCACGGGACAGATCAAGAGATATCGGATCACTATACAGAGTCTCTCTCCCTGAAACAGGAAGCTGAGGGACAGTCCGGCCTGGTGGAGTAGAAGGCCGTGGCGGCACCAGCCTTCCGGGGTCAAAGGCCGAGGTGCACTCACTGCCATTGGTCTTAGTCGTCCGGCCGCACCCATCCCGCAACCGTTGGATCCTTCCGCGGGCACTGCTGCACACTCCGGCTACTGATGACGAAGTACTGGCTCAGCCTTCACTTCCGGTTCAGGCTCCTCCGGGGCTGTCGCTGGTTCCGGTCCCCGTCGATGCTGAGGAACTGGCTATGGGTGAAGAGGTTCCGGTTCCTGCAAATTGGCGTTCTTTCTCCAGGCGCGGGCTCCTTCAGGGCGGTCGCTGTTTCAAGCTCCCGTTGAAGAGGCTCCATCTCACGCTGGCGTCGGCCTTCCTGCTCCAGATGACATCGTAGCTCTGGCTGCGGCAGCCACTGGTGACTCTCCTCTGCAGGTAACAGGTTCATTCCAGCAGCGTTGTCCCTCTGTCATCCGGGTCGGGTCCTCCCCTCCTCCTGCCGCCACTTCCACTCCATGAGGTCTATGCCTCCACAGTGACAGGAACAGGAGTGATACATCGTTGCCGGCACCATGATTAGGCCACCAACTCTGCCAGATAGCTTCTCACGCCAATTCCCTGTCAGGACGCTCACGAAGGGTGAGATCAGAGCTGTCGTTGTCCATTTGCGCGCCATCTTTAGAGCCGCCTTATTTGCCATCACAGTGTCAGTCACATTAAAGGTTTTAGTCAAGTCCAGTATATCAGTCACATTCACATTTTCTTCATCCTTTCTTTTCACATAAACAATATCTTCCACGGCATTCCCACGCTGCACGGTTGCGGGATCCTGCCGACTACACCAAGTGTGAGTGGTAGCCAGGGCCGTGGTCGTGGCTGAGTATGTACTTTAACGCGCCCTGGTCTCCCGTCACATGTATATAATGTCCCCACTGCAGCATACCCTCTGATTCACTTTCTGCACCGTCAGGGTCCTATCGAGCTGGCTAAAATTCTGTTGCTGGCGTTGTTGCATATAAAGAGACAGAGTCTATTTCAAACTTAAAATGTAAAATTTTACTTTCCTCTTTTTGCAGCACATGCTTTTCAGATACAGCATCAGCATAGAGTTCCATACAGTCCACATTCTCTACTTTCCCTGTACTTCTTTCTACATCCCTCAGTACGTGCCCAGGTCGTACCGCCTCTTGCGGTAACACAGCATCCTCCCTGTCCAGACTCACTATGCTTGGGGGTTCCCTCGTCCATTTCGCCCCAGATCTGAGGGCATCAGCCCATGCAATGATCTGCCACTGTAATGTATGTGGTACAGTTCATATAGCGTCTTGTGCTTGGGTGCGATGAAAATACTTGAGACATAGGTTGATAAAGAAAGTCTTGTATTGCTTCATACAAATTGGCAAAAATAAACACACAGGTTGCAAACACAGAAGCAGGAGACACAGCAGGCCAGAGTAATCTAAGCTCAGCAATAACTCTCCAATAAGATTCAGATCTTCTTCTCTGTTACCGCAAGTCCATGCAAACGTGAGGCTCTCAAGAGCAGAGTTCAGAGTCCACAAGTGCTTCAGAGTTCCTCAGTAGGAATGGCTGGAGTACAAGGTCCAAGGCTTCAGGAGTCAGAACACAGGTTCACTGCAGGCTAGATTCTGAAGCACTGATTGCTCAGCTGTGGCCGTTTAAGAAGCAAACGGAGAGAATCAGGGCGGGAACATGCAAGCTGGAAAACTCCATTTTGACTGAGGGCAAGATAGCTGCAGCAAAACAGAAAGCAAAATGGCCGACGAACAAACTGAGTTTCAGAAACAGATACACAGAACCTTACATTACTCCCCCCTTAGGGACAACCTCCGGATGACCTCAGACCAGGCTTGTGTGGGTACCTCTGATGAAACTGACGGAGCAAGCGAGGAGCATTAACGTTATTGACTGGCTCCCATGAGTTGTCCTCCACTGGGTAGCCCTGCCATTTAATCAGATATTGTAACTGATTTCTATACAACCTGGAATCTAAAATCCTTTCCACCACAAATTCCTCCTGACCATCGACTAGCACTGGGTCAGGGCAAGGAGAAGAACGTCCAGGAAACGTATTGGGTGTCGCAGCCTTTAGTAGGGATACATGAAAGACAGGGTGGATTCTCATAGTTCTGGGCAATTGAAGACGACAAGCAACGGCACTTATAATTTTACTGATTTTATAGGGTCCAATGTACTTATGTCCCAACTTAGACGATGGAATCCTTAACTTAAGATTTCTGGTTGACAGCCAGACCAGGTCTCCTACCTTAAAAGCTGGTGCAGGTTTACGAAATTTATCTGCTGCCTTCTTGTACCTTTCCTGAGCCGATTCCAGATTCTCCTTTAGAAGATCCATATTCTTCTGTAAAGTCATGACTCTTTCAGCCACTGCTGGCAAAGGCGTCTCTATGGGAAATCGTGGTAGAATGTTAGGATGATAACCTAGATTAGAGTAAAAAGGAGACTGTTTAGTGGAGGCACTCTGAGAGTTGTTGTAAGAGAACTCAGCCAATGGAAGTAGATCCACCCAATCATCCTGTAGGTGGCAGATAAAGCAGCGGAGATACTGCTCCAGGGTTTGATTGGTTCGTTCGGTTTGTCCATTAGTCTGGGGATGAAAAGCAGAAGAAAGGTTTACTTTGATGTCCAATGCTGCACAGAAATTTTGCCAAAACCTAGAAGTGAATTGCACCCCTCGATCCGAAATAACCTCATCCGGTACTCCATGTAAGCGAAACACATCTTTAATCATCAAATCTGATGTCTGTTTTGCAGTGGGTAAGCCGACACAAGGGATAAAATGAGCTGCCTTTGTTAGACGGTCAACCACCACTAGAATAGTGTTCTTCCCTTGAGAGGTTGGTAATTCCACAATGAAGTCCATAGAAATGGATCCCCACGGGCGGGACGGGGTGGGAAGAGGCTGTAACAGACCAGTTGGTGAAGAGCGAGGTGTTTTGCATCTTGCACAAACCTCACACGAAGTGACATAGTCCAAAACATCCTTCCTACAAGTGGGCCACCAAAAGAAACGAGAAAGAAATTCCTGTGTCTTTAGAATTCCTCTATGCCCGGCTATTTTGGAATCGTGAATGAGTTGCAATACTCTCAATCTGACTGTTTCAGGTATATACAGACGTTGTCCCAGAATCCACACACCATTCTTAAAGACAAGACTTACGTCCCTTGGGGGTTGAGCCAAAAAAGAATCCGCATGGTATGCTTCCTTGATGTCTTTAATTAGGTCTTGATGATGAATCACTCCTAGGAATCTAGAGTCAGGAAGAATAGTCTTAGGAGGAGTAATTGGACGTGTCTCTGCTGAGTAAATCCTAGAGAGTGCATCAGCCTTTCCATTGCGCGATCCTGGTCTATAAGAAATAATAAAATTAAATTGGTTTAAGAAAAGATTCCAGCGAGCCTGGCGAGGAGTCAGGCACTTAGCCGACCTGATAAACTCAAGATTACGATGGTCTGTCAGAACAACTATTTGCTGTGCAGCTCCTTGAAGAAGGTGTCTCCATTCTTTGAAGGCGGCAATAATGGCCAACAACTCTCTATTGCCCACATCGTAGTTCTTCTCAGCCGAAGACAACTGCTGGGAAAAGAAGGCACAGGGATGCAAGACATTCTTCTCACCTGTTCTCTGAGAGAGTATAGCTCCCACGGCACAGTCTGAAGCATCCACCTCTATTATGAAGGCAAGCTCTGGGTTGGGATGTACTAGGATAGGTGCAGTGGTAAATTTATCTTTTAGAGGGAAAATGCTTCCTGGGCTTGGGGAGTCCAGGAGAACTTAGACTCTTTCCGGGTAAGTTGGTGATAGGTGACACTACCTCAGAGAAATTTCTAATGAAACGTCTATAGAAGTTTGCAAACCCGATGAAGCGCTGTACCTCCTTCACATTTCTAGGACTTGGCCAATCATTGATGGCTTGGGTTTTACTTCCATCCATACTAATTCCTTGTGTAGACAGTACATACCCCAGAAATTGAATTTCGGTCTTATGGAATTCACACTTTTCAAGCTTGATGTAAAGATGATTTTGTCTTAGACGTTCCAAGACCATTCTCACATGTCCATGATGTTCCTCTGTGGAGTTAGAAAAAATTAAAATATCATCCAAATAAATTACCACGAATGTATCCAGGAGATCCCTGAAGATGTCATTCACCAAGTGTTGGAAAGTGGCTGGGGCGGTACTCAGACCAAAAGGCATAACTAGATATTCAAAGTGTCCATAGCGTGACCTGAATGCAGTCTTCCATTCATCCCCAGGTCTAATACGGACTAAGTTATAGGCCCCACGAAGATCTAGTTTAGAAAAAATTTTGGCATGTCGCACTCTCTCCAATAACTCAGGGATTAAAGGCAATGGATAACGGTTTCTAATAGTAACCTTATTGAGTTCCCTATAGTCTACGCATGGTCTCAGGGATCCATCTTTCTTCTTTACAAAGAATATGGGTGCCCCTGCAGGAGATGAAGAGGGGCGTATGAAGCCCTTGGCTAGATTTTCGTCTATGTACTCTTTTAAAGCCTTCAGCTCGGGCCCCGCCAGGGGGTAGATCTTACCAAAAGGTATCTCTGCTCCAGGCAATAATTCAATTGGACAATCATATGGACGGTGAGGAGGAAGCTGGTCAGCGTTCTTCTTGTCACATAAATCCACATAGTCCTGGTATACAGCTGGTAGTTCAGGGACTGACATGGTTCCTTTAGGAACAGAGCAAGCTGAAATTTTTGGACTCATCTGTTTCTCTGGAAAGTGTAATTCCTTGGTCTCCCAGTTAATGGTAGGATTCTGAGCCTGCAGCCATGGTAGCCCTAGAATAATGGAAAGTGAGGAGAAGAGATAAGCATAAAGGACAGTTTCTCTTGATGATCTTTACCCATAAGAACCTTTAAAGGCTCTGTTTCCTGATCCACTGGTCCAGAGGTCAGCAGGGAGCCATCCACAGTTTCCATCTGTACTGGAGTAGCTTTCTTCACTGAACGTATTCCCTGTTTCAGAGCAAATGAGACATCCATAAAATTTCCACTTGCACCTGAGTCGATCATAGCAGAGCTAGACACCCAGGCTGAGTCAACCCAGAGTTTGATGGAAAGAAAACAGTGAGAATTGTTTTTTTTACAACTCAGCTGGGACACAGCTGAGGAAACTTGAAAGATGGCAGCATTTACACAGTCAACGTCCTCAGAGGTAACGGAGTTTAAGTCCGAGAAATCAAGATCTGTTGCTGCAGATCTCTCTGGAGCCTGAGGCTCGGACCTGACAGATCCCCTCTCGCAACACTCACAATGAATGAGTGCTGCAGTAGTCTTGCGAGAACGGCTGGGGCAGTTAATAATAAAGTGCCCTGACTTACCACAATAAAAACATAGATTCTCCTTAAAACGATGTTCCTTGCGTGCATCACTAACCCGTCGTAGTAAAGAGTCTACCTGCATGGGTTCAGGTTCAGGTTCCCGTGTAATCCTATTCAAAGGTTCCTTAGCTGGAGAGGAAGGTAGGAAAAGGTTAGTACGATTGCTTTCGAACCATCTCTCTTGCCTGCGTTCAGTTAAACGAGTATCAATACGGATGCAGTAGTTAATAAAGTCACCTAACGCAGTGGGAGGGTCGGCACGAGCAAGTTCATCCTTAATCAGTGGGGATAACCCCTTTCGAAAAATAGATTTTTTGGCGGAATTGTCCCAGGTGGTATCAAGGGCCCATCTCCTGAAATCCAAGGCATATTCAGCTACCGAGTGCTTACCTTGGCGCAAAGCTAACATGGCTGCTTCAGCTGTTGCACCTCGATTGGGGTCATCAAACACCTGCCCCATGGCTGAAATAAAATCATCAAGGTGATTCAAACAATCATCCTCAGTCTCAATCAGAGGGTTTGCCCACATCAAAGCCTTGTTGGTAAGCAACATAATTATAGTAAGCACCTTAGATCGTTCAGTAGGAAATTGTGAAGCATGTGCAGAAAAAAAAAGATTGCATTGATTAACAAATCCCCTGAATTTTTCACGTTCACCACCAAAACGAAAAGGGGGCAACTTGGGAATCCCAGAACTCGGGGCCACGGCAGGAGCCTGGACTTGCCCCTCCAGAACCTCAATCCTGGCTCGCAAATCCTGGGTAGTCTGTCCAACCACTTGCAAATTGTGATTATTTAGGTCCTGAAGATTTGTAAAACGGGTCTTTATATTCTGCAAATCTGCAAGGATATTATCAGTCACTCCGCAAAGTTCCTTTATGCGAGCCTCCATTTTCCAGATCTTTTAAGACAGGATACTGGAAGAAGAGGAGAAAAAAAAAAACAATAGTGTTCACCTGTGGCAACACTGAAGAAAGAAAAAACTTTAAGGGAACTGCTCACCTGGAATGGTTGTGAGAAGTCACAACCACTATCATCACAGAAAGCTTTCAACCAGACATCTGATATCCAGAGTTTCAGCAGACAAAAAGAGAAGAGAAAAAAAAAAAAAAAACAATAGTGTTTACCTGTGATAACACTGCAGAAAAAAAAACTTAAGGGAATTGCTCACCTGGAATGGTTGTGAGAAGTCACAACCACTGTCATCACAGAAAGTACAACCGGACATCCGATATCCACAGTACAGCAGACAAGCCTTTCCAGACCCAGCAGACACTAACGTTTTGGCTTCAGAATCTTGTAATGTATGTGGTACAGTTCATATAGCGTCTTGTGCTTGGGTGCGATGAAAATACTTGAGACATAGGTTGATAAAGAAAGTCTTGTATTGCTTCATACAAATTGGCAAAAATAAACACACAGGTTGCAAACACAGAAGCAGGAGACACAGCAGGCCAGAGTAATCTAAGCTCAGCAATAACTCTCCAATAAGATTCAGATCTTCTTCTCTGTTACCGCAAGTCCATGCAAACGTGAGGCTCTCAAGAGCAGAGTTCAGAGTCCACAAGTGCTTCAGAGTTCCTCAGTAGGAATGGCTGGAGTACAAGGTCCAAGGCTTCAGGAGTCAGAACACAGGTTCACTGCAGGCTAGATTCTGAAGCACTGATTGCTCAGCTGTGGCCGTTTAAGAAGCAAACGGAGAGAATCAGGGCGGGAACATGCAAGCTGGAAAACTCCATTTTGACTGAGGGCAAGATAGCTGCAGCAAAACAGAAAGCAAAATGGCCGACGAACAAACTGAGTTTCAGAAACAGATACACAGAACCTTACAGCCACATGATGAGCGACTTTTGTCCCCGTGCTGTTTAGGACTTCATCTCTCGCTTCTGCTCCACACTGCTGTCACAGGGCTGCTTCATCTGAGCTTCTGTCCATCCGGACTCTGGATGGCTGGGTACTTTGCTTTAACGTTGCGAAGCTATCCGCCCTACACGGGCACCTGGGCCCCTACTGCCTTACAACAGGAAGACGTCTCCTCTTAACCACTGCTAGCTCCTCCTAAATAACTATGTACACCAGGAGTGGGCAAACTGCAGCTGCCGGCCACATCCTGCTGGCCACATCCGACCCCCTGAGCGTTCCTGTGTGGCCTGCTGACACCCACAGCCAGAGGGCTGGAGTCCTTTGTATGTGAGAATTAACCCTTACCTCCCTCTTTGCTCCCAGCTTGTAATGTTGTATGTCCTGTGCAGGAGGGATAAGGGTTAAGTCCCCCATAGTGCTCCCCCTGTGATCTGTGGCTTATCACAACCACTCCATAGACTGCAATAAGGATTCCCACCCCCTGCCTGTCAGCTGCTGCCCCATATGTGATGTGAATCCCTGCATGGGAGGAAAAACTTTTTTCCAATGTTCCCAATTTATTGCTTGATCAACTGCTATTACATGTTACGATAAGCTTCATTGCAACAAGTATCGTCAGGCTATGTTCACACAACTGTAATATTTGTCCAAGTGCTGTCCATGAAGAAAAAGTAAACCCGACCTCAGACAGAGCACTAGGAGCAATGTTATGGAATTGAGCTATTTAGATTACAGCTTGAAAATGTCTGTGTGAGAAACGTCACAGCACCCATCGGTCTCTTCTGTATTTTGGATCAGACTCGCCTGTTTAAGACTATGTGTGAGCAAAAATAAAAAAATTGGATCCCATATGAATCATGCATATAGCATCCGATTTTTACGAATATATTTCCATTACTAACACAGGACACTGTATTTCTTCTTTAAAATTTTATTCACTTCTGATGTATAAAAACGGATGCCATACGGATGACAATACAGATGGAAAATCGTCTTTTTCTAGATGGAAAAATATTTAGAATTGAGAGTCCTCAGTGGTTGATACCTTTTAATGGCTAACTGAAAAGATGGTAACAAATTGCAAGCTTTGGAGACTACTCAGGTCTCTTCATCAGGCAAAGACTAATACAACATCTGAAGAATCACATATTTATACTAGATGAATATATATTATTATTATTATTATTAATATACTATATTATTCTAGATGAAAATAAAGATTTTTTTATACGCTCATGTAAACTTCACATAAACAACTACTTTTTATAAAGTGACACAATTAATATTATGCAGAATTATAGGGTGATCCAAAACCAAAGGTGACTTTCATACTAAATTTAATTCAATAATCTAATCACTTTTCTAATATATTTCAGTTAAAATATTTCTAACATTCCCTCTCTACTCTAGCTTCCTGTCTGCTTGTGTTTTTGTTTTTTTTAACTTCTAATGACATTTGTTTGAGAATCCCAGTGCATTTTGGTGTACTTACACGGGACATCATTAGTGGGCAGCGGATGCGGTCACTGCCACAGCTGCTTTCTCCACCATGAAATAAAGCGTCATCTGTTTCAGAGACTGAACTGGTCCCTGCCGGGTCATCTCTTCCAAGGGAGTGCACTGTCACTGTGCATTCAAAGGAATATAGCACAGGGAGCTCATACTGAGTATACGTCACAATTTACAACCGACGCATTACCAGATGAGCAGGACTAGCTGAGCCTCCAAGACAGACATCACTGATGGCGCCTAATTTAGAAGAGGGTGCAGAGGCTGTGGCAGTGTCCACAGCGTCTGCCCCCTGATGACAGCTCATTCAAGTATACCAGAATGCACTGGTGAATCTCAAACAAAATGTCATGGGACGTTAAAAAAAAAAATGACAAGAAGTCAGAATGTAGAGGGTACGTTACAGAATTATTCATTGAAGTATACTAGAAAGCAAGATTAGACTATTACACTGAATAGATATACATTTAACATGAAAATCACCTTTGGTTTCGGACCGCCCCTTTAAGTTCAGCCGATTGGTTCGGTCCTCCACAGCAGTGCCAGTTTCTCATGTGGCCCCTTGGGAAAATTAATTGCCCACCCCTGATGTACACTAATGTGCCCCATCTAGTGTCCGATTCGGGGTACTACACTTACCCTGTCTCTACTTGCATACATAACACATAGCAGAGTGACATATATACACAGCAGTAAACATTATACTGCGCTTCAAGGGGGTAGAGACGTGGAACAGTTTCTGTACTCCCTTACACTGGCAGGATGTCCAAGAGAGCGCATTTACCTCTGTATTAGAGGAGATCAGCTACGCTCTCGCAGTTATCTGTCGGGGCTTGTGGACGATTCCCAGTGACATCCAGCTTATGGCTATAACATGACTCGGGATCAGCGGGAGATAAGTGATAAATCTACAGACACATAATTATCTCTATATATAACTGTACAGTCCCTCACGCAGAGGCGTGTGTCCTTTACACAATATGTCGCCTCTCACTTTCTGGCGTACTACTCAGGTAGTGACATATACATATATTTCTTACAGAAGGTGATGGGGCATTTAGGACATTATTACACCGGTGTAATGACCTCTAATGGGAACATTTTGTAATTTTTGTCATTACAGAACCGGACGAGAGACGTCTTCTGCCTCCATCCTTGAGGACTATGAAGAATCTCACCTTTTATCTGCCATTACTTCATTGTGTGTGATTGTGTAGGAACCGGCCGTATACAATAATCTCATTATTATTTAGTTTCTGTAGATTTCCGGTCACATTTTCTCGGAGATTACAGGAAGCTTTTGGGTGACGTCTTTACATATTTGTGTATCTTACAGTTATTCTCATTAATGGCGCATTATACTGGGGGCAGGATCGGTGCATATAACATTATGTCGCTTATTTCATGCTTTTTACATTCGTTATATCATTTTCTGTGAGGATTTGGGTTTCATTTTATTGTAGCTTCAGTTTTGATCTGATTTTGGTAATATTTTCTATTTATATGATTAGATATCAGTACAGGAGACATCGGAGCACAGAGCAAATGTTGTATTATACCGGAGGGGTCATTATCCGTTCTTACATGTTACACAGGGAGATGTCTGCTTGTAACAGACCAAAGAATCGTTCTTCATCCTCCTCCTGACACTGGAGGTCCCATGTAAGGCCTCCTTCACATGTCTGTGTTTGTCATTTCATTCTTTATTTTCCATACCGGAAAAACACAGATAGCACACTGATCCAAAGCACTGGTGACACCGGAACTGTTATTCTGGGACCAATTTCATACAGATGAGTGAAGGGGCATTATATGGCGCTGCAGAGCGCTCACCATTATCAGCCCGCACTGATCGCTCACCATTATCAGCCCTGCACTGATCGCTCACCAGTATCCGCCCCACACTGATCGCTCACCATTATCAGCCCCGCACTGATCGCTCACCATTATCAGCTCCGCACTGATCGCTCACCATTATCAGCCCCGCACTGATCGCTCACCATTATCAGCCCCGCACTGATCGGTCACCATTATCAGCCCCACACTGATCGCTCACCATTATCAGCCCCGCACTGATCGCTCACCATTATCAGCTCCGCACTGATCACTCATCATTATCAGCCCCGCACTGATCCTCACATCACTCCACGATCTCCATTATCAGCTCCGCACTGATCGCTCACCATTATCAGCCCCGCACTGATCGCTCACCATTATCAGCCCCGCACTGATCGCTCACCATTATCAGCTCCGCACTGATCGCTCTCCATTATCAGCCCGCACTGATCGCTCACCATTATCAGCCCCGCACTGATCGCTCACCATTATCAGCCCCGCACTGATCGCTCACCATTATCAGCCCGCACTGATCGCTCACCATTATCAGCCCGCACTGATCGCTCACCATTATACAGCTCACCGCGACTATCGCTCACATTATCCCCGATAGAATCGGGTCACATATAGTCAGTGATGATTGCATTCCTCCATTTGCAAGCTAGCTTTACTGATAAGCTCACCATTATCAGCCCCGCACTGATCGCTCACCATTATCACTCCGCACTGATCGTCACCATTATCAGCCCACACTGATCGCTCACCATTATCAGCCCCGCACTGATCGCTCACCATTATCAGCTCCGCACTGATCACTCATCTCACATTTACACTGCAGGGTAATAATTCCGTCTGCATCATGTGATCCAGCGGAAGAGGAGGATCGGGTCGGTGACTATAAGCAAGTTGATGAATTTGTTCAGGTTCCCTCTATTTGGCAAGCTATAGCTCTTACTGAGTAAGCTGCAGACCCGGCTTCCTGGATCGCGCTGGCTGATTGGCGCCACAGCTGCATGTGTCACGGCTGTGTCACAGTCACAGCACATGCATGGAAAGCCTGTTTCTTGGGCTTTCCAAGCATTTGCTGTGACTGACACACAGCTGTGACACATGCAGCTGTGGTGCCGATCAGCTGGTGCAGTCCAGGAAGCCGGGTCTGCAGCTTACTCGGTAAGCGATATAGCTTGCCGAATAAGAGGGAACCCGAACAAATTCGCTCAACTCTAATTATAAGGAGAATGTATAGGGATGAGGTTAATACAGAAACTAGTGGTACGACTGTATATCACGAGTGCAACAATAATAATGACACCTGTATTGTAGTCATCCGATGTATAATATGCAGCTCTGACGCCTGGTGCAGATTAGTGTGGACGTGCACTGTGACTGCGCTGACATGGACCCAATGATCGTCCAGACTAATCTACATGTTTCTTCAGAGCTGGGTTTCTCAGCGCTGGCACATCGGATCACTACCAGACAGGCGTCATCTGTATTGTTGTACTGGGATCTATACAGCTGGATCACTAGATTCCGTAGTAAAATCGTCCTGACAGGTTCCCTTTAAGAGCAGCGATCATTTGCCAGAAGTGGATAGAGCGATAGTAACAATGATTTAGTAAGAAAAATGTTTGTGGATCAGAATATGCTAATTTTATGCTAATGACCGTGGGCTCATGACTGTATGTGAGGCAATCAGCCCCGAGAGGTTATATAACACCCTAAAATATCATCCAGAATAACAGAGAAATTAGAATAAAACAATCCGCGGATTTTCTACTCCAGGACTTTTTTTTTTGTATAAAAATGGGAATAATTATAATAATTAAAATGTAAGCTCCTGTATTATGTGGAGCTGATATAAATGGATCTTACAGTGTTTCCTGATCACTGATCTATAAATAAAGGACATTTACATCGATGTCACAGTCGTCTTTTTCTGTTACTTTTACTGTGGAATTTAATACAATGTTTCCCATGTTATTATAATTACAAAAAGCTGCAAACGCCGGAATATTAGAAAAGTGCAATTCATTCTACGGGGACAAGAAACTTACTGGGGAGTTTATCTCCAGACATATAACACCTTCCGGGCAGCCGCGTTACTTTTACATAACGTTATTCTTCCCTCAGTCTGGTCGTATGAGGACTTTTAGGCCGGAGTCACACTGGCGACTAAATCGTACCACTAGAATGCGATGAAATATCGCATTGCAGTCGACCCAATATTAATCTATGGAGCAGCTCCCATCATCCGATTTTTTGTGGTCCGATTTAAACGTGCGAGTGCAATCGCAGCATGCTGCGATTGTCACCGATTGTGGGTCGACTATCGCCAATGCAAGTCTATGGGAGCGATGAAAAGTGGGATTACAAACGGACCGCACGTGTGAGTTGCGATTAAATCGCACAATGTTAAATGTCCATTTTGCTATGATGCCACAAAAAATCGGTAGTCGGTGGGTAATCGGATGTGAAACGTAAGCGTACATGTTACAAAATCGCATTAACTACAAAAAATCGGATGCCAGTCGCATCAATGTTCATGAAATTTTTATCTGATTATTGACCGACTAAACGGACCGATTTTTTAGACGTTGTGTGTGACTCCAGCCTTAAGGCCGGGATCACACATGCGAGGAATACGGCCGAGTCTCGCATGTTAATACCCGGCACTGTCGCCGGTCTCAGGAGCGGAACGTGCGGCTCCATGTATTGCTATGCGGCCGCGCACTCCACTCCCGAGCCGGCGGCAGTGCCGGTATTAACATGCGAGACTCGGCCGTATTCCTCGCATGTGTGATCCCGGCCTAAAGGGAGTTGTAGTTCTGGATTTCATTTTTCCTTCTCTTAGTGAGGGATAAAGATGAGCCGGTAACTTGTTCTGCAGATCTGTGTGATTGTGGCGATAATGACGGGTTTTCCCCAGATTTTATTTTTAATAAATCGTCATTTTATGCCCCATTACTGTTATCTTCTAATCACTACTGTACATTTTTGGGAAGTTGTAGTGAAGGAACAAGCGGTAATTCTAAGTTTCAATTTCTTTCCTCAGAGAGTTTAACATGTGGAGGAATTGATTTTATAATGAAAGATCAGACTTTTACATATATAAAATTACCAGGTCTGCAATTTTATTTGTTATAAATATTTATTTTTGGTTTGGAAATGGGTGGGGGGTGATTTAAACTTAGTTTTTATTTAATATATGAAAAAAAAAAACTTTTAATCCAATTTGAGGTACGGTACATCTATTTTTTTTAATCAATATTTATTCCATGTTTTGGGAAGGCAGGTAAAATAAAAACGACACTTCTGTTTTTGTTTTTTTCACTGCATTCACCATGTAGGTTCAATAATCAGACATTTTTTGTAGCCGGGTCATTCCAAATGCGGCAATATCAATTACGTGGGTTTTCAATTATTTTTTACTATGATAATTTATTTAATTTATTTTCTATAATAAATTAATAGGAAAATGTGGAGTTATGTTTTACATTTTGTAAACTTAGTCTCGGGATATTAACCTGCAATACATCCCTCTAACCACTTACAGGGAATGTCCAGTAATGGAAACCCCTTTTTAATTGTTATTATGCCCAATAAAAAATAAATGTATACTTATTCCTGTGATGTCAGTGCTGAACCTGTTCCACATATAGCAAGTGCAAGTTGTATTATACAGCCAGCATCTGCCTCTAACAATGACCAGAGATCGTTCTGATCCTGCCGTTTAACTCTTTAACTCCTTCACCTGAAGCCTGTTTTCACCTTCCTGACCAGGCCAATTTTTACAATTCTGACCCCTTTCACTTCACCAACCTGACGGAGAGGATCTGCAAGGAAGAATGGCAGAGGATCCCCAAATTCCGGTGTGAAAAACTTGTTGCGTCATTCCCAAGAAGACTCATGGCTGTACTAGCTCAAAAGGTGCTTCTACTCAATACTGAGCACAGGGTCTGAATACTTATGACAATGTGATATTTCAGTTTTTATTTTTTTTAATAAATTTTAAAAATTCCAAATTTGTTTTTTTCCGTCAAGATGGGGTGCAGAGTGTACATTAATGAAAAAAAATGAACTTTTTTGAATTTACCAAATAGCTGCAATGAAACAAAGAGTGAAAAATTTAAAGAGGTCTGAATACTTTCTGTACCTACTGTATGTATTCATGTGCTGTGTTTGCAATGTATAATTTCTGTTATTATATTAATGTCATGAATACTGTTCCTGTATTCCATGTTCCTATCTAGTGCATACTGTCTGCTAGAGCCAGGGATAGTAAAGAGTTAACTTTGTGGGCTAGGTTAGCAGCCTCAAGGGAGCAGGAAGTCCTGCTTCCTGCCAGAAGAGGCAGTTAGCTCTGAGCAGATGTGTAGTAGCAGCTGGGGCATTGCCAGACTCCCAGGAGGGAGAAGATCTGCTGCCCAGACTCAAAACGACTCAAGAGGACTCAAAAAGGACTTAAGGACCGCAACACAGTCCCCAGGACCTCGGAAGGAAAGGGCCCCAGCTGAAGAGACTATAAGCGTCCAGATTCCAGCGAGTGGACTACTGCGTAACTTTGGCTACTACGGCTGTTGTGGGTACGGTCTTGGATAGTGTCAGGGAGAGAGCAAGAAGCCAGTGTTGTATTCTTTTCTTCTTCATCAACGTTTATTAATAGCTATTCCCTGTTGGACCGCAGCCGTGTTCTTGGATTTTACTTGCCCGTAATACTGTGGCCGGAGGGAGGAAAGGTAACCCATGGGAAGAAACTGTCAATCTTGTCTATTTATGTACAAGGGGCCGGGGGTGCTCGCTGACCGTATGCTCAGTGGACTCTGTCCATGGACTGAGCCTTTAAGTAACTCAGCCACAACAACCCCCTCCCCCTCAGTTGCCCTTGTTACATTATAGCGGAGAGGGAGCCGGAAGCGTTACAGGCAACGTCCGTGTCTTGTGTTCGCACATGTCTACAGGCCGGTATAAGTACCACAGAGGGGTCAGTCCGGGCCTGGGGACCCCCCCATATCAGCTAAAAGGTTGGTCTGTGTATACAAAGCCACCCCGGACCTATGTCATCTCCCTCACTGACCCCTACAGGAGTGCGGTCACATAATGTGTGAGGGGATTGTCTACAGATAAATGAGGCAGCGATCACGTCATTCACCTCAGAGATGACAGCACTGAGCTCCATTGCTTCTGAGGTGATTTTATGCTGTGAGCAGGGCCGGTGTTAGGGGCAGGCAGACCAGGCAGCTGCCTAGGTCCCCCGCCTGTCCAGGGGCCCCCAGCTAGCGGCACATCACGCAGCCGCTATGGGGCCCCTGTGAGACAGGGGGGCCCGCCTGCCGCCAGCGTCGACTCCCCCCGCAGCTGCCGCCGCATTGAACTATACCGGTGTCTGCCGTACAGTTCAAAGCAATGATGGAGGAGAGAGCGTCAGCTGAAGCTCCCTCTGTCATCATTCCTCTCTGCCTCTGACACTGCGGATGTGCGATGACATCATATGATCTCGCACCCACTGTGTGCCGGGCAGACTGCTGCCACTGACACAGGAGTCGGGAGCAGCGTGGGCACGAGGAGAGGGGAGGATTGTGTTGTTTTTTTTTAATATATCAGTGAGTACTGGACTGTGGGGCCATTCCTGGGGGGGTTATGTGGGCTGTGCTATATACTATGAGGGCTGTGATATATATTATGTGGGCTGCGCTATATACTATGTGGGCTGTGCAATATACTATGTGGGCTGTGCTATATACTATGTGGGCTGTGTTATGTACTATTTGGGCTGCGCTATATACTATGTGTGCTGTGCTATATACTATGTGGCTGTGCTATATACTATGTGGGCTGTGCTACATACTATGTGGGCTGTGCTATATACTATGTGGGCTGTGCTATATACTATGTGGCTGTGCTATATACTATGAGGGCTGTGCAATATGCTATGTGGACTGTGCTATATACTGTGTGGGCTGTACTATATACTATGTGGGCTGTGTTATATACTATTGGGGGTATATTATATTCTATGGGGAGGCTGTGTTATATACTATGGGGGTATATTATATTCTTTGAGGGAGGCTGGGTTATATACTATGTGGCTGTGTTATATACTATGGGGGCTACATTATATTCTATGGGGAGGCGGGCTGTATTATATTCTATTCGGGCTACATTATATTCTATGGGGGGCTGTATGATATTATATTCTATGAGGGGTGATTGCATCATACTCTGAGGAGGCTACATTATACTATATGAGGGGGCTGCATTGTATTCTATGGGGTGCTACATTATATTCTATGGGGGGCTAGATTAATTGTATATGGGCTTCATTATACTTTATGAGGGGGCTACATTATATTCTATGGGGACTGCATTATACTATATGAGGAGGGCTACATTATATTCTATGGAGGGGCTTCATTATACTATATAAGGGGGCTGCATTATATTCTATGGAGGGGCTGCATTATGTTCTATGGGGGGCTGCATTATACTATATGAGGGGGCTGCATTATATTCTATGGGGTTACATTATATTCTGTGGAGTGGCTGCATTATACTCTGTGGGGTGGTTGCATTATACTCTGTGGGGTGACTGCATTATACTATATGTGGGCTACATTATACTGTATCGATGACTATGGATAATACATTATACTATATGAAGAACTATGGGGTGTATTATACTATGCGAAGTAAATTGTACTACATGGATGACTATGGCAGTGCATTATACTATATGGAGCACTATGAGGAGTGTTTTATACTCTATTGAGGACTGAGGAGTGTGTTTTAATATATAGAGGACTGTGAGGAGTGTATTATACTATTTGAGGACTATGAGGAGTGTATTATACTATATGGAGGACTGAGGAGTGTATTTTAATATATTGAGGACTACACAGGAGTGTATTATACTATATGGAGGACCATAGGGAGTGTATTATACTATATGGAGGACTATCGGGAGTGTGTTATACTATATGGAGGACTATGGGGCATATTATATTATATGGAGGACTATGGTGTGTACATTTTAAAATATGGAGGACTGTAGTGCACATTATAATATATGGAGAACTATGGGGTTTATTATACTAAACAAGCAAAATGCTGCATATTTGTGTGGCCCAGCTGCGCAAGGCACACATGTCTCCTGGAAAATGCACAAGAAAGGTATTGTGAAGCCTGATATTCATTCACATCACACACTTCTCAACACTGCCACTAGAGGCATTTTCAGACTATTTAAGTAGTGTGACATAGCAGATTAGCTTAGATTTCCTCAGGGCACCAGAGGAGAGAGTTCAGTCAAGCCAGGGTGGCTCAGGAGTGAGTCATCCCATCCATCTAGAGTCAGATTAGTCATTCTAGTCTTGGGAGGAGATAAGACTGAGATCTGGAGGAGCTCCTGTAGCTCACCATATATTGAAGTGGAGGCTAGTACGGGTGGAGATGAATCATCCTAGCCTAGTCAGAGCTACTCCTAAACCTGTTACCTCAGCACAAGCTGCCTGTGTTCCTTAAGGACGTGGAAGGCGACTCTCAGAGCGTGCATTGAAATCAGTTGACAGAAGTTCCTGATAGCCACTCGAAGTGGGGTCTAAGAAGGAAAGAAGGAAAGGAATCACAGCAGTCACAACATCGAGTTAACTGAGGACAGGTCAGCGAGCGCTGGAAGGAAAGCTGACATTTACACCATTGCTACTCGTGCTTATGTTAAGGGCGAGAGCAGGGCGAAAGGCAAGTGGAGAAAGAGAGAAGTAAGTGATTCAGGTGACAGATCACCTTCACTTAGTAAACCGGACACCGGGGCCCGAAGCGTTGCTAGTGCTTCACGCCTAGTAATAAGAAACACCGGAGGCCTAGCTGGACTTCAGGTCACAGGAGGCAGCCCAGTGTGTCGATACGTAACTGGAGTCAGGAGAACAGGAGTCTAGCGGGACGCTGCAGAAATAGACTTAGTTCTACCACAGAAAAGGCTCTACCACTATGTCGGCCGGGCGTAGTTGCTATTGAAAGAGTTAACTTGACTTCATGCAAGTTTGTACTCACATACACATTAACCCCTCTCTGCCATCAGACGTACTATTCCGTCCATGTGACCCTGGACCTAATTCCCATGGACGGAATAGTACGTCATGCCCTTTAATGCGACATCGCGACTAAAGTCGCGGTGATCGCATTAAAATTCCGATGCCATCTTACCTCTAGGAAGATGACGTCGGCATCCCGGGCTGCGTCCTCCCCTCTCCGGCCTCCCGATCGCTGTGATTGGCTGTTCAATTCTGAACAGCCAATCGCAGCCTTTCTCACTGTTTCAGCCAATCAGATGGGCTGAAACAGTGAGATCCCAGGCTAGGATCGAGTACCGATGTACTCGATCCTAGGCCTGGGTCTAGCACTATGCAGACCCCCCTGGATTGGCGCGATCGCCGATCATATCGATCGCGCCAATCGCAGGGCACAGAAGCGGTATTACCGCGCTGTGCCCTGCCGGTTCCTGCTGGATCGGTGCTATAAAAGCACCGATCCTAGGCCGGAACATAGGACAGGCCTAGCAGGGCCTGCAGGAGCTGATTGGCGCGATCGATGTTATCGTCGATCGCGCCAATCGCAAGGCACAGCCGCGGCGCAGGAGCGCTGTGCCTTGCTGCTGACATGCCGGATCGGTGCTGTAATAGCACCGATCCTGGCTGGATCGGTGCTGTAAAAGGCTGTGGAGGCTCAGGACAGGCCCTGTAGGGCCTGCAGGAGCTGATTGGCGCGATCGATGACATCGTCGATCGCGCCAATCACAGGGCACAGCAGCGGTCTGATCGCTGTGTGACCGCGTTGTGCCCTGCAGGTGACCTGGCTGCTGCCCTGGCTGTGACCTGCCTAGGATCGGAGCTGTGAGCTCCGATCCTGGGCAGGTTGCCAGGGTAACCAGGAGAGCTCTGATTGGTGGGATCTTGTTATGATGGATCCCACCAATCACAGGTCACAGAAGCGAATTGACCGCTCTGTGACCTGTCTCACCTGGCTCTGACCTGTGAGTGACCGTTCTGCAGGGGTCTTCACACTTGCTGAGGATTCCTGCAGAGTGGTCATACAACAGATCTCTCCTGTGCTGGGCCTTGTAGTGCTGAAGACAGAAGAAAAGAAGACAGAAGAAAAGAAGTCAGAATAAAGAAGAAAAGAAGATAGAAAAAAGAAGAGAGACTACAACCGTAAGTGTTGATCCCTCTCTTCCTCCCTCCCCATCCCCCTTCCCCCTCTTTTTACCCCCTCCACCCCCCCTTTGCGCCGCCTCCGTGCGCACACCCAGCCGCCGAGCGTTGATTGGTGACGCATTTCACCGATCAACACTCGTGCTCTCAGCCCCTTTGCGCCACCTCCGTGCGCACACCCTGCAGCCGGCGAACTTTGATAAGTGACGCAGTTCACTTATCAGAGCTCGCGTCCGGCGGGTTTCCTTTTTTTCACCCCCCCTTTGCGCCGCCTCCGTGCGCACACCCAGGCGCCGAGCGTTGATTGGTGACGCATTTCACCGATCAACACTCGTGCTCTCAGCCCCCTTTGCGCCACCTCCGTGCGCACACCCTGCAGCCGGCGAACTTTGATAAGTGACGCAGTTCACTTATCAGAGCTCGCGCCGGCTGTTTTCCTTTTTTTTTTTTTTAACCCGCCTTTGCGCCGCCTCCGTTTCCACATCTAGCAGCTGCCGAATTTTGATAAGTGACTCAGTTCACTTATCAGATCTCGTGCCGGCTGTTTTCCTGTTTTTTTTTTTCACCCCTCCCTGCGCCACTCCCTTTGCGCCACATCTAGCAGCCGCCGAACTTTGACAAGTGACACAGTTCACTTATCAGAGCTCGCACCGGCTGTTTTCCTTTTCTTTTTTTTTTTTTCCTTTTTCACCCGCCTTTGCGCCGCCTCCGTTTCCACATTTAGCAGCCGCCGAACTTTGACAAGTGACACAGTTCACTTATCAGAGCTCGCGCCGGCTGTTTTCCTTTTCTTTTTTTTTTCACCCCCTCCCTGCGCCACTCCCTTTGCGCCACATCTAGCAGCCGCCGAACTTTGACAAGTGACACAGTTCACTTATCAGAGCTCGCACCGGCTGTTTTCCTTTTCTTTTTTTTTTTTCCTTTTTCTTTTTTCACCCGCCTTTGCGCCGCCTCCGTTTCCACATTTAGCAGCCGCCGAACTTTGACAAGTGACACAGTTCACTTATCAGAGCTCGCACCGGCTGTTTTCCTTTTCTTTTTTTTCCTTTTTCTTTTTTCACCCGCCTTTGCGCCGCCTCCGTTTCCACATTTAGCAGCCGCCGAATTTTGATAAGTGACTCAGTTCACTTATCAGATCTCGTGCCGGCTGTTTTCCTGTTTTTTTTTTTTCACCCCCTCCCTGCGCCACTCCCTTTGCGCCACATCTAGCAGCCGCCGAACTTTGACAAGTGACACAGTTCACTTATCAGAGCTCGCACCGGCTGTTTTCCTTTTCTTTTTTTTTTTTCCTTTTTTTTCACCCGCCTTTGCGCCGCCTCCGTTTCCACATTTAGCAGCCGCCGAATTTAGATAAGTGACGCAGTTCACTTATCAGATCTCGTGCCGGCTGTTTTCCCCTTTTTTTTTTTCACCCCCTCCTTGCGCCACATCTAGCAGCCACCGAACTTTGATAAGTGACGCAGTTCACTTATCAGAGCTAGGGCCTGCTGTTTTAGACTTTTCTTTTCACAGGCATTTTTTTCTCCCCATTTTTTTTTTCTTTTAGATTTTTCTTTTCAGCATAGTTTACACCAAGCACTATCCCCCCCCCCACACATACACAGTTATCAATAAAGTACACCCAAGCACCACATTTACAAAAAAATGTCCCACCCGTCCCGTTCGTCCCAACAGCGCTATTCATTGGAGGAGGCATACGCTTTTCTTGCCTCCGACACTGATAGCGAGGGAGAGGATCCCACATTTCTTTATTTTTCAGATTCCTCTTCCTCCTCCTCTTCCTCTTCCCCCTCCTCATCTTCCTCCTCGGGTCCTGCGGAACCACCACGCAGACGCCCCAGGACAGAAGATGAGGCATCTGCCCCCATTCCAGAAGACGAAGATGAAGCCGAACCAGCGCAACCCACTGCGATCCCGTGTGGACCTCGCCCCCCGAAAATTACGAGCCACTGATTCCTGATTTTGTGGCAGAATCAGGAATCAGGTTTGACACCACTGGCCTCACAGAAATAGACTTTTTCAAAGTCTTTTTCTCTGAGGATTTTATTAACCACATGGTGGAGCAAACAAATTTGTACGCTCGTCAATTTTTGGAGCAAAACCCCCGTTCATCATATTCTAACTGGTCTCCTGTAGACGCAGTTGAATTGATGCAGTTTTGGGCCTGGTCCTTCACACGGGGATCTTGAAGAAGCCAGAACTTCGGCAATACTGGAGTGTTGATATTTTATATAACGCTCCAGTGTTCCGAATGGTCATGGCCCGGACGCGTTTTGAGGCCATCCAGAAATTCTTGCATTATAACGATAATGCACAGTGTCCCGCACGAGATGACCCCAACTTTGACCGTCTGTTCAAAGTTCGGCCGGTCATCGAACACTTCAACAAAAAGTTTGCTGAAGTGTACGTGCCCAAAAGGGACATTTGCGTGGATGAGTCCTTGGTTCATTTTAAGGGACGGCTCGGATTCCGTCAGTACCTGCCCAACAAGAGGGCAAGGTACGGAATCAAACTCTACAAACTGTGTGAGAGTACCTCAGGGTACACTCACCGTTTTAGAGTTTACGAAGGAAAGGACACCAGGATTGAACCCCCTGAGTGTCCTCCTGTCCTGGGAGTGAGTGGGAAAATTGTGTGGGATTTGGTTCACCCACTGCTGGATAAAGGTTATCACCTCTACACCGATAACTTTTATACCAGCATCCCACTCCACAAATCCCTCTTTGCGCGTGGTACCGCAGCCTGCGGTACCGTCCGCAAAAATCAGAAGGGCCTCCCGAAGACGCTGCTTGGGCAGATGCTCAGAAAGGGTGAGAGCAGAGCCCAATGTAGCGACCACCTTCTGGTGGTCAAGTACAAGGACAAGAGGGATGTCCTTCTCTTGACCACCATACACGGTGATGGCAGCGCCCTCAGCACTGTACGGGGTACCTCTACACAGGTCCGCAAACCGGACTGTGTACTTGGGTACAACAAATACATGGGGGGTGTTGATCTCTCTGATCAACTCCTCCAACCATACAGTGCTTTGAGAAAGGCCAAGGTGTGGTACAAGAAGCTGTCCGTGCACATCGTCCAAATGGCAATGCTCAACGCTTTCCTGCTGTCACGATGTGCACGCCATACCAATACGTCGTACCTTCAGTTCCAGGAGGTAGTGATCAAGGCCCTGATGTTTGGCGCTCAGGAAGGAGAGGGCCCCAGTACTTCCGGAACTGAAGGTGCTCGTATTGTACCAGGCCAGCATTTCCCGGGGGAGGTCCCGCAAACTGCAAAAAAAGGTAAGTCGCAAAAAAGGTGCCGAGTGTGTTACAAAAGGGGAATACGCAAGGACACCATTTATCAGTGCGACACCTGCCCCGAAAAACCTGGCCTGTGTATGAAGGATTGCTTCAAATTGTACCACACCTCCATGCACTACTAATTTACTTTACAGGAAAGATTAGTTCCAGAAGGGGGGCACATCTAGAGAAGCTTCTTGGGGGTCTAATTTCTAAAATTATGTCACTTGTGTTTTTTTTTTCCTGTTTAGGCACATCAGGGGCTCTGCAAATGGAACATGATGCCCGCAGACCATTCCATCAAAGTCTGCATTCCAAAACGTCACTACTTCCCTTCCGAGTCCCGACGTGTGCCTAAACAGTTTTTTTCCCACATGTGGGGTACCAGCGTTCTCAGGACAAATTGGACAACAACTTTTGGGGTCCAATTTCTCCTGTTACCCTTGGGAAAATAAAAAATTGGGGACTAAAAAAATCACTTTTGTGGAAAAAAAAAATATTTTTTTTTTCACACAGGGCATTATAAACTTTAGTGAAACACTTGGGGGTTCAAAGTACTCACCACACACCTAGATAAGTTCCTTAGGGGGTCTAGTTTCCAAAATGGGGTCACTTGTGGGGGGTTTCCACTGTTTAGGCACATCAGGGGCTCTGCTAACGGAACATGACGCCCGCAGACCATTCCATCAAAGTCTGCATTCCAAAACGTCACTACTTCCCTTCTGAGCCCTGCCGTGCGCCCAAACAGTGGTTCCCCCAACATATGGGGTATCGGCGTACTCAGGACAAATTGGACAACAACTTTTGGGGTCCAATTTCTCCTGTTACCCTTGGGAAAATAAAAAATTGGGGACTAAAAAAATCACTTTTGTGGAAAAAAAAAATATTTTTTTTTTCACACAGGGCATTATAAACTTTAGTGAAACACTTGGGGGTTCAAAGTACTCACCACACACCTAGATAAGTTCCTTAGGGGGTCTAGTTTCCAAAATGGGGTCACTTGTGGGGGTTTCCACTGTTTAGGCACATGAGGGGCTCTGCTAACGGAACATGACGCCCGCAGACCATTCCATCAAAGTCTGCATTCCAAAACGTCACTACTTCCCTTCCGAGCCCTGCCGTGCACCCAAACAGTGGTTCCCCCCAACATATGGGGTATCAGCGTACTCAGGACAAATTGGACAACAACTTTTGGGGTCCAATTTCTCCTGTTACCCTTGGGAAATAAAAAATTGGGGACTAAAAAAATCACTTTTGTGGGAAAAAAAATATATTTTTTTTCACGCCAGGGCATTATAAACTTTAGTGAAACACTTGGGGGTTCAAAGTACTCACCACACACCTAGATAAGTTCCTTAGGGGGTCTAGTTTCCAAAATGGGGTCACTTGTGGGGGGTTTCCACTGTTTAGGCACATCAGGGGCTCTGCTAACGGAACATGACGCCCGCAGACCATTCCATCAAAGTCTGCATTCCAAAACGTCACTACTTCCCTTCCGAGCCCTGCCGTGCACCCAAACAGTGGTTCCCCCCAACATATGGGGTATCAGCGTACTCAGGACAAATTGGACAACAACTTTTGGGGTCCAATTTCTCCTGTTACCCTTGGGAAAATAAAAAATTGGGGACTAAAAAAATCACTTTGTGGGAAAAAAAAATATTTTTTTTTTCACGCCAGGGCATTATAAACTTTAGTGAAACACTTGGGGGTTCAAAGTGCTCACCACACACCTAGATAAGTTCCTTAGGGGGTCTAGTTTCCAAAATGGGGTCACATGTGGGGGGTTTCCACTGTTTAGGCACATCAGGGGCCCTCCAAACGCGACATGGCGTTCGTTCCCAATTCCAGCCAATTTTGGTTTGGAAAAGTCAAACGGCGCTCCTTCCCTTTCGAGCCCTGCCGTGTGCCCAAACAGTGGTTCCCCCCCCACATATGGGGTATCAGCGTACTCAGGACAAATTGGACAACAACTTTTGTGGTCCAATTTCTCCTCTTACCCTTGGGAAAATAAAAAATTGGGGACTAAAACGTCATGCTTGTGGAAAAAATATGATTTTTTTCTTCACGGCTCTACATTACAAACTTGCGTGAAGCACTTGGGGTTCAAAGTGCTCACCACACACCTAGATAAGTTCCTTAGGGGGTCTAGTTTCCAAAATGGGGTCACATGTGGGGGGTTTCCACTGTTTAGGCAGATCAGGGGCCCTCCAAACGCGACATGGCGTTCGTTCCCAATTCCAGCCAATTTTGGTTTGGAAAAGTCAAACGGCGCTCCTTCCCTTTCGAGCCCTGCCGTGCGCCCAAACAGTGGTTCCCCCCCACATATGGGGTATCAGCGTACTCAGGACAAATTGGACAACAACTTTTGTGGTCCAATTTCTCCTCTTACCCTTGGGAAAATAAAAAATTGGGGACTAAAACGTCATGCTTGTGGAAAAAGTATGATTTTTTTTCTTCACGGCTCTACATTACAAACTTGCGTGAAGCACTTGGGGGTTCAAAGTGCTCACCAAACATCTAGGTAAGTTCCTTAGGGGGTCTAGTTTCCAAAATGGGGTCACATGTGGGGGGTTTCCACTGTTTAGGCACATCAGGGGCCCTCCAAACGCGACATGGCGTTCGTTCCCAATTCCAGCCAATTTTGGTTGGGAAAAGTCAAACGGCGCTCCTTCCCTTTCGAGCCCTGCCGTGCGCCCAAACAGTGGTTCCCCCCCACATATGGGGTATCAGCGTACTCAGGACAAGTTGGACAACAACTTTTGTGGTCCAATTTCTCCTCTTACCCTTGGGAAAATAAAAAATTGGGGACTAAAACATCATGCTTGTGGAAAAAATATGATTTTTTTTCTTCACGGCTCTACATTACAAACTTGCGTGAAGCACTTGGGGGTTCAAAGTGCTCACCACACACCTAGATAAGTTCCTTAGGGGTCTAGTTTCCAAAATGGGGTCACATGTGGGGGTTTCCACTGTTTAGGCACATCAGGGGCCCTCCAAACGCGACATGGCGTTCGTTCCCAATTCCAGCCAATTTTGGTTTGGAAAAGTCAAACCGCGCTCCTTCCCTTTCGAGCCCTGCCGTGCGCCCAAACAGTGGTTCCCCCCCACATATGGGGTATCAGCGTACTCAGGACAAGTTGGACAACAACTTTTGTGGTCCAATTTCTCCTCTTACCCTTGGGAAAATAAAAAATTGGGGACTAAAACATCATGCTTGTGGAAAAAATATGATTTTTTTTCTTCACGGCTCTACATTACAAACTTGCGTGAAGCACTTGGGGGTTCAAAGTGCTCACCACACATCTAGGTAAGTTCCTTAGGGGGTCTAGTTTCCAAAATGGGGTCACATGTGGGGGGTTTCCACTGTTTAGGCACATCAGGGGCCCTCCAAACGCGACATGGCGTTCGTTCCCAATTCCAGCCAATTTTGGTTTGGAAAAGTCAAACCGCGCTCCTTCCCTTTCGAGCCCTGACGTGCGCCCAAACAGTGGTTCCCCCCCACATATGGGGTATCAGCGTACTCAGGACAAGTTGGACAACAACTTTTGTGGTCCAATTTCTCCTCTTACCCTTGGGAAAATAAAAAATTGGGGACTAAAACATCATGCTTGTGGAAAAAATATGATTTTTTTTCTTCACGGCTCTACATTACAAACTTGCGTGAAGCACTTGGGGGTTCAAAGTGCTCACCACACATCTAGATAAGTTCCTTAGGGGGTCTAGTTTCCAAAATGGGGTCACATGTGGGGGTTTCTACTGTTTAGGCACATCAGGGGCCCTCCAAACGCGACATGGCGTTCGTTCACAATTCCAGCCAATTTTGGTTTGGAAAAGTCAAACGGCGCTCCTTCCCTTTCGAGCCCTGCCGTGCGCCCAAACAGTGGTTCCCCCCCACATATGGGGTATCAGCGTACTCAGGACAAGTTGGACAACAACCTTTGTGGTCCAATTTCTCCTCTTACCCTTGGGAAAATAAAAAATTGGGGACTAAAACATCATGCTTGTTGAAAAAATATGATTTTATTTTTTCACGACTCTACATTATAAACTTGCGTGAAGCACTTGGGGGTTCAAAGTGCTCACCACACATCTAGATAAGTTCCTTAGGGGGTCTAGTTTCCAAAATGGGGTCACATGTGGGGGGTTTCCACTGTTTAGGCATATCAGGGCCTCTCCAAACGCGACATGGCGTCCGTTCTCAATTCCAGCCAATTTTGGTTTGGAAAAGTCAAACTGCGCTCCTTCCATTCCGAGCCCTGCCGTGCGCCCAAACAGTGGTTTTCCCTCACATATGGGGTATCGGCGTACTCAGGAGAAATTGCACAACAACTTTATCGGTCCATTTTCTCCTTTTTCCCTTGTGAATATAAAAAAAATGTTTGTAAAAGATCATTTTTGTGACTAAAAAGTAAAATGTTCATTTTTTCCTTCCACGTTGCTTCAGCTCCTGTGAAGCACCTGAAGGGTTAATAAACTTTTTGAATGTGGTTTTGAGTACCTTGAGGGGTGTAGTTTTTACAATGGTGTCACTTTTGGGTATTTTCTGCCATATAGATCCCTCAAAGTGACTTCAAATATGAGGTGGTCCCTAAAAAAAATGGCTTTGTACATTTTGATGTAAAAATGAGAAATCGCTGGTCAACTTTTAACCCTTATAACTTCGTAACAAAAAAAAATTTTGGTTCCAAAATTGTGCTGATGTAAAGTAGACATGTGGGAAATGTTATTTGTTAACTATTTTCTGTGACATATTTCTCTGTTTTAAGGGAATAAAATTTCAAAGTTTGAAAATTGCTAAATTTTCCAAATTTTCACCATATTTGCGCTTTTTTCATAAATAAACGCAAGTTATATGGAAGAAATTTTACCACTAACATAAAGTACAATATGTCACGAGAAAACAATCTCAGAATCGCGAAGATCCGTTGAAGCGTTCCAGAGTTATAACCTCATAAAGAGACAGTGGTCAGAATTGTAAAAATTGGCCCGGTCATTAACGTGCAAACCACCCTTGGGGGTGAAGGGGTTAAGGAGAAAGGAGGCATTAAACCTGCTCAGCAATATCCCGAATGTGCATTCTCCAACCTGACCAGCTTCCCGGGACATACCTGCAACATCTACAAGTAAAGGTATGGAAAGAGACTGCATTGTGTGTGACTGAATTCTTATCTGCACCCTGCATCACCACCATAGACTTTGAGGGACCAGTCCCACCTGTGGGGGACTTAACACCTAGCTGCCGTAACATCCCCTCAGAGATCTACCCTGCAGCGCTGGTCAATCAGATCAGAAACCACAGGTGGCGTCACGAACTATAACTACAATCCCCTGTAAATATTCCCCCATTGTATGAGTGCCCAGGGCCACGGACCGAGCTCTGCTGCCAGTGACATCCTCCATAGACTTCCATGGGCTTGGTGCCGAGTACCCCATAACCCTGGTACCCACACCACTCGGTGTTGTGCGACTCATCTTCATCGAGTGATTGGATTGTTTATGCCGGAACAAAAATCATTGTTCTCAGCAGCACATCGCTGGTGTAAACTGCAGATATGCTGCTGATAATATGATACTGTATGGGATCTATTAGTGATTGTTCTGTCCCCATCATTGTTCCTCAGCCGGTGGAAAGAGACCGGGAAACAAGTGTTGAACGACTTCAATATTGTTGATCACACTCATTTAGCGGCCTGAACTCAGCGCATGTAAATACAACCGAAAAGCTTCTGTGTGATGTTCAATATGTTAGCATTTGGGGGCCCCATTTTAACCTTTGCCTAGGGCCCCTCTTTGCCTAAAACCAGCCCTGGCTGTGAGCCCATAGTGGAGCCAATGCTCTGATCACAAAATGCTTCCATATTGTCTTATAGATGTTTCTGTCATGTAGACACGAGCTCCGGCCGTATACAGCAGTGACCGCCGTCCTGGTATATGGCTGCGGCTCTACAGTCACACCGTATATATCCGATAACACAGAGAAGGCAGAATAATGGCGGTGATATATAATATACCGCTCAAAAGAAACGCTCTCCCCTCATAGATACAGAGATATCAGCAGTGATAACAGTGGGCTCTGACTAAAACCACAGATTCCCAGGAGTTTAGGACTCCACATTCCCACTGACTCCCTCACCATCTGCGTAATGGAGGAAGATCTGCTGCAGATCTGAGGTAAAAGCCACAGAATGTTCTGCTCCACCCAGGACACGTCAGTGTGTGAGGCAGCCGCAGAAAGTCTGAGGTAATGACAGAGGTGGGCGGAGCTTCATCTGAGGGGAAGTCACACCCCAAGCAGGACAACACTTGAGGGGGAAGCCTCGCCCCAATCAGGACAACACTTGAGGGAAAGCCTCGCCCCAATCAGGACATTACCTTCTACCTGAGCACTCCACCTGGTGGTCACAGGCGTTTTAATTATAACAGGTTCATTACCCCTCTACAGAGATGTAGATTTTAGTCTGGAGAGAGGATTCATATGTTCCCATGCAGGCAGACTTTTCTAAGTGAGGATTGGCATAGTTAGGACCTGATATACGAGTAGAACCTTAACGTGGCTATCAGGTACACATAAATTGGCCTTTTTATGTGCTAAGACTTCTCAATTTTTCATATTTCTAAGGCAGTGATGCAATTCATTTTTCATCTTTTTTCATATTTTTGTGTCCGCAAGCTATAGCGCTACAGTGTGCTACCTTTTATTCTTGACTGTAATGACAGAGCTGGAGGGATTTTGGTCAGAGACCAAAGAGACGACCACAGACCCATAGTTAGAAAAATAGAAAACACTTTATTAAGGCATTTAATAAAATGGACTAAACAGGTGCATAGAAGACGGTGACAAGAGAGTGGAGTAAATGTCAAACATGACATACACCAAAAATAACTCTTTTGACTGAAATCCCTGGCTGCAATCACAGGAACCTGTGGGCATTATTTGTATGATAAAGCATGCTGCATGGGTTAAGAGTTTCAAATAAAGCAGTTGTGGGGCACCATTCGCCTAAAACGCACGTGCATATAAATGAATGATCTGCCACCATCATAAATACATATAGGCTGCTGTAGAAATCACTCATAACCTATTGCTGCCCACTAGGAAAGTAAGGGTGCCGATGTACATAATGGGGTATTACCTCCGTCGTATAGTAAACGGCACCGTCAGGGAGAGTCAGGGAGAGTCAGGTGGATGCCAACGTGCCCCAACGCACGTTTCGGATGCTCGTCCTTCGTCAGGGGGCTTGACAGAGCTGGGCAGAGCTTCATCTGAGGGGAAGCCTCGCCCCAATCAGGACAACACTTGAGGGGAAGCCTCGCCCCAATCAGGACATCACCTGAGGGGAAGCCCCGCCCCAATCAGGACATCACCTGAGGGGAAGCCCCGCCCCAATCAGGACATCACCTGAGGGGAAGCCCGCCCCAATCAGGACATCACCTGAGAGGCGAAGCCCCTCCGCCCCAATCAGAACATCACCTGAGGGAAGCCCCGCCCCAATCAGAAAATCACCTGAGGAAAGCCCGCCCAATCAGAACATCACTGAGGGAAACCCGCCCCAAATCAGAGCATCACTGAGTGGAAGCTCCCCCCAATCAGAACATCACCTGAGGGTAAGCTCCACCAATCAGAACATCACCTGAGGGTAAGCTCCACCCAATCAGAACATCACCTGAGGGTAAGCTCCACCCCAATCAGATCACCTGAGGGTAAGCTCCACACCCACAATCTGAACATCAATGTAAATCCAAAAAGCACTGTAAGCATATAGCCATAAATATAACTCTTTATTAGAAAAGCCTTTACACCAATTACAACAGACAAATAAAAAAATATATAAAAATGGAATATATATCCAGTATGCTCCCATAGGTACGTATGCGAACTATAATCAATCTATGTGATGAGGTCCAAACTCAGATGCATGCTAACATTGTATGTACCACAAATGTACAAATAGATTAATATAAGAATTTAGTAATACCCTAGTGATGGATACCATAAAGTATATATCACAAGTGCTTGAGTATGAGGATTCAATGGTATCCTAGTGTTAAACACTATATAGTATCACAGAGGGCATGTATATGGCCCGCAATATACACAAGAGCACATGCTAACATTGCATATACCACAAATGGTGTCCTAGTGTAAAACACTATATACTGTTATGTTTTGGTAGCTGAGGAGAGCAGGCAAAAACGGCAATACACCAGAGAGGTTGGAATCTACTGGATTGCAGTACCCTGACTAACCACCACAACTAAAAGCAGCCGTGGAGCGTTCCTACGTTGGTCCTAGACGCCTCGTCACAGCCTGAGAGGCTAACTACACCTTAAGAGAGAAAGAGGAAAGCTATCTGCCCCGGAGCAGATCCCCAAAGAACATAGCAAGCACCCAAACATGTAATGGCGGTTAGACAAGAGGAAATACAGACACAGACAGAAAATAGTATGAGCAAACGCTGGGGCCCAATCTGCCTTGACAGAAAAGGATAGAAAGGATACTCACTGCAATCCAAAAAACCCTAAAAAAAAACAACGCTACTAATTGCAAAAACACCTGAGATCACACGACCTCTACCACCTAAATTAGTTCTCTGGTGTAACAAAACTAAGCCGCAGCCACAGAAAAAAAACTGGAAAAGGCAAATGAACAAACAACAATGGCTCCAGAGGAACCAAGAGGAGACCAAGCCCCCCGGGGAGGGGAACCTGGCCAACCTCACAGAAATGCAGAGAAATATACAAATGGCAAGCACAAAAACAAAAAACAGAAAATATCTTATCTGAGAGCAGGAGAAGAGGCAAAACTCAGCAAGCTTCCAAGTGAACCAGGAAACAACGTTGAGAAAAGAACAATTGATCACCGGCAACCATGATGGGGGGAAACCTCCCTTATATCCAGCCAGTCCGTGATCCCTGATTGCCAATCCTCATTGAATGGTTCAGTACTGTTTGCAACCACCAGAGGGACCTTCTGCTCAGAATCCATTTCTAAAACATTCATAACAGTACCCCCCCCTTGAGGAGGGGTCACCGAACCTTCATTTGTGCAACCAGGTCGGTCAGGATGAGCTCTGTGATACGCACGGATCAGTCTCCTAGCAAGGATGTCCGAAGCAAACACCCAAGAATTGTCCTCCTGACCATAACCTCTCCACTTAACCAAATACTGGAGTTTCCGTCTAGAAAAACGAGAATCCAATATTTTCTCAACCACATACTCCAGATTGCCCTCAACCAAAACAGGGTCAGGGGGCGGAGCCATAGGAACCACTGGCTCGACAAACCTCTTCAATAAGGACTTGTGGAACACGTTATGGATCTTAAATGTCCCTGGAAGAAGTAAACAAAAGGAAACAGGATTAAGAATCTCCATGATCTTATAAGGTCCAATAAACCTAGGCTTAAACTTAGGAGATGCAACTCTCATAGGGATATTTCTTGAGGACAACCAGACCAAGTCCCCCACTTTAAACCGAGGACCATCAGTCCTATGCCGGTTGGCAAACCGCTGGGCCTTCTCCTGAGAGAGGGACAACCTCTCCACTACCTGGTTCCCAAATCTGCTGCATACGCTCCACAACAGAGTTAACATCCGGACAGACAGAAGCCTCCGTCTGTCCCGAAGAAAATCGAGGGTGAAACCCAAAATTGCAGAAAAATGGAGACATGAAAGTGGCAGAGCTTGCCCTATTATTAAGAGCAAACTCAGCCAAAGGCAAAAAAGAGACCCAGTCATCTTGATCAGCAGACACAAAGCATCTCAGATAAGTCTCCAATGTCTGGTTTGTTCTCTCAGTTTGTCCATTGGTCTGAGGATGAAAAGCAGAGGAGAAAGACAATTGAACACCAAGTTTAGAACAAAAAGTCCTCCAAAATCTGGAAACAAACTGGACTCCTCTGTCAGACACAATGTTCTCAGGAATGCCGTGCAACCGAACCACATGCTGAAGGAACAAAGGCACCAATTCGGAGGAGGAAGGCAACTTAGGTAATGGCACAAGATGTATCATCTTGGAAAACCTATCACAAATCACCCAGATAACGGTCATTCTCTGAGAAACAGGGAGATCGGAAATAAAATCCATAGAAATATGGGTCCATGGTCTCTTGGGCACAGGCAATGGCATCAACAAACAACTAGAGCGAGAGCAAGGCTTGGAGCGAGAGCAAGTCCCACAGGACTGCACAAACTGCCTGACGTCACGAGACAAAGTAGGCCACCAAAAGGACCAACTCACCAAGTCTCTGGTACCAAAAATTCCGGGATGACCGGCCAACGCGGAACAATGAATCTCAGACATCACACTCTTTTTCCACTGGTCTGGGACAATTTCCCAACAGGGCAGCGCTCGGGTTTATCCTCCTGACACCCCTCCAGAGCCAGTCTCAAATTGGGCGAGATGGCGGAAAGAACTACACCCTCTTTCAAAATAACAGCAGGATCAGATAACTCAGGAGAGTCCGCAAGGAAACTCCTCGAGAGGGCATCCGCCTTAATATTCTTAGTGCCAGGAAGAAAGGAAACCACAAAATTAAAACGTGTGAAAAACAAGGCCCACCTGGCCTGTCTAGGATTAAGTCGCTTGGCTGATTCCAGATAAACCAGATTCTTATGGTCCGTGAGGACCACCACCTGATTTTTGGCTCCCTCCAGCCAATGTCTCCACTCTTCAAAAGCCCACTTCATGGCCAATAACTCCCGATTACCCACGTCATAATTACGTTCAGTTGGAGAAAATTTTCGAGAGAAAAAAGCACAAGGGTTACTTTTAGAGGTCTCAGGATCTCTTTGGGACAAAACGGCACCTGCCCCAATTTCAGAGGCATCAACCTCCACCTGAAATGGCAGAGAAACATCAGGCTGCCGTAGAACAGGAACAGAAGTGAATCTCCGCTTAAGCTCCTGAAACGCAGAGACTGCCTCAGGAGGCCAATTCACCACATCAGAACCCTTTTTGGTCAAATCAGTCAATGGTTAACAATAACAGAGAAATTACCAATAAATTTACGATAAAAATTGGCAAAACCCAAGAATCTCTGAAGAGCCTTTAATGAAGTAGGTTGGACCCAATCACAGATGGCCTGAACCTTGACCGGGTCCATTTCAATAACAGATGGAGACAAAATGAATCCCAGAAATTAGATCCTCTGTACGCCAAAAAGACACTTTGATCCCTTCACATACAGAGCATTCTCTCTCAAAATCTGGAACATAGTCCGAACATGTTTCACATGAGAGTCCCAGTCATTGGAAAAAATCAAGATATCATCCAAATAAACAATCAGAAATTTATCCACAAAATCCCTGAAAATGTCATTCATGAAGGACTGGAAGACGGAATGAGCATTAGTGAGCCCAAAGGGCATCACTAGGTACTCAAAATGCCCATCTGGGGTATTAAACGCCGTCTTCCATTCATCCCCGTGCTCAATGCGAATAAGGTTATACGCCCCCCTGAGGTCAAGCTTGGTAAACCAAGTAGCACTTTTCACCCTGGAGAACAGGTCAGAAATCAAGGGTAACGGATATTGATATTTCACAGTGATATTGTTCAAGAGACGATAATCAATACACGGCCTTAATGAACCATCCTTTTTGGCCACAAAGAAAAAACCGGCACCCAAGGGTGAAGAGGATGGTCTGATATGACCCTTCTCCAATGACTCCTTGATATAAGACCGCATAGCGTCATGTTCAGGTACAGACAAGTTAAAAAGGCGACCTTTAGGGAATTTACTACCAGGCACTAATTCAATAGCGCAGTCATAGCTCCTATGGGGGGGCAAGGATGCAGATTTACTTTCGCTAAACACATCAGAAAAATCAGTCAAAAAGTCAGACACATATTGAGCCTGGGGAGAGGCAGAAAAAACAGGAGTGTTGGCATTAACACATTGACAGCCCCAACTGGTTACAGACACAGATTTCCAATCCAAAACAGGATTATGAGACTGCAACCAAGGGAAACCTAGTACAATAATGTCATACAGATTATACAGCACCAAAAATTTGCAACTCTCCTGATGATCAGGTTCAACCCTCATTATCACCTGAGTAGAGAACTGGGGTTTATTCTCAGCCAAAGGGGTAGATCAATCCCCAGTAGGGGAATAGACTTCCGTAGGGGTATCAAGGGAAACCCACAACGTTTAGCAAAATCAAAATCCATCAGGTTAATAGCTGCTCCCGAATCAACAAAAGCCTGAGCAGAAAATGTGGACAGGGAGCAAATCAGGGTAACAGTCAACAGAAATTTAGTCTGAACACTACCCAAGACAACTGAGCATGCAAAACGTCTTCCCCGCTTAGGGCAGACTGAAATAGCATGAGAGGCATCACCACAGTAGATACATAACCCATTGCGTTTTCGAAACTCATGACGCTGTGCCACAGAAGCCACTCTATCACACTGCATGGGTTCAGAAGCTGGTTCACAAGGCAACATCATTCCACGCATACCTCTACGCTCACGCAAACGTCTGTCAATTTGAATCGCCAATGACATAGAATCATTGAGACCAGAGGGAGCAGGGAAACCCACCATAACATCTTTTACATTCTCTGACAGACCCTTCCGAAAAAGAGCTGCCAAAGCATCATCATTACATTTGGTCAGAACTGCCCACTTTCGGAATTTCTGACAGTACAACTCAGCGTCCTCAAGCCCCTGATTTAATGCCAACAAGGTTTTTTCAGCTTGATCAGTGACATTAGGTTCATCGTACAATAACCCCAGAGCCAGAAAAAATGCATCAACATTACTCAAAACAGGGTCCCCAGGTGTCAGGGAAAAAGCCCAATCCTGAGGATCGCCGCGCAGGAGAGAGATGACAATTTGAACCTGCTGTGCTGCGTTCCCTGAGGACTTAAGTTTTAAGGCAAAAAACAACTTACAGTTATTTTTGAAATTCAGAAATTTAGCTCGATCTCCTAAAAACAAATCTGGCATGGGGATCCTAGGTTCCACAACCGGCAACCCTGCAAGATAGGTAGCAATACTCCGAACTTCAGTGGCAAGCTGATCCACACGGCCAGACAACTGTGCAAACTCCATTGAGAGAAAAAAAAAATCCTCCTCAGCACCCAGAGAAAAAGAGGGAAAAAAAATGCAACAAACAAAAAAAAAAAAAAAAAATCTCTGAGAACTCTGACAACTTTTTTTTTTTCTCCACACTATTTTTCCCTTCTGTGAGTACCATATAACTTTCAGTTCGGGCCGGTGATACTGTTATGTTTTGGTAGCTGAGGAGAGCAGGCAAAAACGGCAATACACCAGAGAGGTTGGAATCTATTGGATTGCAGTACCCTGACTAACCACCACAACTAAAGGCAGCCGTGGAGCGTTCCTACGTTGGTCCTAGACGCCTCGTCACAGCCTGAGAGATTAACTACACCTAAAGATAGAAAGAGGAAAGCTATCTGCCCGGAGCAGATCCCCAAAGAACATAGAACATAGGAAGCCCCCAAACATATAATGGCGGTTAGACAAGAGGAAATACAGACACAGACAGAAAATAGTATGAGCAAATGCTGGGGCCCAATCTGACTTAGACAGAAATGGATAGGAAGGATACTTACTGCAATCCAAAAAAACCCTAAAAAAAAACAACGCTACTAATTGCAAAAACACCTGAGATCACACGACCTCTACCACCTAAATTAGTTCTCTGGTGTAACAAAACTAAGCCGCAGCCACAGAAAAAAAAACTGGAAAAGGCAAATGAACAAACAACAATGGCTCCAGAGGAACCGAGAGGAGACCAAGCCCCCCGGGGAGGGGAACCTGGCCAACCTCACAGAAATGCAGAGAAATATACAAATGGCAAGCACAAAAACAAAAAACAGAAAATATCTTATCTGAGAGCAGAAGAGGCAAGACTCAGCAAGCTTCCAAGTGAACCAGGAAACAACATTGAGACAAGAACAATTGATCACCGGCAACCATGATGGGGGGAAACCTCCCTTATATCCAGCCAGTCCGTGATCCCTGATTGCCAATCCTCATTGAATGGTTCAGTACTGTTTGCAACCACCAGAGGGACCTTCTGCTCAGAATCCATTTCTAAAACATTCATAACAATATACTGTCACAGAGGGCATGCTTATGGACCGCAATATACATAAAACACTGTGTCACATAATATACAGTAATTAACATAATTGTCATTATGGCAGGACACAGCGAATAAAGTTAGACATATCTAAATGCAATGCAAAGACATGGATATTCTAATTCAAAGAGCCTCCATACAGTGCAGACATAGTGGTATCAGAACACATACGACCTTTGGTGGAGCCAAGATTCCCCGACGCGCGTTTCGCGTTAGCTTCGTCCTAGGGGGGTGTAGATGTGATATGGTGCTAATTGTACCCATATATACATTTCCTAGTCATAGAATTACCAGCTTAATCTCCAAATGTGAGTAATCCGGCTCCCAGCATGTGACGCGCCATAGAGACGATTCAGCCGGCCATGCAGCCACTCCCCCATCCGACTTGTCAGAATGGGGAGTTAGCCACATCGAGCCCGGCTGGACGCGTCTCCATAGCAGCACACAACATCGCGAAATAACGTCGTCAGTGGATAGACCACGCCCCCGTCCGACGTGTCAGGACTAAGGGGCGGTATCTCACCAATCTGACGAACATATCTAAGCGATGTTTTGCTGGGAGGACTCAGTAGCTGAACAACTACAAATGGCAGGATAAGTCGTGTTAAATAACAACGCAAAATATATATAAGTGGGACTATTTACATCAAAATAGAGTAATATCCTGCCATTATGTAGATTTTCATGTGGGAGAGAAATAATGTGCATAATGCTAAATGAAACATCACTGTAAAGACAATTAACAATCCCCAGTGTATTAACATAGCAACATCTCCCATAATGAAAGTATGTGAATATAACTGAAAATAAAACAATAAACTGATAAAGGGTATATATTATATAATCTGTATAATGTGCATGTTATAAGCACAGATACAATAACGGAGCCATAGATGCCGAAGAAGGAGTCCCAAACGGATCTGTGAGAATTTCTTCACATTCTTCTCTATAGGTTCTATAAACGGGTATTGATCCGATGAAGGTCACATGGTTGTTTCTCCAGTGGAAGAAAACGGTAAGTTCCACCCAATAGATGCTTACAGCTAGAGGACTTCATCAACATCGATAACATCCTAGTATCCGTACTGGAGATCACGTATGCATATATAACCTAGTATAAACTGAAAAAAGTATATATGAAGACAAAAAATAAAAACCACTAAAATAAATTATAGAAAGGGGGCAAAACTCAGAACCTCATTGAGTCCCTCAGGTTGAAGAGATCCTATTTTGAAGATCCATTGTGTCTCTACTTGAGACAATTTCTTTTTCCAATCTCCTCCCCTATAGTCCACAAATACTTTGTCTATACCTATTGCCTTTAGCAATTTAGGGTTGGAGTCATGATAAATTTTGAAATGCTTGGGTATGGGCTTTAGAAGGGCAACATCATCTACCTCCCCGGGCATTTTTTATGTCCCTATAGTGTTCTCTGATCCGAGTTTTTAAGGATCTGGAAGTCATGCCTACATATATTTTAGTACACGGACATCGGGCATAATAGATTACTCCAGTTGAATTGCAAGTAATGTGCTGGGTAATGCTAAATGTTTTGCTGCCATCACTGGAGTGGAAAGAAGAGGCACGTGTCATATTGGGACATGAAATGCACGAATTACATGGAAAGAAACCCCATTTCTGACCTGTGGATCCAAAGGTCTTTTCAGGTTTTTGACCCCCATGGTAGCTATGTACCAAGGTGTCTCGAAGGTTGCTTGACCTCCTATATGTGATAGAGGGAAATTTAGGAACAAACTTCTCTAAGGTTTTGTCTGTTAGAAGTAGTGGCCAATATTTCTCTAAGGCTTTTTTGACTTCCCACCACTTATCATTATAGGTGGATATGAATCTCACCTTTTGTTGATCTACATTTTTGTTCTTAGGTGTTAACAAATCAGCCTGTTTGGCCCTTTTTATACCTCTTTTGATGCTCCGTTTGGAATACCCTCTTGCCGAAAATCTGGAGGACAAATCAATAATTTGTTCCTCAAAAGCTTCCTCATTTGAGCAAATACGTGTTGCCCTTAAAAATTGACCAGTTGGAATACCTTCTACTAGTAATTTTGGGTGAGAGGAGGTGGCATGTAGGACCGAATTTACTGCAGTTTCCTTCCGATGTACACTGGTTTGTAAAAAGCTGTTTTCCCCTTTGGTAATCCAGATGTCAAGAAAATCAATGCTGGTCTAGCTATACTTGCATGTCAGCTTGATGTTCAGGGAGTTATCATGCAGAATTCCCAGGAAATCAAGAAGGTCCCGCTCTGTCCCCTGCCATATCATCAGTATATCATCAATATACCGGACCCAGAGCAGAACCTTCTCGATAAATGCAACGGGGTTGGTGAGGAAAATCCTCCACTCCCACATCCCCAAAAAAAGATTGGCATATGAGGGGGGCGAACGCCACCCCCTTAGCCGTATCCTGTTTTTGGAGGTAAATAGTCTCCCTGAACAAAAAATAATTGTGTTCCAATGTGAATTTAAGTAATGTTAACAACAATTTAACCAGACCAGCATCAAGATCGGACATCATTAAATACATCTTCGTAGCCTGCAGCCCATCCCCATGTTGTATGCATGTATATAATGATTCAACATCAAAACTTACTAACCACATGTCCTTATCCATAGGGATCCCTTCAATTTTTTTAAGGACATCTCCAGTATCTCTAACATATGAAGGGAGTTCCATAACTATAGGTTTTAAGTAGAAGTCCAAGTATTTAGAGATGACTTTGCATAAGCTCCCATTGCCAGACACAATGGGGCGTCCTGGGGGTGTTATGCTATTTTTATGTATTTTAGGAATAAAGTAAATACATGCTACCTTCGGATATCTGGGTATCAAATTGTCCCTTAATTCCTTAGTGATGGTGCCCTCTCTAAACGCTTCTTCCAGTATTTCATGAATTTCATTTAAGTATGCTGTAGTTGGATTGAAGGTCATTTTGTGATAACATACAGTATCCCGTAACTGTCTAAGAGCCTCTTTTTCATATAGTTTTACTGGCCATACCACCACATTACCCCCTTTGTCCACAGGTTTTATAACTACCTCTTTAAGGTTACGTAATTCTTTAAGTGCTTGCCTTTGGACAAAGGATAGGTTACCATGAGTAATGTGTGGGGAGATTTTTTCAACCTCAATCTGAACATCACCTGATGGTAAGCTCCACCCCAATCACAACATCACCTGATGGTAAGATCCACCCCAATCACAACATCACCTGATGGTAAGATCCACCCCAATCACAACATCACCTGATGGTAAGCTCCACCCCAATCAGGACATCACCTGAGGGGAAGCATCACCCAAACAGAGCATTACTTGGCAACAAAAACGCTGAAAGAATTAACGCTGCAGATTACAAAAGAGAAAACTTAGATGGTTTAAATCCGCCAGGAAAAAGTAATCCGCGTGTGCCGGAGATGTCAGAAGACAAATTTACTTTGCTGGTTCTGTGAGTTTTTTTCCACAGTAAAAATGCAACAAAAACACAACATGTGAACAAGCCCTAAGGGCCCCGTCACACGGCGTTATTCACATATTCGTTGGTCCCATCAAAGTTTAAGTCCGAACCCCCCGATAAATGGGTCATTGACCATAATGGTGCCGACAGAGTCAACGTGTGCTCTCCTTATATGCAGACAGCAGGCTTCTCACCCTCCTTATATAGACAGCAGGCTTCTCACCCCTCCTTATATACAGACAGCAGGCTTCTTACCCCTTCTTATATACAGACAGCAGGCTTCTCACCCCTCCTTATATACAGACAGCAGGCTTCTCACTCCTACTTATCTACAGACAAGAGGTTTCTCACCCCTCCTTATATACAGACTACAGGCTTCTCACCCCTCCTTATATAGACAGCAGGCTTCTCACCCATCCTTATATACAGACAGCAGGCTCCTCACCCCCTCCTTATATACAGACAGCAGGCTTCTCACCACTCCTTATATACAGACAGCAGGCTCCTCACCCCCTTCTTATATACATACAGCATGCTTCTCACCCCTCCTTATATACAGACAGCAGGCTTCTCACCCCTCCTTATATACAGACAGCAGGCGTCTCACCCCTCCTTATATACAGACAGCAGGCTCCTCACCCCCTTCTTATATACAGACAGCAGGCGTCTCACCCCTCCTTATATACAGACAGCAGGCTCCTCACCCCCTTCTTATATACAGACAGCAGGCTCCTCACCCCCTCCTTATATACAGACAGCAGGCTTCTCATCCCTCCTTATATACAGACAGCAGGCTTCTCACCCCTCCTTATATACAGACAGCAGGCTTCTCACCCCTCCTTATATACTGGCAGGAGGCTCTTCACCCCCTCCTTATACACAGACAGCAGGCTTCTCACCCCTCCTTATATACAGACAGCAGTCTTCTCACCCCTCCTTATATACAGATAGCAGGCTTCTCACCCCCTCCTTATATACAGACAGCAGGCTTCTCACCCCTCCTTATATACAGACAGCAGGCTTCTCACCCCTCCTTATATACAGACTGCATGCTTCTCACCCCCTTCTTATATACAGACAGCAGGCTTCTCACCCCTCCTTATATACAGACTGCAGGCTTCTCACCCCTCCTTATATACAGACAGCAGGCTTCTGACCCCCTCCTCATATACAGACAGCAGGCTTCTCACCCCCTCTTTATATACAGACTGCAGGCTTCTCACTCCTCCTTATATACAGACAGCAGGCTCCTCACCCCCTCCTTATATACAGACAGCAGGCTTCTCACCCCTCCTTATATACAGACAGCAGGCTCCTCACCCCCTCCTTATATACAGACAGCAGGCTCCTTACCCCCTCCTGATATACAGACAGCAGGCTTCTCACCCCTTCTTATATATGTGGAGCCCAGCTGAGCTTGGATTCATATCTCCCAGAAGGGTGCACAAAAAGAATCCACCACTGGAGGTCTCAATATACATGCACACACCTTCACCCATCCCTAAGACCACCAGAGGGAGCCGGATAGGCATATAAAAGAGGGTGACGACACGAAGGAAGAGCTCAGCTCAGTCTGGAGTTCAGTCAGAACAGCTCAGGGAGTCTGCCTGTCTGGGCAGAGCTCAGACAGAGCCAGTGTGTATAGTTGTGTGAGGGCCAGAGTAGGCCGAAGGCGAGTGGAGAGAGTAGAGTGGTAGAAGAGCCTTCACAGCTCACCTCAATAAGTATTTACCAGACACCGGGGTCCGAGCCTATAGGGATCTCCACGACCCATTAGGAGAACACCGGAGTTCCTGGGGACTACAAGTTCCAGGAGTACCACAGAGCTGATACGTAACCAGGCCAGGAGGACGGAGTCCAGCAGTGCACTGCAAACAGGGACTGTGTACTTCAAGAAAGGGTCCAACCACAAAGTCAGCCAGGTGCAGGACGGAGACTAAGTTAGGCTCAGCTACATGCAGGCCAGGACTTCATTACAGAAAGGCAAGGAACAGGAGGCCACACACCTACTCAGTGGGAGAATCTGGATGTGCACCCTTCAGTGCTCTTGGATGTGCCTGCAACATCTTCAGTAAAGGTACCAAAGTGACTTGTGTGTGTGTCCATCTTCTTACCCTTAATTGCCGGGTTCCCCTCAGTCCTGTTTCCCTACACAATTACCTGCCTGAAGGACTCAGCTCACCTGTGGAGCCTAACATCTAGCTGCAAAACACCAACCCTTCAGTGGATCTGCACAGCAGCGCTGGTCACCCTGACCAGATACTACAGGTGGCGTCACGAATCATCATACATTTATTCCCCTGTAAATATCCCCTTTAACGGTGAGCGCCAGAGCCATGGACTGAGCTGTGTTGCCGTGACACTCCCCATAGAAGTCTATAGGCTCAGATCTGAGTTCCCATTGCTCTGGAGGGCGACTCATATACAGACAGCAGGTTCTCACCCCTCCATATATACTGGCAGGAGGCTCTTCACCCCTCCTTACATACAGACAGCAGGCTTCTCACCCCTCCCTATATACAGACAGCAGGCTTCTTACCCCTCTTACAGACTGCAGGCTTCTCACCCCTCCTTATATACAGGCGGGAGGCTCCTCACTACCTCCTTATATACAGACAGTAGGCTCCTCACCCCTCCTTATATACAGACTGCAGGCTTCTCATCCCTCCTTAAATACAGACAGCAGGCTTCTCACCCCTCCTTATATACAGACAGCAGGCTCCTCACCCCCTCCTTATATACAGACAGCAGGCTTCTCACCCCTCCTTAAATACAGACAGCAGTCTTTTCACCCCCCCTTACATTCAGACTGCAGGCTTCTCACCCCCCTTATATACAGAAAGCAGGCTCCTCACCCCCTCCTTATATACAGACAGCAGGCTTTTCACCCCTCCTTATATACAGACAGCAGGCTCCTCACCCCTCCTTATATACAGACTGCAGGCTTCTCACTCCCTCTTTAGATACAGACAGCAGTCTTCTCACCCCTCTTTACATACAGACAGCAGGCTCCTCACCCCCTCCTTATATACAGACAGCAGGCTTCTCACCCCTCCTTATATACAGACTGCAGGCTTCTCACTCCCTCCTTAGATACAGACAGCAGTCTTCTCACCCCTCCTTACATACAGACTGCAGGCTTCTCACCCCTCCCTATATACAGACAGCAGGCTTCTCACCACTCCTTATATACAGACAGCAGGCTGCTCACCGCCTCCTTATATACAGACAGCAGGCTTCTCACCCCTCCTTATATACAGACTGCAGGCTTCTCACTCCCTCCTTAGATACAGACAGCAGTCTTCTCACCCCTCCTTACATACAGACTGCAGGCTTCTCACCCCTCCTTATATACAGACAGCAAGCTCCTCACCCCCTCCTTATATACAGACAGCAGGCTTCTCACCCCTCCTTATATACAGAAAGCAGGCTTCTTACCCCTCCTTATATACAGAAAGCAGGCTTCTTACCCCTCCTTATATACAGACAGCAGGCTTCTTACCCCTCATATACAGGCAGGAGGCTCCTCACTCCCTCCTTATATACAGACAGTAGGATCCACACCCCTCCTTATATACAGACAGCAGGCTTCTCACCCCTCCTTATATACAGACAGCATGCTTCTCACCCCTCCTTATATACAGACTGCAGGCTTCTCACCCCCTCCTTAGTTACAGACTGCAGGCTTCTCACCCCCTCCTTACAGTGCCTTGCGAAAGTATTCGGCTCCCTGGAACTTTTCAACCTTTTCCCACATATCATGCATCAAACATAAAGATTCCAAATGTAAATTTTTGGTGAAGAATCAACAACAAGTAAAACACAATTGTGAAGTTGAACGAAATTTATTGGTTATTTTAAATTTTTGTGGAAATACAAAAACTGAAAAGTGGGGCGTGCATTATTATTCGGCCCCTTTACTTTCAGTGCAGCAAACTCACTCCAGAAGTTCATTGTAGATCTCTGAATGATCCAATGTTGTCCTAAATGACTAATGATGATAAATATAATACACCTGTGTGTAATCAAGTCTCCGTATAAATGCACCTGCTCTGTGATAGTCTCAGGGTTCTGTTTGAAGCACAGAGAGCATCATGAAGACCAAGGAACAACAGGCAGGTCCGTGATACTGTTGTGGAGAAGTTTAAAGCTGGATTTGGATACAAAATGATTTCCAAAACTTTAAACATCCCAAGGAGCAGTGTGCAAGCGATCATATTGAAATGGAAGAAGTATCATACCACTGCAAATCTACCAAGACCAGACCGTCCCTCTAAACTTTCATCTCAAACAAGGAGAAGACTGATCAGAGATGCAGCCAAGAGGCCCATGATCACTCTGGATGAACTGCAGAGATCTACAACTGAGGTGGGACAGTCTGTCCATAGGACAGCAATCAGTTGTACACTGCACAAATCTGGTCTTTATGGAAGAGTGGCAAGAAGAAAGCCATTTCTCAAAGATATCCATAAAAAGTGTTGTTTAAAGTTTGCAACAAGCCACCTGGAAGACACTCCAAACATGTGGAAGAAGGTGCTCTGGTCAGATGAAACCAAAATCGAACTTTTTGGCAACAATGCAAAACGATATGTTTGGCGTAAAGGCAACACAGCTCATCACCCTGAACACACCATCCCCACTGCCAAACATGGTGGTGGCAGCATCATGGTTTGGGCCTGCTTTTCTTCAGCAGGGACGGGGAAGATGGTTAAAATTGATGGGAAGATGGATAGAGCCAAATACAGTCATGGACAAAAGTTTTGAGAATGACACAAATATTAATTTTTACAAAGTCTACTGCTTCACTTTTTCTAATGGCAATTTGCATATACTCCAGAATGTTATAAAGAGTGATCAGCTTAACAACAATTACTTGCAAAGTCAATATTTGGCTAGAAAATGAACTTTATCCCCCAAAACACATTTCAACATCATTGCAGCCCTGCCTTAAAAGGACCAGCTAACCTCTTTTCAGTGATTGCTCCATTAACACAGGTGTGGGTGTTGATGAGGACATGGCTGGAGATCAATCTGTCATGATTAAGTAAGAATGACACCACTGGACACTTTAAAAGGAGGCTGGTGCTTGGCATCATTGTTTCTCTTCTGTTAACCATGGTTATCTCTAAAGAAACACGTGCAGTCATCATTGCAATGCACAAAAATGGCCTAACAGGGAAGAGTATCGCAGCTAGAAAGATTGCACCTCAGTCAACAATCTATCGCATCATCAAGAACTTCAAGGAGAGAGGTTCCATTGTTGCCAAAAAGGCTTCAGGGCGCCCAAGAAAGACCAGCAAGCGCCAGGACCGTCTCTTAAAAGTGTTTCAGCTGCGGGATCGGGCTACCAGCAGTGCAGAGCTTGCTCAGGAATGGCAGCAGGCAGGTGTGAGTGCATCTGCACGCACTGTGAGGCGGAGACTCTTGGAGCAAGGCCTGGTCTCAAGGAGGGCAGCAAAGAAGCCACTTCTCTCCAGAAAAAACATCATGGACAGACTGATATTCTGCAAAAGGTACAGACAGTGGACTGCTGAGGACTGGGGTAAAGTTATTTTCTCTGATGAATCCCCTTTTCGATTGTTTGGGACATCAGGAAAACGCCTCATTCGGAGAAGACAAGGTGAGCGCTACCACCAGTCTTGTCTCATGCAAACTGTTAAGCATCCTGAAACCATTCATGTGTGGGGTTACTTCTCAGCCAAGGGAATCGGCTCTCTCACAGTCTTGCCTAAAAACACAGCCATGAATAAAGAATGGTACCAGAATGTCCTCCAAGAGCAACTTCTCCCAACCCTCCAAGAGCAGTTTGGCGATCAACAATGCCTTTTCCAGCATGATGGAGCACCTTGCCATAAAGCAAAGGTGATAACTAAATGGCTCAGGGAACAAAACATAGAGATTTTGGGTCCATGGCCTGGAAACTCCCCAGATCTTAATCCCATTGAGAACTTGTGGTCAATCATCAAGAGACGGGTGGACAAACAAAAACCTAAAAATTCTGACAAAATGAAAGCATTGATTGTGCAAGAATGGACTGCTATCAGTCAGGATTTGGTCCAGAAGTTGATTGAGAGCATGCCAGGGAGAATTGCAGAGGTCCTGAAGAAGAAGGGTCAACACTGCAAATATTGACTTGCTGCATTAACTCATTCTGTCAATATAAGCTTTTGTTACTCATATGTTTGCAATTATATTTCTGTCTGTGATAAAAACATCTGTCAAACACACATAAAAACCAGAGGGCAGCAGATCATGTGAAAATATAATATTTGTGTCATTCTCAAAACTTTTGGCCATGACTGTATGTAACCTCAGTGGGCGCCATTTCAAGTATGTAACAGCAGGGGGCGCCATAACAATTGTGTAATACGACGGGGCGCCATAACAAGTATGTAACAGCAGTGGGCGCCATAACAAGTATGTAACAGCAGGGGGCGCCATAACAAGTATGAAACACTAGGGGGCGCCATAACAAGTATGTAACAGCAGCGGGCGCCATAACAAGTATGAAACACTAGGGGGCGCCATAACAAGTATGTAACAGCAGGAGGCGCCATAAAAGTATGAAACACCAGGGGGCGCCATAACAAGTATGTAACAGCAGGGAGGCCATAACAAGTATGAAACACTAGGGGGCGCCATAACAAGTATGTAACACCAGGAGGCGCATAACAAGTATGTAACACCAGGGGGCACCATAACAAGAGTGTAACACCAGGGGGCGCCATAACAATATGTAACAGCAGGGGGTGCCATAACAAGTGTGTAACAGCAGGCGGCACCATATCAAGAATGTAACAGCAGGGGGCGCCATGCCATATCAAGTATGTAATAGCAGGGGGCGCCATAACAAGTATGTAACAGCAGCGGGCGCCATAACAAGTATGTAACAGCAGAGGGCGCCATAACAAGTATGAAACACTAGGGGCGCCATGACAAGTATGTAACAGCAGGGGGCGCCATAACAAGTATGAAACACTAGGGGGCGCCATAACAAGTATGTAACAGCAGGAGGCGCCATAACAAGTATGTAACACCAGGGGGCACCATAACAAGTGTGTAACACAAGGGGGCGCCATAACAAGTATGTAACAGCAGGGGGCGCCATAACAAGTGTGTAACAGCAGGCGGCGCCATATCAAGAATGTAACAGCAGGGGGCGCCACGCCATATCAAGTATGTAATAGCAGGGGGCGCCATAACAAGTATATAACAGCAGGGGGTGCCATAACAAGTATGTAACAGCAGGGGGACCATAACAAGTATGTAACAGCAGGGGGCGCCATATCAATTATGTAACAGCAGAAGCTCCATAACGAGTATATAACTGCAGGGGGCGCCATAGCAAGTATGTAACAGCAGGGGGCACCACAATAAATATGTAACTGCAGGGGGTGCCATAGCAAGTATGAAACAGCAGGAGGTGCCATAACAAGTATGTAACAGAAGGGTGCGACATAACAAGTATGTAACACCAGGTGGCGCTATAACAAGTATGTAACAGCAGGGGGCGCCATAAGGCTACTTTCACACTTGCGTTTTATCGCGCAGCGCATCGTGCGCTATCGGTCGTAAGCGCAATGTTCCCCTATCTTTAACATGGGGGGCGCAGGGTCTAGCGCTTGCACGCGTTCATCAGCGTTTGTCATGCGCTGCGCATTTTCCATGTGTGCGCCCAGATGCGCTAGACACTACATGTTGCATTTTTTTTTCCGCCCAACCACTTTAAAAAAGCGCGTGAGCACGTGTGCGCATGCTATGTGCAAAAAAATAACATTACAGTCTATGGGGGCTCATGGCTGTGCGCTCATCAGTGCTTGTGCGCACACTCGATTTTGGAGTAAACAATGTCTAGACACTTGTCTAAACCACCCCCTACACAAGCAACATTGTTTGTGAGGAGTGTAGATAAAAAGAAGGTGTCTGCAGTGCCAGACAGACCACTTCAGACTGCCTGGAAGACCCCTACTAGATAGCCTGGAGATACAGCCTGGAGATACAGCCTGGAAGACCCCTACTATACTGCCTGGAGATACAGCCTGGAGATACAGCCTGAAAGACCCCTACTATACTGCCTGGAGATACAGCCTGGAGATACAGCCTGGAAGACCCCTACTAGACTGCTGGAGATACAGCTGGAGATACAGCCTGGAAGACCCCCACTAGACTGCCTGGAGATACAGCCTGGAAGACCCCTACTAGACTGCCTGGAGATACAGCCTGGAGATACAGCCTGGAAGACCCCTACTAGACTGCCTGGAGATACAGCCTGGAAGACCCCTACTAGACTGCCTGGAGATACAGCCTGGAAGACCCCTACTAGACTGCCTGGAGATACAAATCCAAAAAATATATTGTCTAGTATTCAAACCACTTCCAAATACCAATGAATTCAAAAAGGAGAAAAGGGAAGCTTTTTAGCATATAAAATACAAAATTTTATTAGAGTAAAAATGCATATAATTAGGATAAAAAATCCAATGGGGACAAGAGGATGCAGCAAGAAACAGGCCAATATTAACAGGTATAAACACTGTAAAAGAGATTTCAAAAGTGCATGTATTATTACATATATTGCCACATCAGCTAGTAATAGGCTAGAAATTAGCTCCTATATAGTATGTATTCATGCACATAAGAACTAGTGAAAGGAATGTGCTCTCCCACCATGCTAGCTGTCAGAAGTGTCAGCATGTGAGTACAAAGCCCATGGCAAATGCTAATAATAAATGCAACCAAAAAACAGTCTACATATTACAACATGGGGCAAATTTAAGCAGCTGAAAAAAGTAAAGCTGTCAGTGGGAGGTCATACTGGTGTGGCCTGGGCACCCCTGACGCGCGTTTCGCGTTAGCTTGTTCACAAGGGAGCTTGCCCCCATTGGATTTTTTATCCTAATTATATGCATTTTTACTCTAATAAAATTTTGTATTGCCTGGAGATACAGCCTGGAAGAGCCCTACTAGATAGCCTGGAGATACAGCCTGGAAGACCCCTGCTAGACTGCCTGGAGATACAGCTGGAAGACCCTACTAGACTGCCTGGAGATACAGCCTGGAAGACCCCTACTAGACTGCCTGTAGATACAGCCTGGAAGACCCCTACTAGGCTGCCTGGAGATACAGCCTGGAAGACCCCTACTAGATTGCCTGGAGATACAACCTGGAAGAATGTGAGTATTCTCAAACCAAATGACTGCCTGTCCTTTCCAATGTAATATGTACTCATGCTTTGTATTTTTTTTTATTGCAGCATGTCTTTCTCTGGATCACACTATTCACCATCCCGGCAAGAACTGGCCCCAGCAGAGCGTGATGTGAGTATCTTCCTGCCTCTGGGTAAGTATAGCTGCTGCATCTACAAATGTGTATTATTTATTTTTCTTTTTCAGACATCATCGTCGGACACGGCGATTGAGGAGTCCGAACAGCTGGAGCAGTCGCAGCCAAGACAAGTCCCGGGTAGTGAGACGGAATGTAAGTATATAGTCTTTGAATATCTCTTTTTATTTTTAGTCTCTCTTTTTATCCAAGATTGTAATGTTTTTTTTTGCTTTTTCTAGGTTCCACTACGGGATGAGGACCTCTATGTGGACAATGAGGCCCTGATCTGCCAGGTCCATGAGCGTGTCCCGTTGTGGGACAGCCGTGATCCGCAGTACAAGGACAATGTGGTGAGTCGGCGGCTATGGAACGAGGTGGCCGCAGCGTTGATGGATGGCTGGGACAGCGCCTCTCCAAACACCAAAAAGGCGTTTAGTAAGTATTTCCATGCTCTGTAATGCCGCAGTGACTCTTGTTCCAGATGGCACTGTTGGGTTTACTGCTAGATATATTCTAGCAGCAACCCAACAGTGTCATCTGGTTCAACAGTGACTGCCCTGTGTATTGTATAGCTTTGTTATGCTGCATTGACTGTTTGCCATGTTCACTCAGGTGTGTGTGATGAGACAGATTTTGCCATGACTGCATTGTATAATTTTTTTTTCCAAGTGAACAAAGTCCGCACACGATGGCGCTTGATGAAGGACCGCTTCAACACTGATGTTCGTGCAGAGGGACAGGTTCCCAGTGGTTCAGCGGCAAGGCCAGAATAAAATATCGTTACTATCGCGAGTTTGCGTTCCTTTTCTATTCCACAGCTGATGCTTCTTGTAAATGCATTTATAGTAATGTTTTTCTTTTCTTTCCACAGCACCTGGAGCAGCACCATGCAGCCTGTCCCTGAAGCGGTCCTTCATGGGATGACCTCGGACCCGTCCCAGCCATCCGACAGCCTGGAAGCAACTTGCAGGTCAGCAACACGGACAGCTGGTGACCAGGAAGCTGGTCCATCAGGTGTTCCCCTGTCCCAGGTCTCTGCCACTGGTTATGCAGGCACTTCTCACCAGCGGCAGAGGGCCTTGGACAGGAATGTCTTGCCCGAGTTCATGCACTTGAGCGAGGCCTTTCATGCCAGTATGAAGTCGATGTCCGACAGAGTGGAAAGCGGTTTTTTCACTCATGGAACGGGGTTTTTACCCACATGGAACACCGCTTCCACTCTGTCGACCAGCGCCTTGATTGGCTGGAGGCCGACCTCAACAGACCAGCGCACCATTTTTTCAGTAAAATTGAACGGGGCATGGCGGAACACCTTAGTCCTGAGCAACAGCTGAGTGTGTTGCAGGCCTGCAACACTGCTTACTTGCGGCTATGCAGCAGAATCGGTATGTGCAGCAGTTAGTGGTAGCATTTCCAACTGTGCCACCACTGACTCGCCACACATCACTACCGACTTCTGCCTGCATACCACTGCACAGGGACCTGCATTCCGAGTCACCACTACACCACCACAAGTCCGAGTACTGCTGGACACTCCACGTCGCCACCACCATGGCAAGCGCTGCTCCTGTCTGGAGCACCACCACCACAGACATGGTCCACGCTCTTGGACTACCGCCACAGCAGTACCTGCTTGGCCACCACCACCTATTCTCCTCCTAGGACCACCGCCACATCTCCGTCTAGGAGTACGCCACCACTCCGCACCATTTTCGGAGCACAGCCCCCCACTTCTCCTTCTAGGACCACCGCCACCACTTCTCCTCCAAGGACCACCGCCACCACTTTCTCCTCCTCAGAGCACCACCAACACTTGTTCTACTTCTAGGAGCACCGCCACCACCACCCAGAGTATGAGACGGGTGACCGACATTCCCTCTTTTATGTTTCAAGGCCACGGTCCACCAGCTCAAGGCGGTCACATTGAAGTCGTTCCATGCAGGGGACTCCTGCCCCAAAGAAAGCAAAAAAAAGACTGTTTTCCATCCCCCCTCTCCTCCTAATGTGTCTCAACCTGCCTTTACTTCCATCCCTGATCTTCCTTCCCCCACTACTTTCGTCGCCCCTTCCCCTAGAACCCTTTCCTCGCTTTCCAGCCGTTCCTCGTCTCTCCACCCCCCAAAGTATCCCCCCCCAAAGTCCTTCAACAATAAAAATGAATTATTTATTTATTTTTTAAATAAATGTGCAATTCTGCTTTTCAGCAGCAGATGAAGGAAGGGAGGACACACTAGTCATTACTAGTGGGTAGGCGGAGCCCACATAGGATAGAAACACCTCAGATTAAAAAAGTGTTGACCGGCCCCTCCAGCTAGGGCTCCTCCTACTCCAGCTCTCCAGTCTAAAATTTGAGGTCACAGAGGATAGTCGCTTTCTGAAGCAGCTCCTCAGAAGATTTTTTATTTTTATCGGACAGAGACCTGGACCCCCGTGGTCTTGAGGTCTCAGCGCTGCTGGGGCCCCCACCTCTCCCTTGGCGGATCTGTATTACCCTTTAAGGAGGTCCCGCAGAACCCTGCCGGGGGATAGGGTTGCTTCCCTGGCGGGGACGCAAACCGCGCTTCTGGGGTCACTGCGTTCCCCGCCTGGGGGGAAGCTATGGGCACAGCGCCACAAATCCCTGGGGGTCCCTGTGGCGCTCAGCTGGGTGAGTACTCAACATTTTAATGTTTTGAGTGCTTCAGCGACTGCTGCGGCAGCCGCTGTTACATGTGACATGTTGGTGACTAGTGTCTTTTGTCCGCAGGTGGATGCCTGCAGGACATGGAGAGCGGAGGAGTCGCGCGCCCCTTTTTTTGATTTTCACGGTGCTTGAGCGCGCGCTTTACTACTGTCTTCTTCCGGCTTCTCTCTCAGAAGCACAGCGCGGCGGCCATTACTGGATCAGGGAGCTGAAGGCTTCCTTCCTCACTCTCCTCCCCTCCCGAACAATCGAAGACGCTACACCGCGGCCAGCTGGGTGAGTCGCTTCTGCCGGGTCAGGGCAGAAGCTTAACCCCCCACCCCCACAGCCAGGACACTGAACGCTACCGTAACGATTTATAACGACGCATACTAATGCGATCGTTTTTTGTGATCGTTTTAATGTCGCTAGTAGCTGCCACAGTGGGCGTTCTCATTGACGACGCATAAGTGGTTAGCGATCCCCTTAGCGACTTTGGCGGTCATTGCGATGTACAAATCAGCGCAATATTTTTAGCGTTCTTGTTTAGTGTACAAAGGCAAAAGAAGCATACCTTTGAGAGCACTGTCCTGCAGCTGTTACCTCATAAGAGGCACCTGGGGCTCGCACACCCTTTTCATTAAACAAGGGTTGTGGGGAGTCTGCGACATTAACCCCTTCTTTGGCGGTTAACCCTTTATTGGGGGAAGCTGGGGTAGCTCTCTCTTTAAGAGCTTTAAACCCTTCAGCGTTCGTTTCTTCTTTAAGAAACCACGCTGTCCTAGTTACTGACAGGTTTAACCTGCCATATACTGTGTGAGGACATGTCAGATCAGGGTCCAGGAGGTGTGGACCGTCTCCCAGATCCGCTACAGGATCAGTCTCGCGTATCTGACACGCAGACCTCGACGGCGTCAGGCGCAGCGGTCAGAGGTTTCAGTGATGTCAAAATGGAGGCCCTCGCTCGTTCTATTGATGGCCTGTCTGACCTTCTAGGTTATTGGGTGTCAGCTAGATCCTCTCAGAGGAAGCGACACAGGCGGTGCCTTCATTCCCGCGCAGCGACTCGGAGATCTCGAGCATGGAGGGTTTCCCTTTCAAGCTCAGATGGGGAGGTGTCCGATTCGGATAAGGAGGGATCGGCAGGGCTCTCTGCTTCTCTTTTGGGTCGTACAGAGGCTTTTATTGGAGCCATGAGGGAGGTCGTTACAGTTACCGGAGGAGGTAACTAGACGTCCTAGTAAGTCGGCCCGGATGTTTTCAGGAGTCGCATAGGTCGCGATCAGCATTACCACCCTGAACACGCCCGATCTCATCTGATCTCGGAAGTAAGCAGGGGGTTTGGGGCCCGGTTAGTACTTGGATGGGAGACCGCCTGGGAATTCCAGGTGCTGTAGACTTAAAGGAACGCCTGTGTCCAGATAAGTGTTTTCAGCTGTATCCGTGTACGACGGAATTGATTGATAATTGGATTCCTTCTCCTGAAGTGGATGTCCCTTTATCCCAGCTTAGAAAGTCCCCATTACTTCCTGTTAAAAGGGAAGGCGAGTTTTGCAGAATCCGCCCGGACAGAAAAACGGAGATGGCGGCGAAATCCATCTACGAGGCCGTGGGTCATGGATTCAGAGCATGTGTGCTTGTAAAGCTTCTCTAAGCTGGTTAGACCGTCTACGGACGGCGTGGCAAGATGGATCCCTCTATCCGAGGTAGATGGGCTTTTAAGTTGGAGGATGCAGCCCGATATGACAGTGATGCAGGTTTCGATACTGCGTCACTGCTGTCCAGGGCGCAATCCCAGGCAATCACAGTCAGGAGAGCACTGTGGCTTAGACAGTGGACCGGAGACGCGGTTTCCAAAGCTTACAAGGGTGGTCAGCTATTTGGATCTGACCTCACGGAGCTGATTGCCAAGGCAAAGGCAAAAAAAAACGGCTTTACCACAGCGAAGTGCTGTGACTTTGCGTCTGGCAGGCAAAGTGCCGGTAGTAGTCGGCGGTCCTTTCGGTCCAGGGGGACGGTTCGGTCAGCCCTCTTGGGGATCGGGTGTCCCTCTTTTTTCGGGAAAGGAAAAAAGAAACGCTCAGAATATCCTGCACTCCCTGGAAACAGAGTTTCGCCAAGACAAGTGGGAAGCTGACAAAAAGCCCGCTAAGGCGGACTGACGCCAGGGTCTCACTCGAGGGCTCTCGAGTGGGGAGGTCACCTCTCCAATTCAAACCGACTTGGGTTTCCCCGCGTGTCGGACCCTGGGTTTGACGCGGGGGTTGTGTCGGCAGGCTATTTATAGAGTTTCTTTCTCGACTCCAGACTTTTTTTTCCACTCTAGCATTCCGTCAGAGCCCGAGCTATTTCCGCTCTACTGCGGGAGGTCGATTCCCTTTGCAGAAGGGTTGTGGTGGTACCGGTTCCGCCAGAGGACCGGGGGAAGAGGGTTTTTATTCCAAACCTCTTTGTGGTCCCCAAAAAGGAGGACAAATTTCGCCCCATTTTGGATCTCAAAGATTGAATTGGCATGTCCGTACCCGGAAATTCCGCATTGGGGGGTCACTTCGCTCCGTTGTGGCGGCCCTGTCGCTAACGAATCGACTTTTCGGGAGCAATTTTGCATGTTCCCGTCGGAAGGGCCCACCAACGCTTCCTTCGTTTTGCCATAGGCCGGGGACCCTTACCAGTTTGTGGCCCTGCCATTGGGGTTTTGGCTCGCACCCAGAGTTTTTACGAAAAATTCGGGGACCTCTCATGGCGATTCTGCGAAGACAGGGGGGTTCGATTTTCCTATCTGGAGACTTTTGATTGTGGCGTCCTCAAAGGGGAGGCGGGGTGGGCTCGCAATCAAATCCCTTCAGCTCCTGGAGGATTTTCGGGTGGTGGTCAATTGGGGAAGTGTCTCTGGAACCGTCACAGTCAATCCTGTTTTTGGGAATGCATTCGACACGGTTCGAGGCAGTGGTGTCTCTGCCTCCAGACAAGCAAGCGAGTCTTCTTTGAATGTAATGAAGTCTTCGACAGCAATGTCCTTCGAAGGTGTATGCGCCTTCGGGGTTTGGGTGGGGGCCCATCGATGGAGGCAATTCCGTTTGCCCAATTTCTTTCCGGGCTCCCCAAATGCTCATTTTGAACCTTTGGGGGATCGATGCAGTTTTCATGGATTGCAGTTGTCATCATCTCCCACAGGGTGCGAGGTCTTAGGATGGTGGTTACGTCCGGAAGTGTTATCCTGGGGAAGTCCTTCCTCCCTCCGAGGTGGTCGATTATAACCACCGATGCCAGCCCTGAGGGCTGGGGGGGTGTCTGGAACGATCTCTGGATTCAGGGAGTATGGTCGTCGGAAGAGTCTGTCCTGCCGATCAACATCCTGGAATTGAGGGCAATTTTTCCTTTGCCTCCAACACTGGACGGTCCTTTTAAGCGGTCTACCAGTCCGAGTGCAGACAGACAACGCGACGGCGGTCGCGTATATCAACCATCAAGGTGGGACGAGGAGCTTCAGGCTCATGATGGAGGTGTCTCGGATCCTGGTATGGGCCGAGGCCAGGGTGCCAGCCATCTCTGCGATTCACATTCCAGGAGTTCAGAATATCACAGTGGACTCCCTCAGTCGCGAAAAAGATGGATCCCGGAGAATGGAGTCTTCATCCGGAGATTTTTGCACTGCTGTGCTCCCGTTGGGGGACTCCCCAAGTGGATTTGATGGCATCCAGGTTCAATGCCAAGTTTCCGACGTTCATGTCCAGGCACAAGGACCCGAAGGCTGTGGCGGTGGTGCTCTGGTGGCTCCTTGGGTCCAATTCGAGCTAAATCTATGTGTTCCCGCCGATATCCTTACTTCCTCTGGTGTTGCGTCGGATCAGACTGGAGAGAGTACCGGGGTATGTTGATAGCCCCCAGATTGGCCAAGGAGGACGTGGTTCTCAACGTGGTGTCGCTCCTGGCAGCGCCTCCACTTCCACTCCCTCTTACCCAAGGGCCCGTTCGTCACCCGAACCTGAAGTCTCTGCGGGTTGACGGCGTGGCTCTTGAGACCGAAATATTGACCCGTCAAGGCTTTTCAGCCGAGGTCATTGCCACTCTGCGAGCTGCCAGAGGTACGGCTACTACTAGGATTTATCACAAGACTTGGGAAGTCTTCTTTTCGTGGTGTTCGGGTTCTTCAAGGAACCCAGGATTTTTTTCCATTCCCAATTTGTTGGCCTTTCTGCAGTACGGGCTGACAAGGGTTTGGCAGTTAGCACTCTGAAGGGTCAGATTTCTGCTCTGTCCTTGCTGTTTTTTGGAAGGCTATCGCCTCGCGTAGGGACGTATGTTCCTTTTTTCGCGGGGTAATCCGATCAGTTTCCGCCGTGGAAGGCGCTTGTGTCTCCTTGGCGCTCGATCTTGTTTTGGGGCTCTTCAACATGGGCCTTTTGAGCCTATGGACTCTGTTAACCTTTCTTTGCTTTCTTGGAAGGTTGCCTTCCTAGTGGTGGTCACCTCTTTGAGAAGGGTTTTCTGAGTTGGCGGCTTTTTCTTGCTCGCCTCTTTTCCTGGAGTTTCACCCGTATCGCGTAGTGCTTCGCACACGGGGCGACCTTCTACCTAAGGTGGTGCACAATTTCATGTTAACCAGGAATTTTGTTGCCTCGCTCTTCCGGTGCCGAGGAATGCGAAGGAACGGGCCTTGCACACATTGGATTTGGTGCGGGCTTTGAAGTTCTATTTGTCTATTACTCAAAATTTTCGGAAGTCGGACTCTCTGTTTGTGATTCCAGCAGGTCGTCGCCGTGGTCAACGAGCTTCCAAGGACTCTATAGCTCGTTGGATTCGGTCGGGCCATTTTAGAGGCTTACCGACTTAAGGGCGAACCTTGCCCGGTTAAGATTCGAGCTCACTCTCCACGAGGGCTGTGGGTTCATTGTGGGCCTTTCATCAAGGGGCCTCGGCAGCTCAGCTCTGCCGGGCGGCGACCTGGCGCTCCGTCCACAGTTTACAAAATTTTATAAAGGTGGACGTTAGTGCTTCCGCTGATGCGGCCTTAGGACGAAGGGTCCTGCAGGCGGCTGTAGTTTAAAGTTCTCGTTAACTTGTGTTTAGCGCTAGTCGCGCTTTTACCTAGGGTTTTGGGATCTGCCTTTTTTGGTTTTTTTCCCACCCTTATTTTTGGACTGCTTTGGGACGTCCCACTAGTAATGACTAGTGTGTGTCCCTTCCTTCATCTGCTGCTGAAAGACGGATTTTGGTAAGAAACTTACCTGTAAAATGCCTTTTCAGCGAAGGAAGGGAGACACACATCCCTCCCCATGGCAGAAGTGTGTTGTTGTGTTTTCAGATGCGGCGTGACCCTTCTCTGATAGCGATTATCTGGGCTGAGGTCGGCGCGCTAAGGCTCTGTTCCAGCATTGCCAGCTCATCGCAGTGGTCAGGTTCAGTGAGTAGTACCTGGGACTGTGTGTTTTTTTCTGTTATATGCATAACCTGTCTCCTTGTTTTTCTCTCTGAAGTCCTTCAGAAGGGTTATGTTGCTCCGCTGGTGATATTTGCTCTTCCTTAGCTTGTGTACGACTGGAGAGCTGGAGTAGGAGGAGCCCTAGCTGGAGGGGCCGGTCAACACTTTTTTAATCTGAGGTGTTTCTATCCTATGTGGGCTCCGCCTACCCACTAGTAATGACTAGTGTGTCTCCCTTCCTTCTTCGCTGAAAAAGGATTTTTACAGGTAAGTCTTACCAAAATCCGTCTTTAGTAAATACTGTTTGATTAATGTGTCATTCGCCGCCTACACACACTGCACCGTACACTTTGCGTTTTGGACTACACATCACTCCAGGAATGACACATGTTTCTTGTGTCTTTCTGGAGATATGTGTAGTCCAAAACACAAATATATGACTTGTATTTTCGCCACCAGTCTCTCTGTCTACTAATATTGCACATATTGAATAGAGGATGGTGTTGAGGGCAAGGCATATCTATTGTACCTTGCCAGGTATCATAAAAAGTTAAATGAGTATGGTGTGTTTTTACCATCATTTAACTCTTTGTGATACAAGGCCAGGGATTCTAGATATACCTTGTAATTAACCACATCCTCTATTCAGTGTGTGTTGAATAAACTGAGGAGATGATGGTGAAAATACACGTTATATGTACAATCCTCTGTTTATAACTCGTGTATTCCCCTGCCCAGGTGTGATACATTCTGAAGTGAGGATGTGTTATTTGGGGCATCCTCACTTCAGCATGACACCAGGCCGGGGATTGTAGAAGATGTTAAAACTTTATTATCTCTCAGTCTGCGTTCAAAATCAAGTCACAGTGATGATACTACAAAAAATATTATAGTCACATGGTCAGGAGTAATAAAGAGTGACGGATGCTAGTGCATCCACAAATCACTATTTGTAACATCAGGCCAGGTGACACAAATATTAGTTGTTTTATCTCCACCGTCGCTGCAAATGGAACCAAAACTGGAGAGATGATAAAGGTCATACAACCTGTGTGTGTGTGGATGTATAGTCACCTGGTCAGGATTACTAGTAAAATCATGATGCACAAAAAACCAGCATCATGAATTCACTGGTGAACCTGGCCAGCTGATTATTGTATTTGAGTGTAAAAACACAGATTGCACTTGGTACAGGTATAAACACAGGTATTTTTATTAACATACAGACAAGAAGGTATTTTACTAACATACAGACAAGAAACACTTTTTTACACCATTTGTTCTTGCCATTCCACCCGTCCTACATCTGACATAAAGTAAGCCACAAATTGGTCTCTCATTTGACCAACTTCAACAGAAGACCTGAGAGGGTGCTGAGTGAATTCAGGCAATGGGGTAGGAGCTGCATCATCAAGTTCAAAGTTTGGGTGCTCTTTAGACATCACAAAATTATGTAGCACCCACACATGCCTTCACCACTTCATCCACTGTTTCCAGTTTCAGATGAAGGGCTGTGCCCAGAATGCGCCATCTGGAAACAAGTATAACGAAGGCACACTCTACAGTTCTTCTGGCCCTGGTCAGCCTGTAATTAAATTTTTTTTGTTGTGGTCCAAGTCCCGGCTGGAGTAGGGTTTTTAGCAGGTGTTGGCTCATCTGGAAAGCCTCATCCCCAACCATGACAAATGGCAGTGGTGGACCTTCTGTGTGGGAAGAGGCCGTGGCATGGGGAAATTGAACTGGTTTCCATACAACCTCCGGCCCATGTCCGAGTTCTTAAAAAGCCTGTGAGTAGTGTTGAGCGATACGATACCGCAAGTATCGGGTATCGGCCGATATTAGCTCTATCGGACTTTCGTTACTTAGTTCCGATATTTTCGTCTTATTGGAATACCGGAATCGGAATTGTCACTGTCAGTGTCCGTCGGTCGGGTCTGTCAGGAGTCAGCGGCACTTACCTGGCAGAAGATCTCCGGCGGTCACGGGCTGGATGCTTGATGGCCGCCATCATCTTTCCCCCCGGCGGTCACATGCAGTTTCTCGCGATAACTGCAGTGACTGCTGGGTAATCCCGGCCGTAAAGCAGTCAGTCCGATGACGTCACCGCCGGGGAAGCAGGTAATCAGCTGTGCTGCGTCGAGATGACAGGCTGCCTGTCATTGCGATTGTAGCAGAGCTGGATCGTCGTGGGACCCTCGTTACTATGGACTGCGTCGGACAGGTGGTATACTGTTGGTTTGTTTTTTTTCTTTTTTTACAGGAGATCGATGGCGTCGCAGGAATGAGTGTATAATAAAATTAATGAAAACTGTGTTGTCTCTTTTATTTCATTAAAAGACTTTTTTCTTGCTGTGTCTTTTTTTTTATACATTTAAAAACTTTGGGATTAATAATGGATCGGTGTCTTATTGACACCTCTCCATTATTAACCGGGCTTATTCTCACCGTGCAATCAACGGTGACATTAACCCCTTATTACCCCGCTTGCCACCGCTACAGGGCAGTGGGAAGAGCCGGGTAAAGTGCCACAATTGGCACATCTTTTGATGCGCCAAATGTGGGGCTGCTGTAGCCTGGTATTATCAGGCTGTTGAGGGCCAAAATCCATGGGCCTTGACAGTCTTTTAATACCAGGCCGCAGCAGTCTGCATTTTACTTGGCTGGTTAACAAAAATAGGGGGACCCCTACGCCGTTTTTTTTTCGAGGGGATCCCCTATTTTTGTTAACCAGCCAAGCTAAGCAGACTGCTGTGGCCTGGTATTATCAGGCTGGCAAGGTCCATGGATATTGGATCCTTACCAGCCTGAAAAACCAGGCCTCAGCAGTCTGCTTCATCTGGCTGGTTAACAAAAATAGGGGGGACCCCACGCCAAATTTTTTTCGAGGGGATCCCCTATTTTTGTTAACCAGCCAAGATATGCAGACTGCTGTGGCCTGGTATTATCAGGCTGGCAAGCAGGGTCGGACTGAGGCACCGGGACACCGGAGAAAACCTACGGTGGGCCCCAGCTCCTGCGTGGTGGGCCCTGATTTGAAAGGATAGGTCGCGGGGCAGAGGGGGCGGTGGCCCCGGGGCCCGCGCTCTGAGGGGGCCCACCCGGAGCTACGATACAGTTACATTCTGCGGCAGAGCAGGGAGAATCGCTCTCCCTGCTCTGCCGCCCGGAAGCTATGGGGCCTGAACAGGCGTTAGGGGGGCCCGGTGCCAGCAGTGGGCCCCCCACCCGTCATCGGAGGGTCAGCTGTATCGGCATCCAGCCGATAAAGCTGACCGCATGGAGAGAGAAGGAGCGAGTGCTCCTTCTCTCCCATAATCCCCCTCTCAGCGTATGACAGCGGGCGCAATAACATCACCTGCCGGCGCCCGCTGTCAGACGCTGAGAGGGAGAACAGTGAGCAGCACAGGAGCCGGGAGGTGAGGATTTTTTTTGATTTTTTTTTTAATGGGGGTGCAGTCGAGTCCTGGCTGGAGAAGTCGTCATGTCGGTGTGGGCCAGATGGAAAAGACATGAAAAGTGAACAATTCCATTAGAAAGAACATCAGCGGTAAGTCATTATCTGTACCTGTGCTGTAATCTATTATATGTTCTGTAGGACTGGTATTATTTAACACAGACCATATGGCGGTAATATCAATATTGGTCTTTTTATATATAGATTATTTTGGCCAACAGCGCGGTCATTTGCTGAGGTTCTCTGATGATGGGCCCACTCAGAAGTTTTGCCCCCACTAAACCAAAACCCTAGCTACGCCTATGGCTCTCTCTCTAGTCTTTCTTTCTCGCTCTCTGTTCTTTCCTTCTCGCTCTCTGTTCTTTTTTCTCTCTGTTCTTTCTTTCTCTCTTTCTTTCTTTCCTCTCTTTCTTTCTGTTTGTTCTTTCTCTCTCGCTGCTCTTTCTTTCTTTTCCTCAGTACCAGCCACTGTGCCCTCATTACCAGTCAGTGTGATCAGCAGTGCTAAATGGTTACGCTTGGGGCGAGGATATGGGTGTGATTAGCTGTGAAATGGGTGTTGTCGGGGCGTGGCCTAAAATTTTCAGCGGCGCGCAACACGCGCCGCAGCCTTTAATCCTCTTTCCTATCTTCCAAATTTGGGAGGTATGCTGTATGACCTCCCTACAACTTCTGGCCATGCTCCTGATGAGCGCGACAGATGGTCTCGTGAGGGATCTCCTCCCACACCTGGACTAAAGCATCCACCAACTCCTGGACAGTCTGTGGTGCAACGTGGCATGGCCTAAAATTTTCTGCAGCATGCACAGCGTGCCACAGCCTTTGTCCCTCTTTCCCTTATTCAAAGGTTGGGAAGTATGATGTTGGGCCGCAAGAATATATTTTCTCTGGTGGGCCCAAGGTACTCCAGTCCGACGCTGCTGGCAAGATCCATGTATGTTGGCTCCTTAACAGCCTTAAATACCATGCCTCAGCAGCAGGGGCGTACATATAAATCATGGGGCCCATAGCAAAAGTCTGAATGTTCCCCACCCCCCCAAAAAAAAAACCCAGAGTCATTGTAAATGTAAAGTGCCAGCACAGTGAGGGAAGTTGAGTCGCACAGAGACAGGGGTTTTGGGGGTACTCGGCACCGATCACGTCGACTTCTATGGGGGATGTCACGAGTAGCACAGCTCGGTCCGTGACCTGGGCGATCACTGGAATGTGGGATATTTCCAGGGGATGATAGAATGTTCGTGTAGTTTGTCGTGACGCCACCTGTAGTACCTGGTCAGGGTGTCCAGCGCTGCTGTGCAGGTCCTCTGGAAGGGATTGTGTAGTGCAGGTAGGTGAAAAGTCTTCTACAGGTAACACGCTATCCTTCCAGGGCAGATAGATGTGAGATAGAGCAATGGTGCAGAGTGATGTAGCAGAGTGGAGTATGCGACGTAGTAAGAAAGCAGGAAAGGAAACAATTCTTACTACAAAGACATGCAGCATAAGGCTGCCTCAACCCTTCCCATCCAACTAGCTACACCCTGTTCTAACCAGCCTGAGCTAGACCATCCCATTGGGTCCGCCTACACTCAGCTGGCATAGTGTACTGTTGAATGCAGTGGTTGGAGTCAATGGGGTGTTTCCTCCTTACCTGAGAGTAAGTTGTCACACCGCTGGGTGCGATGCAACATCTCTGTGGCGACTGGACCCTCGGGTGCTTCTGTCTTTTCACAAATGTCGGCTTTACCCGGCAATTGAATCAGAGGCTATTTTACTATGTAGAAGTGAATAAACTATAAATATATGTACAAAAAACAATGACATGTATATATATATATATATATATATATATATATTATTCTAAGTGTGTATATTTTGTGTTTACAAGGAAAGAAAGTGTTTTTTTAGTTGCGATATTTTGTTCCCATAGACTTACATGGGACTTCCGGTATCGGAATCGGATATCGCCGATATTTAGTGATATCGGCGATACCATTCCGATCCGATATTTTTAGATATCGAGCAGTATCGCTCAACACTACCTGTGAGTCATTCCCACGGCCAAATGCCCCAATGTCCACTGCAACAAACATACAGTCTGCATCTGCACTGGCCATGAGAACTGTAGAGAAGTACTTTTTGTAGTTGTAGTGCTCCGAGCCTGTTCTTTTGGGTTTGATTATCCGGATGTGTTTCCCATCAACTGCTCCCAAACAGTTGGGGAAATTACAGGTTGTCCAGAATTTTTCCGCTATTTCAATCCACTTTGGTGGGCAGGGGCATAAACTCTGGACAGAGAACATTCCACAATGCCCGGCAGGTGTCCACAACAATTCCTGACAAGGTGGAGATTCCAATCCGGTTCTGGAAGTGGAGTGAATAAAAGCTCTCTCCAGTAGCCAGGAAGCTGAGAAAGAAAAACAAATATAATTATTGTATATGCTTTTTTAAAACATTTAAACACCAAAAAAAAAATATTAGTACATGGCATTAAAATAATTCTGCAGGTCTTTGTTTACTACATGGCAGAACAATAATTCTGGCAGCTTTGGAATAGTATGATCACATATAGTACCAACTTTAGAATAGACATCCCCACAAGGGGGAAATATACCACAATAAAGAACTAAATTCACAAATAGTGGGAACAAATTAATATTGTATGCCACTGAATGGTATAAAAAATGCAATATTTTATTAGTAACAAAACACATAATATTATGTAAGCAGCAATCTGCTAAAGGCAATGAGTAAACATATATTAAAATTTGCTATGAACAAGCAAAAAGTACAAAAAGGGACGCTATATCCATAGGAGTGAATAACTATTGGCAGCCATTTTTTGGCTAAAAAAGCCAAATAATAGTAAATACTATTCCCATACTATCAATGTATCAGGGGTCCAAATGAACTGGATTCCCCCAGTGATACCACATCACACATAGGGCATAAAGATGAATCGTATAGACTGGTTGTTATCAATGAACATACCTAAAAGCTGCCAAAGAAAGACTCCTCGGACGTCCCTCTGCCCCGACGCGCGTTTCGCACTGCTTCTTCGGGAGGCGTGTCAGGGCAGGGGGCAGTCCGGTATATATAGAGAAAAATACATGTAAAACACCTGTGAGAGTGTAATCGCTAACTCCAATGCTAATCACCGCCGTCATGAAGGTCCTTGCGTTGTTGCCAAAGAACTTACGGCGCATGCTCGGTCACGTGGGGTCCACCAGCCAATGGGAGGAACATGCCGCGGTCAGGTGACCTCTCCCTGTCAGGTCCTTCTGTGAGGACACGAGTGGAGAGGGCAGCCCCATAGACCGCAGCTGTGCCTCTGTGGTCCACGTAGCCTGCACGCGCACTATCCATGCAACATGCAATTGGTAATTCACCCTCATGAAGGCTATACTAAAAAGCAAAAATTAAATACAGATTATAGTATTATCATGAAAAACGACAACATCGTAAATCTCAAAGCCAGGTGTAAGTAGATTACGTGCCTCAATACCCTAGCCATGAATAATGCATTAAGTGAAAAATAAAATGATGATAATGATAATAACGAAAACCACAAATCATATGTATGAAAAAAACAATAATAACTTAACACATATATATAATACATTGAAATTACCCATAATTCTGAAACTGATGAACCCAAACCAAAATAGAGACATCTAAATACATTATAAAGAATAATAATAAAAATAAACAAAAAATGAATAAATGAGGATTAACATATATATACGATAACCACAATCCAAATAAAAAAATTGAGAAATGTATGCTTATATTTAAAAGCAATAGAGTATGCAATGAAAAATCATGTATATAATTGATGAAATTCTTCATATTATGAATCACTTCTTGAATATATGTATGGAAAACAAGGTTTTCTCATCTTCTTCCTTCTTGATGAGTTCATTAACTTCCCATAATGATGGAAAAACCAGATCCATGATGTAGGACGCAGGTAAGTAGCATAAGGTCAACCATTCAACAATCTGAAACTATAATGGACAAATTAAAAACTAGGTATGAAGACACACAAATAAAACAAACAGAAACAACCCCCAACCCCAAAATAAAAACCCCCAAGCCATCACAAGAAAGCGCTAAACCCAAGGCTCTCATTTAAGCCCTGTGGAGTATGGGTGCCTAGTCTATATATCCATTGACACTCACTTTTGGCAACTCTCTTAATGAGATCACCACCTCTAGGCCCCAAGTCCACTTTGTCAATGCCCCTAAACATAAGCATTCTCGAATTGCACTGATGGTATTTCCTAAAATGTCTAGGGAGTGTCTTAAGAGTCGTTGCATCAGTAATAGTTTTAGCCTTTTCAATGTCAATGCAATGCTCTCGCACCCGTATCTCCAATTCTCTACTGGTCATCCCCACATAAAGTTTTCCGCAGGGGCACTCAGCACAATACACTACTCCTTCCTTTGGATGAACATGTAATGTGGGTCCTTATATCAAATTTTCTAGACCTGTCATGGTTGAAAAATACGGTAGTTTTCTTCATATTGGCACAACCCTTACATATCCCACAGGGATAGAAGCCACATTTTTCAGGGTACTTTTTGCCTTTATCCCTCCCTCTCTAATGTCTGGTTTGTTCTCTCAGTTTGACCATTGGTCTGAGGATGAAATGCCGAGGAGAAAGACAATTGAACACCCAGTTTAGAACAAAAAGTCCTCCAAAATCTGGAAACAAACTGGACTCCTCTGTCAGACACAATGTTCTCAGGAATGCCGTGTAAACGAACCACGTGCTGAAGAAACAACGGCACCAATTCAGAGGAGGAAGGCAACATAGGTAATGGCATAAGATGTATCATTTTGGAAAACCTATCACAAATTACCCAGATGGTGGTCATTCTCTGAGAAACAGGAAGATCGGAAATGAAATCCATAGAGATATGGGTCCATGGTCTCTTGGGCACAGGCAATGGCATCAACAAACCACTAGAGCGAGAGCAAGGCTTGGAGCGAGAGCAAGTCCCGCAGGACTGCACAAATTCCCTGACATCGCGAGACAAGGTAGGCCACCAAAAGGACCGACTAACCAAGTCTCTGGTACCAAAAATTCCGGGATGCCCAGCCAATGCGGAACAATGAATCTCAGACATCACACTCTTTTTCCATTGGTCCGGGACAAACAATTTTCCAACAGGGCAGCGCTCCTGGTGATCAGGTTCAACCCTCATTATCACCTGAGTAGAAAACTGGGGTTTATTCTCAGCCAAAGGGGTAGAATCGATCCCCAGTAGGGGAATAGACTTCTGTAGGGGTATCAAGGGAAACCCACAACGTTTAGCAAAATCATAATCCATCAGGTTAATAGCTGCTCCAGAATCAACGAAAGCCTGAGCAGAAAATGAGGATAGAGAGCATATCAGAGTGACAGTTAATAAAAACTTAGTCTGAACACTACCCAAGACAACTGAGCGTGCAAAACGTCTTCCCCGCTTAGGGCAGACTGAAATAGCATGAGAGGCATCACCACAGTAGAAACATAACCTATTGCGCTTTCGAAACTCATGACGCTGTGCCCCAGACACCACTCCATCACACTGCATGGGTTCAGAAGCTGGCTCACAAGGCAACACCACTCCACGCATACTTCTCCGCTCACGCAAACGTCTGTCAATTTGAATCGCTAATGACATAGAATCATTGAGACCAGAGGGGACAGGGAATCCCACCATAACATCCTTTACATTATCCGACAGACCCTTCCGGAAAAGGGCCGCCAAAGCGTCGTCATTCCATTTGGTCAGGACTGCCCACCTACGGAATCTCTGACAGTATAACTCACGTCATCAAGCCCCTGATTTAATGCCAACAAGGCTTTTTCAGCTTGATCAGTGACATCAGGCTCATCGTACAATAACCCCAAAGCCTGAAAAAACGCATCAACATCACTCAAAACAGGATCCCCAGGTATCAGGGAAAAAGCCCAATCCTGAGGATCGCCGCGCAGGAGAGAGATGATAATTTGAACCTGCTGCGCTGCGTTTCATGAGGACTTAGATTTTAAGGCAAAAAACAATTTACAATTATTTTTGAAATTCTGAAACTTAGCTCGATCCCCTAAAAACAAACCTGGCATGCGGATCCTAGGTTCCACAACAGGCAACCCAGCAAGATAGATAGCAGTACTCCGAACCTCAGTGGCAAGCTGATCCACACGGCCAGACAACTGTGCAAACTCCATTGGGAGAAAAGATCCTCCCCAGCACCCAGAGATACAGAGGGAAAAAAAAAAAAAAATGCAACAAACAGAAAAATATCTCTGACAACTCTGACAACCTTTTTTCTTTCACAATATTTTTTCCCTTCTGTGAGTACCATACAATTTTCAATTTTTGGGCCGGTGATACTATTATGTTTCGGTAGCTGAGGAGTGCAGGTAAAAAAGGCAATACACCAGAGCAGTTGGAATCTATGAGATTGCAGTACCCCGACTAACCACCACAACTAGAGGCAGCCGTGGAGCGTTCCTACGTTGGTCCTAGACGCCTCGTCACAGCCTGAGAAACTAACTACACCTAAAGATAGAAATAGAAAAGCTATCTGCCCCGGAGCAGAACCCCAAAGATAATAGAAAGCCCCCAAACATGTAATGGCGGTTAGACAAGAGGAAATACTGACACAGAAAGAAAATAGAATGAGCAAACGCTGGGGCCCAAACTATCTAAATAGAAAAGGACAGGAAGGGTACTTACTGCAATCCCAGAAAACCCTGAAAAACACCAACTCTACTAATTTCAAAATCACCTGAGATCACACGACCTCTACCACCTAAATTAGCTCTCTGGTGTAACAAAATCAAAACAGCAGCCACTGAAAAAACTGGAAAAAGCAAAAGAACAAAACTCAGTGGCTGAACTAAACTGAGAAGGCAGAAGCCCCCGGAGGGGACCCAGAAGGCCCCCAAAGAAGTGCAGGACAAAATGCAAAAATATAGCAACAACACAAAAGAAGAATAATTCTTATCTGGTAGCAGGAGATGCAGACACGACACAGCAGGCTACAAGGGAAACTGGAATGAAGGATTCAGACCAGAACAATTGATCACCGGCAACCCTGATGGGAAAATGACTCCCTTATATAAGACCAGTCAGTAACACCTGATTCCCAGTCCTCACAATCTTCACTAGTACCGCTTGTAACCACCAGAGGGAGCCTCTGCTCAGAACTCATCTCAAACCCATTCACAACAGTACCCCCCCCTTGAGGAGGGGTCACCGAACCCTCATTTGAGCAACCAGGTCGGTCAGGATGAGTTCTATGATACGCACGGATAAGTCTCCTAGCATGGATGTCCGAAGCAAACACCCAAGAATTGTCTTCCTGACCATAACCTCTCCATTTAACCAAATACTGGAGTCTTCGTCTAGAAAAACGAGAATCCAATATTTTCTCAACCACATACTCCAGATTGCCCTCAACCAAAACAGGGTCAGGAGGCACAGTAGCAGGAACCACTGGCTCAACAAACCTCTTCAACAAGGACTTGTGGAACACGTTATGGATCTTAAATGTCCCTGGAAGAAGCAAACGAAAAGAAACAGGATTAATAATCTCCATGATCTTATAAGGTCCAATGAACCTAGGCTTAAATTTAGGAGATGCTACTCTCATAGGAATATTCTTTGAGGACAACCAGACCAAGTCCCCCACTTCAAACCGAGGACCATCAGTCCTATGCCGGTTAGCAAACCGCTGGGCCTTCTCCTGAGAGAGGGACAACCTCTCCACTACCTGGTCCCAAATCTGTTGCATACGCTCAACAACAGAGTCAACACCTGGACAGACAGAAGCTTCCGTCTGTCCTGAAGAAAATCGAGGGTGAAAACCAGAATTACAGAAAAACGGAGACATCAAAGTGGCAGAGCTAGCCCTATTATTAAGAGCAAACTCAGCCAAAGGCAAAAAAGAGACCCAGTCATCCTGATCAGCAGACACAAAGCATCTTAGATAAGTCTCTAATGTCTGGTTTGTTCTCTCAGTTTGACCATTGGTCTGAGGATGAAATGCCGAGGAGAAAGACAATTGAACACCCAGTTTAGAACAAAAAGTCCTCCAAAATCTGGAAACAAACTGGACTCCTCTGTCAGACACAATGTTCTCAGGAATGCCGTGTAAACGAACCACGTGCTGAAGAAACAATGGCACCAATTCAGAGGAGGAAGGCAACTTAGGTAATGACACAAGATGTATCATTTTGGAAAACCTATCACAAATTACCCAGATGGTGGTCATTCTCTGAGAAACAGGAAGATCGGAAATGAAATCCATAGAGATATGGGTCCATGGTCTCTTGGGCACAGGCAATGGCATCAACAAACCACTAGAGCGAGAGCAAGGCTTGGAGCGAGAGCAAGTCCCGCAGGACTGCACAAATTCCCTGACATCGCGAGACAAGGTAGGCCACCAAAAGGACCGACTAACCAAGTCTCTGGTACCAAAAATTCCGGGATGCCCAGCCAATGCGGAACAATGAATCTCAGACATCACACTCTTTTTCCATTGGTCCGGACAAACAATTTTCCAACAGGGCAGCGCTCCTGGTGATCAGGTTCAACCCTCATTATCACCTGAGTAGAAAACTGGGGTTTATTCTCAGCCAAAGGGGTAGAATCGATCCCCAGTAGGGGAATAGACTTCTGTAGGGGTATCAAGGGAAACCCACAACGTTTAGCAAAATCATAATCCATCAGGTTAATAGCTGCTCCAGAATCAACGAAAGCCTGAGCAGAAAATGAGGACAGAGAGCATATCAGAGTGACAGTTAATAAAAACTTAGTCTGAACACTACCCAAGACAACTGAGCGTGCAAAACGTCTTCCCCGCTTAGGGCAGACTGAAATAGCATGAGAGGCATCACCACAGTAGAAACATAACCTATTGCGCTTTCGAAACTCATGACGCTGTGCCCCAGACACCACTCCATCACACTGCATGGGCTCAGAAGCTGGCTCACAAGGCAACACCACTCCACGCATACTTCTCCGCTCACGCAAATGTCTGTCAATTTGAATCGCTAATGACATAGAATCATTGAGACCAGAGGGGACAGGGAATCCCACCATAACATCCTTTACATTATCCGACAGACCCTTCCGGAAAAGGGCCGCCAAAGCGTCGTCATTCCATTTGGTCAGGACTGCCCACCTACGGAATCTCTGACAGTATAACTCAGCGTCATCAAGCCCCTGATTTAATGCCAACAAGGCTTTTTCAGCTTGATCAGTGACATCAGGCTCATCGTACAATAACCCCAAAGCCTGAAAAAACGCATCAACATCACTCAAAACAGGATCCCCAGGTATCAGGGAAAAAGCCCAATCCTGAGGATCGCCGCGCAGGAGAGAGATGATAATTTGAACCTGCTGCGCTGCGTTTCCTGAGGACTTAGATTTTAAGGCAAAAAACAATTTACAATTATTTTTGAAATTCTGAAACTTAGCTCGATCCCCTAAAAACAAATCTGGCATGGGGATCCTAGGTTCCACAACAGGCAACCCAGCAAGATAGATAGCAGTACTCCGAACCTCAGTGGCAAGCTGATCCACACGGCCAGACAACTGTGCAAACTCCATTGGGAGAAAAGATCCTCCCCAGCACCCAGAGATACAGAGGGAAAAAAAAAAAAAAAAAAAAAAAATGCAACAAACAGAAAAATATCTCTGACAACTCTGACAACCTTTTTTCTTTCACAATATTTTTTCCCTTCTGTGAGTACCATACAATTTTCAATTTTTGGGCCGGTGATACTATTATGTTTCGGTAGCTGAGGAGTGCAGGTAAAAAAGGCAATACACCAGAGCAGTTGGAATCTATGAGATTGCAGTACCCTGACTAACCACCACAACTAGAGGCAGCCGTGGAGCGTTCCTACGTTGGTCCTAGACGCCTCGTCACAGCCTGAGAAACTAACTACACCTAAAGATAGAAATAGGAAAGCTATCTGCCCCGGAGTAGAACCCCAAAGATAATAGAAAGCCCCCAAGCATGTAATGGCGGTTAGACAAGAGGAAATACTGACACAGAAAGAAAATAGAATGAGCAAACGCTGGGGCCCAAACTATCTAAATAGAAAAGGACAGGAAGGGTACTTACTGCAATCCCAGAAAACCCTGAAAAACACCAACTCTACTAATTTCAAAATCACCTGAGATCACACGACCTCTACCACCTAAATTAGCTCTCTGGTGTAACAAAATCAAAACAGCAGCCACTGAAAAAACTGGAAAAAGCAAAAGAACAAAACTCAGTGGCTGAACTAAACTGAGAAGGCAGAAGCCCCCGGAGGGGACCCAGAAGGCCCCCAAAGAAGTGCAGGACAAAATGCAAAAATATAGCAACAACACAAAAGAAGAAAAATTCTTATCTGGTAGCAGGAGATGCAGACACGACACAGCAGGCTACAAGGGAAACTGGAATGAAGGATTCAGACCAGAACAATTAATCACCGGCAACCCTGATGGGAAAATGACTCCCTTATATAAGACCAGTCAGTAACACCTGATTCCCAGTCCTCACAATCTTCACTAGTACCGCTTGTAACCACCAGAGGGAGCCTCTGCTCAGAACTCATCTCAAACCCATTCACAACACCAATCCATATCATTTCATCCTCATCAGTGCACATATTGGCGCAACTCCGCTTTTAGCTCAGGCTCAGACTGGTGTGGTGCGAGAGTCCCTAATAGGCAGGTAAATGTCCCCAATAGGAAGCATTGGTCCCCAATAGGCAGGTAAATGTCCCAATAGGCAGCATTGGTCCCCAATAGGCAGCATATGTCCTCAATAGGCAGGTAAATGTCCCAATAGGCAGAATAGTCCCCAATAGGCAGCATAGTAATTTCCCCCGGGATCAATAAAGTGTATCGTATCATATCGTAGTAGTCCCCAGTAGGCAGCATAGTAGTCCCCCATAGGCAGCATAGTAGTCCCCCATAGGCAGCATAGTAATCCCCAATAGGCAGCATAATCCCCCATAGGCAGCATAATAGTCCCCAATATGCAGCATAATCCCCCATAGGCAGCATAATCCCCCATAGGCAGCATAGTCCCCCATAGCCAGCATAATCCCCCATAGGCAGCATAATCCCCCATAGCCAGCATAGGCCCCAATAGGCAGCATAATCCCCCATAGCCAGCAGAATCCCCCATAGCCAGCATAGTCCCCCATAGGCAGCATAATCCCCCATAAGCAGCATAGTCCCCAATAGGCAGCATAATCCCCCATAGCCAGCAGAATCCCCCATAGTCAGCATAGTCCCCCATAGGCAGCATAATCCTCCATAAGCAGCATAGTCCCCAATAGGCAGCATAATCCCCCAATAGGCAGCATAATCCCCCATAGGCAGCATAATCCCCCATAGGCAGCATAGTCCCCAATAGGCAGCATAATCCCCCATAGCCAGTATAGTCCCCGATAGGCAGCATAGTCCCCCATAGCCAGCATAATCCCCAATAGCCAGCATAATCCCCCATAGGCAGCATAATCCCCCATAGACAGCATAATCCCCCATAGCCAGCATAATCCCCAATAGCCAGCATAATCCCCCATAGGCAGCATAGTCCCCATAGCCAGCATAATCCCCAATAGCCAGCATAATCCCCCATAGGCAGCATAATCCCCCATATGCAGCAGCATAGTCCCCCATAGGCAGCATAATCCCCCATAGCCAGCATAATCCCCAATAGCCAGCATAATCCCCCATAGGCAGCATAGTCCCCCATAGGCAGCATAATCCCCCATAGCCAGCATAATCTCCAATAGCCAGCATAATCCCCCATAGGCAGCATAATCCCCCATAGCCAGCATAAACCCCCATAGGCAGCATAATCCCCCATAAACAGCATAGGCCCCAATAGGCAGCATAATCCACCATAGCCAGCAGAATCCCCCATAGCCAGCAGAATCCCCCATAGCCAGCATAGGCCCCAATAGGCAGCATAATCCCCCATAGCCAGCAGAATCCCCCATAGCCAGCAGAATCCCCCATAGCCAGCAGAATCCCCCATAGCCAGCATAATCCCCCATAGGCAGCATAATCCCCAATAGCCAGCATAATCCCCCATAGGCAGCATAATCCCCCATAGGCAGCATAATCCCCCATAGCCAGCATAGGCCCCAATAGGCAGCATAATCCCCATAGCCAGCAGAATCCCCCATAGCCAGCAGAATCCCCGATAGCCAGCATAATCCCCCATAGGCAGCATAATCCCCCATAAGCAGCATAGGCCCCAATAGGCAGCATAATCCCCCATAGCCAGCAGAATCCCTCATAGCCAGCAGAATCCCCCATAGGCCGAGCCGGCGTTAAAAAAAAATAAAAAAATACCAGTACTCACCTATCTCCCCCGCTGCTCTGAAGAAGCGCGCTCTGGACTCCGTCTTCTCCTGGCACAGGCGGCGTGACGTCATCAGGGCGCGCAGGCGGCGTGATGACGATCACGTCGCCTGTGCTGCATATGGAAGGCCGCAAGGCCTTCCTCACTCTGCACATTCCACCCGCCGCGATTAAAAGGGCCCGCCGCCCGCCGTCAATGAACTGTCAGTTCATTGTCGGCGGGGCCGGTTCTTTTACTGTGCACCCCCCTGCTTCTAGGGGGGGGGCAGCTGCCCCCACCTTCCCCACGGTGGGTATGCCCATGAGGCTATCTATACTAAGCTCCACCAGCATTGAAATTACTAAGAATTTTAGCTGCATCTTGCCTGGAAAATAATTGTGGGCATAGAAGCAGTGTGTGGTACTCATTCTATTAGGCCATCTATACTAAGCTCCACCAGCTTTCAAATGACTAATAATTTTTAGCTGCATCTTGCCTGGAAAATAATTTTGGGCCTGTAGCAGTGTTTGGTACTCATTCTAGTAGGCCATCTATACCAAGCTCCACCACCTGTGTATCTAATAAAATTGTTTTACTGCTTCTAACCCAGCCAATCCTTTTGGGCTAGTACCACAATTTGGCCACTCAGCTCTGCTCGGTTTCCATCCATCGTTTTCGTTTTTTGTGCAAACAACTCCAGAGTTGTCAATTAGGAGGGTGGGGGAGAGGGATTAACCAGGGCACATGGTAGCAGCTAAACTAGTGAGGAAGGTGCAGGAGGCCAGGAAGAAGTGAAGGACGAACTGGCGATGGGCATGGAAGACTCATCAGATGAGGGAGACCTTGATCACATTTCTGTTGTGCGAGGTTGGGGGGAGAGGGCAGAGGAAGGAAGCATGATTCTTACCTCACCACCAACACAACAGGGACTTGGTGCTCCTGGATGCGCAAGACACATGAGTGCCTTCTTGCTGCACTACCTGCAACATGACCCTCGAATTGTCAGAATTCAAAATAATTCTGACTGCTGGGTGGCCACACTCTTAGATACCCGGTACAAAAGTAAATTTGCCAAAATAATTCCTGCCATAGAAAGGGATTCACGCATGCAGGAGTATCAGCAGAGACTGTTGCATAATCTTACATGTGCTTTTCCACAAAACACCAGTGGTGCACGTAGTGAATCTCACAGTTCTAACTTCCCAACCGTGGGACTATCGAGTCTTCAGCACTCAAACCGTAACAGAAACACAGTATCTGCTGGTGTTAACAGCAATTTTGCGGAATCCTTTCACCACTTTTTTAGCCCATCCTTTGCAAGGCCACAGGAGACCAGAAGTCAGACACATAGTCAACGCCTAGAGACGATGGTACAGGAGTATCTCCAACTGAACATCGAAGCCATGACTGTGTCACTGGACCCTTACTCTTTTTGGGCTTCCAATCTGGATAAATGGCCGGAGCTCGCCACTCACGCCTTGGAGATCTTGTCATGCCCCGCAGCCAACGTTTTCTCTGAACGTGTGTTCAGCGCTGCTGGTGGTGTGCTGACAGATAAAAGCACGCGACTGTCCACCCTGTGTTATCCTGGGGAGAGTAAAAGCTTGAGGATTTGGTAAAATCACCTCACCAACCGTTTTAAGCGACTCTGGGGCAATTGATGCTACTTTAGTGGTGTCTGTGCACCAAATTTTTGGAAAAAATGGAGACTTTTTTTGGAGTCCCTTTGCTGTGTTTTACGTGACGTTGGCATCGTCAATTACAGGTGGGTTGCCCCCCCTTTTAACCGTAAGAAACTACATACACTATGGCTTGGGGTAACACAGATGGTTGACTCTGAAGAGCTGTTTACTCATACTATAGCCTGGGAATCAGAGGTCTGCTCCAAAGCTTCAGTGTCTGCTAGTCAGCGGAGTAGCCACCGGCTGTAGATCTAATTACAATTTTTTTTTTCAAATTCAATTTATTTTTTATTTTTGTGGTGAAAAAGTACAAGAAAATACAATATACATAGTAAAAGGGGTAGTATATGTATGCATAACGACAGTACATTGGGGGGGTACAGGGAGGGTTTTCCATCAATATCCATATGAAGCATGTATTTTTCAATATGAAAGATAGAGAGAGAGGGAGCAGACCACCAATCAATAGAGTGCGATTATGATCATTGTTGTGCCGACATCACGGATAACTTTAGTTGGGGGCTAGATGGTAGGCGTCAGAGTTTTGCAAATCAATCCAATTCCTCCAAATCACACAGTATCTATCAACATCAGCCGGTGAGATGGCAATCATATGCTCCATCCTATTAAGGAGGGAGATCTGCGCAAACCATTCCTCCACAGTGGGTGGGTCTCTGCTTTTCCAGTGTTGTGGAATGACATTCTTAGCTGCCTGTATTAGGTAGCCTACGTTTACTTATTGGTAACATTGATAAAAGGAGGGCTTCTGGCGTATTAGGGATAGTCAAACCAGTTATTTTCTCAATCATGGGAAGCACCTTTGCCCAAAATGCATTTATTATAGGGCATGCCCACCATATGTGTGACATTGTCCCTTCCCCCTCCCCACATCTCCAACATCTATCTGAGACCACTGGATACCATCTATAAAGGACTGCTGGTACCCGGTACCATCTAGAGATAATTTTGAAGGAGGTTTCCTGAGCTTTGGACCCTATTGAGGTTTTATGTGTTAGGAAGAAACGTTTATCCCATTGTGAGTCAGAGAAGGACTTCCCCAGTTCCCTTTCCCATGCACCGCAGAATCCTGGCCTATTGTCAGTTACCTGGGCAATGAGGAGATTATACAGTAGGGAGATGGAGTGTGTAGGGGGTGACAATGATAGGCTCAATTTTTCAAAGTTTGTGAGATCTCTATGAAGATGTGTGCGCTTCTTCACAGTTGAATAGAAGTGTTGTAACTGGCTATATTCAAAATTAGCCTTCGGGGAAGTGGCTCTTCCCTGTAACAAGTCATTGAGGGGGAGCAGCGAAGTATTGCAGATGTCATGAGAAAATAATATTGGATGGGATTTATTTGAACCGAGAAATCTATTTGCAGATAGTCCTGGTGGGAAATCTGGATTATCTGAAATCGGTAGCAAGGGGCCCTGGGGGTCAATTGAGGATAAGCTTTTTTTTTGGGGATCTCAAAGCCAAAGCAGTGGCATAAGTACTATATGACATGAGGCCAAGAGAGGGGACAATTAAATGGGCGCACCATGGAAGAGTGGTAAGAGCTTTAGGACAAATGGATTGAGCTATTTTGACCCACAATTTCCCCTCCGAATGATAGAAGAACTCCAGGATTCTAGCGTGTACTGCTGCCATGTAATACCTTCTACAGTCCGGAAGGCTAAGGCCCCCCTTTTGTTTGTGTCTGATCAGAACGTCCCCCCGAATGCGTGGACGTCCACTTGCCCAGATAAATCTGCAAAAGCTGCTGCGTAGTCTTTTCCAAAAATTTGAGGGAATTACCACGGGAATGGTTTGGAAGAGGTATAAGAATTTAGGTAGGACATTCATTTTTAGTATATTCTACCGAACCTGGAAAAATCCTTCACCGTCCAAGAAGTAAGATCTCTATGGAGTTGTTCAATAAAGGGCCCAAAATTAAGAAAAAATAGACGGGAGAGGTCTCTATGAATACGAATTCCTAAGTATTTGATACCCTGTGAGGGCCAGGCAAAGGGAAAGTTGGACTGGATGGAATCCTGTATGGATTTGGGGAGGGAAACATCGAGGGCCTCAGACTTCGCTGCATTTATTTTAAAATTTGACCATGTACCAAAGTGATCTATTTCAGCCATAAAAGCAGTGATGGATATATGTGGTTGAGTGATATATACTAGAACATCATTCATCAGCAAATGCAAAGCACCTGTACTCTGTGCCTCCCACCTCAATCCCCCTAATATTGGGGTTATCGTGAATTGATGAGAGCAGGTGCTCCATCACTAGGATGTATAAGAGAGGGGACAGAGGACATCCCTGCCTTGTCCCATTGGTGATTATGAAAGGTGATGATAATGTTCCATTTATCTTCAGCCTAGCTGACGGATTGCGATACAGGGCCATGTTTTTGGCTATAAAGGGTCCCCTATCTCAAGCTTTTTAAGAGAATAATATATGGCGTGTCAGGAGACTATATGGAATGCTTTCTCAGCATCCAAGGAGAGTATCTAATTACAAATTTTTAACTGCATCTAGCCCAGACAATAATTTTGGGCCTAGTAGCAGTGTCTGCTAGTCAGCGGATTAACCCAGCTGTTAAGCAAGCTACACCACCTGTATTTTGGACACTTAATTTTTTCAAAGGAAATGCTTCGGGCCCCCGGGACACTCAGTGAAGAGCATCGGGGAGGCACCCCAAGGCACAGGGGCTGTGAGTGGCGGTAGGACGCTTTGTGGTGGACAGTCAAGCTCGATCCTTATAAAAGCTTTTTAACTGCAGCAGCTTTACTGGACGCTACTGGAGCTGGCATTACCGCGGCTGCTGGCATGAGACTTGCCCTCCAATAGATCCTTGTAAAAGGATTTAAAGTGTACTGATTCAAATTAGAGAGACAATGTAAATAAAAATGATTAGACCTGCCTCCACCGCAGGGGGGCTCGCTCGACCCACCAGCGGACAGGCACCAGTATTGGGAGAGGGAGGCTGGCCGTCGGGGTCCACCGCAGCTCTGGCACAAACCCGGCGACACGGAGGTCGCACGGGCAGGAACGGACTGGCCGTGTCGGCTTGGCACTTTTTTGGTTTTAGAAGGGCATGACATGCCCAGTGGCGTAGTGTGGGGGGGGCGGTCCGCCCCAGGCGGCACGTGTGTGTGGGGGCGGCACCCTTTCCTTGCCCTCCGTCTCTACAGCATTAGCCTCACAGCAGCTAGCAATGACGCTGCTATTGCTGTAGTCTTCTGTGCCCACAGGACCTGTGATGAGGTCACAGGAGGGGAGGAGTCAGGGGTCAGATGATCAGTGTCCTCCAGTGCTATTGCTATAGTCTTCTGTGCCCACAGGACCTGTGATGAGGTCACAGGAGGGGAGGAGTCAGGGGTCAGATGATCAGTGTCCCCCTTGTGTGCAAGACTCTGCTGTGATGTTGTCATGGTGCTGGATTAGGGTAAGTTTGTGTGTGTGTGTGGGGGTCGGGACTTGGGTTTACAGTGTGGATGTAGCAGAGCCGTGTGTATGAGGTGTACGGAGCGGAGCCGTGTGTGTACGAGGTGTACGGAGCAGAGCCGTGTGTGTACAAGGTGTGCGGAGCCGTGTACAGAGCGGAGCCGTGTGTGTGCGGAGCCGTGTGTGTACGAGGTGTACGGAGCGGAGCCGTGTGTATAAGGTGTACGGAGCGGAGCCGTGTGTACAAGGTGTACGGAGCGGAGCCGTGTGTACGTGGTGTACGGAGCGGAGCCGTGTGTGTACGAGGTGTACGGAGCGGAGCCGTGTGTATAAGGTGTACGGAGCGGAGCTGTGTGTGTACGAGGTGTACGGAGCGGAGCCGTGTGTACATGAGGTGTACGGAGCGGAGCCGTGTGTGTACGAGGTGTACGGAGTGGAGCCGTGTGTGTACGAGGTGTACGGAGCGGAGCCGTGTGTGTACGAGGTGTACGGAGCGGAGCCGTGTGTGTACGAGGTGTACGGAGCGAAGCCGTGTGTGTACGAGGTGTACGGAGCGGAACCTTGTGCGTGTGAGGTGTGTGGAGCGGAGCCGTGTGTGTACAGGGCCACAAAGAGCGGAGCCGCGCATGTACAAGGGTCCTGTTACTTGCGGGATCTGTGTGCTTGGGGGCTGCAGGGGGGAAGGATGGGTGCCATTATGTGCATGGGTCTGCGTGCGGACGGAGCGAATGCTGTTATCTGTGTAGGGCTGGGTCCCTGTCCTGCTGTCCTGGCCGGGAGGTTTACTTTCCCGCATTAGAATCGTACATGCGGAAACCCGGGGACCTCCCACACGTTCTGGCAGCCACATGTCACGTTCCACTGGAGGTGACGTGCTGTAAATCAGCTGAATGCTGGAAATGACCGCTGACCTCATTTCCGGCGGTCAGCTTACAGCAGCAGGTACTGTAACTCGTTCTCGGGAGAGTCTTCAGAACGGCGACGCATCGAGCCGCTGGATCTGTTGGAGTGAGAGCCGGGTATTGTACGGACCGCTGCATACAATACCCGACTCTCACTGAGTGAGACAAGCAGGATGTGGGGATCTCAACATGTGATCTGTTCAACAGATGAAGAGATCCCCAGATCCTGCCTGTCTCGCTCAGTGAGAGCCGGGTATTGAATGGAGCGCTGCATAGCTGGTGAGATCCCCACATCCTGGGGAAATGAAGTCAGCGATGGAACGTGACTTGTGGCTGCCAGAATGTGTGGGAGGTCCCCGGGGTTTCCGTATGTACGATTCTAATGCGGAAAGTAAACCGCCTGGCCGGGACAGCGGACAGGGTCCCGAAATCGGGACTGTCCCGCTGAAACCGGGACGGTTGAGAGGTATGTGCTTATAATTATTGTTTATGAAACAGTGTGATCAGCAGTGCTAAGTGGGTGTGGTCAGGGCGTGGATATGGGTGTGACCAGTGAAATGGGTGTGGCTAGGGGTGTGGCCTAAAATTTGCCGCCCCGGGCGCCACAAACAGTTGCTACGCCACTGGACATGCCTATATCTGTGTTTCCCCCTTCTTTTACTCCTCCACCTCTTTTCTTTTCGCATGACTATATGTACTTGTCACTTTTCCATGTGTTAGTTGTGTCTTCTGAGCAGTTTGTCAGCTTTTGGACACCTTTGAAGTGTTTTCTATGTGTTTTCTATGTGTTTTTGTTTGCCTGCCATTGGTTTAAACGGTGTTCGACGGTATTCGACGAACAGTTCGACGAACAGTTCGTCGAACATACGGCTGTTCGACGAACCAAACCGAACTCGAACACTACGAGGGTGGCTCAACACTATTTATAATGTGGGAGGAAACTGGAGAAACTGAAGGAAACCCACCCAAACCCGGGGAGAACATACACACTAAAAATCAAATAATCCCCTGGAAACCCCGAACACAACAGTGAACAGAAAAAAACACTGGAGAAAATGTAGAAGAGATGTAAAAAATGGCAGAAATTAAAAGAAAAATTAGGTGTAAAAAAAACTTGAAAAACACCAAAAGTTTGCCAAAAAAGGAGCCAATGCAATAATGATTCGGGGCCATAGTCTTTAGTGTGCAGAGAGCAGGATACATAAAAAGTTCACACAGGAAGCTAAGAGAGGTTCTGCAGCAGCTGCAGAATGACCTGTAGAGTATATAACCCCAGCTGCTGCAGAACATCTGTGAGGAATCTAAAGGCCTCAGTTATTGCTGTAACTCCCATAGACTTTCACCCCTTACCGACATCTGCTGTACATGTACGGTGCAATGGGAAGTGCGTTCTCACAAACTGCTGTACATGTACGGCGTGATGATAAAGATAAAAATAAAATATAAAAATGTTAAAAAAAAAGGAAAAGTATGAAAAATATTTTGCAAGTAAAATTGCAGTTTTTCCCATAAAAACAAAAGTGAAGGAAAAGAAGTTCATATTTGGTATCACCACATCCGGAACAAACTAATCTATAAAAATGTTATATTATTTGGTGAACACCGTAAAAAATGTAAAAAATGCGCCAAAAATATAGATTTTTCGTCCAACTGACACACAAAACATAGAATAAAAAGTGATCAAAAAATCATGCATAAAAAGTGTCATTAAAAACAAGCCCTTACACAGCTCTGTCAGCAAAAAAAATAAAAAAGTTACAGCTATCAGAATATGACGATGGAAAAGCAAATTGTTTGTAAAACCTTTTTCTGTGCAAAAGTAGCAAAACATTAAAAAATGTATAAATCTGATATCACTGCGATCGTAATAACCCAAAGACTAAAGCTGCCGGATCACTTTTTACCGCACGGCAAATGATGTAAAAAAAATAAAAACCATTTATGAATTTCTGTTTTTTGATCAATCTGCAGCCCAAAAATCGAAAAAAAATTTTTTTTTAAAAATTGCTCTGTAGTCCCAAATGGTACGAATAAAAACATCAACTTATTCTGCAGAAAACAAGTCCCAACACGGCTCGATCAGCAGAAAAATAAAGAGTTATAGCTCTCAGAATACAGTGATGCAATATAAAATGTGTAAATCTGTAAATCAGTGTTTTACCAAAAATAACAATTAGCTGTACTTCTATTGACCCAAAGTATAAAGTCGTCACGTTTACCGCACGGTGAACAACGTAAAATGGTGTAAAAGAAAATATAAAGACAATTCCTGAATTGCTTTTTATTTGTTCATTCTGTTTCTCAAAAATTGGAATATGAAAAATATTATGCGCCCCCCAAATGACACCAATGTAGAAAAAGAAAAAAGTATGCCTCAAAGAATTGGGAACACCCATATAATATGAAAAAATATATGCACAAAGGCGCATGCGCCAGTAACGTAGATGAATGCGCGTGTGCACCCAGCCGAACACAGTCTAGACTGGACATGTAACCCAAAAACATGAGTAAATGCACGCATGCGCCCAGCCAAGCACAGTCTGAGCTGGACGTGTAATACATAGCGCGTGCGCAAAGACATGGAGATTCATAGCGCATGAGTCGGCAGCATAAAGGCATATGCGCGTGTGCTCAGCAAAGTACAACCTGGGCTGAACATGTGATATATGCCGCCCGCGCAAAAACATAAAGAACGTGGTCACCAAAAGATACAGGCATACTGCGCCTGCGCAGCGGCGTCACGCCAAAATTGTCCAAACAGCACTTGCTATATGAGAGAACTAAGACATGTTTATCTCAGATGACATTAGATAAAGCAGCTAACAAAACATAAAAAGAAGAAAGACACATGCACATAGTGCTTATAAAGACGTGCATATCACCATTGTGCTATATTTCCTTTGCGCTATGTCAGGCACAATCATGTGAGAATGTGGAAATAATTGCCGTTGACAAATCATATTTTTTGACATGAAATAAATGCTCTATGAGATCATAGTAATGTACATGATGGTTATTATACCATTATCAACCTGTGTATTACTTTTCTAAGTGAAGCAAACCCTTGATGGGTTTGTGTCATTTCTGTCCATCAGATACTGCTTTCTACTTGTAGTGGCTATAACATCTTCCGATCATCTTGGTGATATGCACTTCTTTATAAGCACTATATGCATGTGTCTTTCTGCCCCTGTACCAGGCGATACTCACTGTCTCCCAACTTTTAGCTGGCCCATAGATTTTGTATGTCCGACCAGTATAGTCTGTAGTCACAATTCACGCTCCTCTAGATGACAGGGAACACAAATGGATCGCCCGCCAGGGCAGTGGGATACTTGGTACTGGGCCGGTGTCTTAAAGGGATGTGTCACGGCAGCGGTGACCCGGTCCGTGGCCCTGGGCGTCCAATAAAAGGGGGATATTTACAAGGGATGATAGAGTTTGTAGTAGAATGTTCGTGACGCCACCTGTGGTATCTGGTCAGAGGTGACCAGCACTGCAGTGCAGATCCTCTGAGACTGGTGATGATGCAGCAGAGTTGGAATAGCTGTCCACAGGCAGAGCTTGTTGTCTCAGGGCAGAGATATGAAATAGAAGATGATGGTGTTGGTAGATGTAGATGGTAAAGATGTAGCAGTGTGGAGTGGGTGCCGCAGGAAGAACTTGAGAAGACACAGTCAGATGCAGTTTCCAAATCTTTACTCACAGTTCTGCAGGCAAAGTGTCCAGGCATCAGGTTACAGATGGTGCTGGAGTCGGTCAGCCTGAAAGCAATTTAGGAATCTCCTTATTTCAGGTGGGATGTGAGGTCTCCTTTCTAGCGCTGGTCTCTGAGGTACTTGCTGTTGTAAACTTCTCTCTAATAACAGGCAGCTGTAGCCTACTTCAGGGATCGCTCCACTCTGGAGTCTCCGGCTCACAAGTGCTGCTGCTGTGTAGTAAAGTATTAGTTGGGGCAGAGAACCTGCTGTCTCCTTCCCTCCGGATTCTGCTGCTGGGGCTTTAGTTTACACACTCAGCCTCGGACTCCGGGGTCCGGTTTCTGGCTCTAAGACCTGGGGGTTAGCTCAGCTTTAGCTCCTGTTCCCCCAGCTTGTCACCACACGTCCTTCCTCTCTTAACCCTACAGACAGAGTAACTAACTCCTCCCCAGCCAGAATATTCCAGGGAAGCTCCCCTGAAATCAGGTGTTAGAGCTCCCCCTTCTGGTCTAGAGTAAGAAAAGTGTTGTATGCTGTGTGTTACCTGTTAAAGGATCCTTCCTTGCTTTCAGGCATGACATCACTCCCCCCTGGAGGGAGGCAAGGTCACTGTGGCAACCGAACTCCTGGGGTGCCACACAACCAAAGCCCATGTATCCAGCAGAAAGTTCCTGAAATCCAGACGACAGATTCCGCAACAGTAGCACGCGTGTCCAGCCCAGCTGGCAACAGATCTCTAAACTCCATAGGCCATCCATCCATGTGCTCCAGGACCTCATTCTAGGTCCTCTTTCTTTAACGTCACTTTCCCAACTCACTGGTATCAGCCCCCTGAATGGGCAGAAGTGTTCACGCTCTCTCCTTTAAACATTTGCTTTCAGCTCAAAAAATTATGAATATTCCAGAAGCCCATCACCTGGGATTGCATGTGAGACCACCTGTGGTGACGGTTCCCCTGGGTCTACTATCCCCATTCACACAATGGGCCTAGTGGCCAGGAGAACAATGGCTTGAGGTCCCTGAGATACTGGTGAGATAAATAGAATGACTGATTTACATTTACCTTTAGCAATCTCCTGTCTGGCCTTATGTATACATAAGATCCAACCTGCATGTCTTCCTCTGCTTGCTGTGACTAAATGGAAACATTGATTCCTGAAGCTGAATTGACAGGCAAAAAATCTCTTGGGTTGTTTCCCAGCAACACATCTACTAGTAGGTGCCGCACTACTACATCCACCATTCCATGACTGTGACCCCAGTTTAAATGTAGTCGGGCACTCTGAATGTTCAAAAATTAAAAAAAAAAACAATACATTGGTCCAGCACCAAGTGTTCTTTGATCTATGTGACCAAGCTCCGGAGTCACAGAGCCCCGCAGCCTCCACGCCCTTTACCCAGACCGGCTGCAGATGCTGGTTCATGATTGCAGAGGTGTCCCATCTAGTCCGGGACATTTGTTCTTGTACCACATATTCCTCTTCCGGTCAGGGTAGTGGGATCCTGTCTCCCTGAACATTCCAGCTCCATTGCAGCACAGTGTTCACTGGTTGGGGACGCTGATGATGTGGGCTAGAACATTCCCGACATTTCCTAGCAAAGTGTCCCATGTGTCCACAGTTATTGCAGCATAACCCTCCTCGCCCTGACACGGGTCGCACTGGGGGGCTTGGGAAATCTCCCCCTCTTTGTGAAGGCTGAAATCCCTGCTGTTCCTCCTCTCACCAGTCCATGGATCTCACTGGCCCCCCTATAAGCTCCTGTTTGCGACTTGCTGGGGCTGTACTTCCACGTATCCCTATTCGATTGGCACACCAATCATCAGCCAATCTTTTAGCCTCATCCAGGCTGAGTTGTTTTCTATCCGCCACCCATTCTTTTAAGTCACCTGGGAGCTTGGACATAAATTGTTCCAGCTTGAATTTATCCAAGACTTGTTCTGCTTCCTGAGCGCCCATTCCTTCTATCCATGAGTGCATGCCGTACGTAGTGTATTGGCAAACTTCTGGTGTGTGCACTGGGCTTGTCAGTCTCCTGAAACTTCCTCCGGTAGGGTTCAGGCGTGATGGCATACCTCTCTAGAAATGCGCTGCGAACGGTAGAGTAACATCTCTGATCCCTAGAAGACAAATTATTAAAAGTTTCTCTCGCTTTTCCTGTCAGGCCAACGCTCAGATATCTGGGCCATTCACTGACTGGCACCTCATGCAGCAGGCAGAGGTTCTCAAATAACCAGAGATGTTCTGGCAGGCACAGTACTGCCTAAGAAATGTGCCTCTGACTGTGGAGCCCATAGGACTAAGGACAGTAAAATACTGTCAGTGCCCAATCCCCCCTCCTTAGCACCATTCCCCTCGGTGATGCACTAATTGGGATGCCCTGACACCCAATGGCTTTTTAAGGGATGTTACTACGGCCACACCTACAGGGGTTAAATGCAGGTGCCTGAGGCAGGAACTTCCTTTTCCTGCGGCGGACACCTGGAAGCTTTTGTCCCGGACGAACCTCCAGCTTCTCTTGCGGCGTACTCCTGTGGACCCCAGATGTCCCCCTCTCGGATAGCCATGTCGGACGATTTGCTGGAGGCCTTGCGGCGCAGCACAGGAAGGTGAGCACTGGATTCAAACTATTATTAGCAGCCTCAGCACTCACCTTACTGTGCCCTCTCCTCATCCCCTGACACTGGCTGACAGTGCCTGCGTCCGCCTCCCCCCTTATCCTTTGCACCCACCCGGGACCCAGCGGTCCAGTCACCTGTGGCGGCTCCAGCCCCAATATCTCATCTCCCCTAGAGGCCTACCTGGCCCTCGTTGCGCTGGCCCTGCTCCCGACTCCGGGTACCGGGCGTGTCACTCCTCCGTCCGCATAGCCCGTTCCTGACGGTGTGCCTCTGGTGCAGGAGGGCCGGCGGACCGTGCAGCACCCACGTCACCTGGAGCGCCTGCAAGTGGGTGATCCGGCCGCGCTACCCTCTTCTTGGTGGCGGGCCGGGACGCCCCGGGCACGGGTGCCTGCTGTCCCGGCCCAGCTTTTGACGCGTCACAACCAGGCGCTGCCCACTTCACAACGTTTTCAGTCACCGCGTGACGTCAACCCAGGGCCTGTTTTCATTGTATCTCCCGCAGGCGCCACTACAATGCCTGCGGGAGAGTATATGGAGACATGCCACAGCCCCCTTAACACAGCCAGGGAGCGCGCTGTTCGGCCCAACCCGACCGAGTAGAGCGCTCCACAGATAAAAAAAAAACAATTTTTAACAGTACAGTAATTGCATCTAACACCATACATACATCATCACTAACTCCCATAACTGGTTAAATTCCTAATAAAGTGTTAGAAAAATATTTAGAATTTAGAGTCCTCAGAGGTTGATACCTTTTAATGGCTAACTGAAAAGATGGTAACAAATTGCAAGCTTTCGAGACTACTCAGGTCTCGTCATCAGGCAAAGACTAATACAACATCTGAAGAATCACATATTTTTATACACAACAGGACACAGGAATAGTGCAATAGATAAAACAAGTGACGTAAAGCAGAACTATCATATGGGAGAGGGATAAACTGTTGTGGCCATAAATATTGGACCAGTTCATAGATAAGGAGTGAATGTATTATTGTCTCCTGATTGGGGTCTGGTAATGTTTTGTGATGCCTCCACAAGGTCTTAGGAGCAAATTCCTTAATTGATGTAAAAAGACATAAATCCATGCGATATGTTCATTCCTGCACTGAGAGAGTCAAAGGTCATCATCAGTTTATATTCCCAAACTTTTCTTTGTCTCTGAGATGTGAAGTTACCTTTCAATACAAGTAATTTCATGTCCATGAATTCTCATCGCCACACAATATGAGAAAAAATAATGGATCTACCTGTGGATAAACATTTTTGTATGCCTGATCACAGCACCATGGACATGAAATTATTTAGGAGCTGCTGCAGAACTCGGGCCTCTAGATGGCTTTCCACATCAGAAGGGTCTGACGCATAGCTGAGCCCCGATAGGAGAGATCGTGCATACGACAAACGCTAAAAGTCGTGGGCTCCTTAAGAGGCTATCAGCTGGGGAGACCCATCCCCCAGGGCTTCCAGCTGATACGACCACCAGGTCATTGACCAACACGGAGCTGGAGTTCCGCCAAATGTGGCTCGCAACCGGGAAGACGCCTCTCAATCTCCCAGGCCTTACAGCCACTGCATTAACCAGTCTATCGCCCTAGTGGGAGCCGGAGTTCCTCCATCCTGGGATTTCACCCCTCCTGCGCCAGCAGGAGCTGGGGTTCCGCCAGCATCGGTAGCCACTCCTCCTGCGTCACACTGCGGTGAGTGTTCCAAGGTCAATGATGCAAAGGAGAAAAGGGCTAGCCTCAGCCATAAAGGAGTTAATTCAACACTTAAATGGGCAATGGGTCCCTGAGGTGGACTCAGCGAACGGTGAAATATCGGTCCCTGAGGTGGAATCAGCGGACGGTGGAACATGGGTCCCTGGGGAAGAGCTCAGAGGATAAGAAAATGAGTTTATTAATGTGCTTGACATATTTCTATCTAGGTCAAATAAAGCGCCAAAACAGAAGCCCAGTGAGCGTAACTGCGATGGGCCCCTGGCTAGATCTCTACCCCAATAAGGAAGCGTCTCAACAACTACACTCCGGTTTTATGGGCGGCTATTTTATCCCCCTCAGGTTTAGTAGAACACCAACTCTGGCTGATAACCAAAAATCAGCTCGAAAATTCCCAGTAATTCTAAAAAAAAAAAATTGAAAAGGAGGTTGAGCTAGGTAGAATGGCGGGCCCCCGTTCAGTCGCTACGCTTCAAAAAATATCAAAATATCACCGTTAAACATTATTCCTAAAAAGGAACCCGGTAAATATTGGCTTATACTTCATATCGGCATTCTGCCTTTTACCCGTGCGCCACAAATGTTTCCACCTATTAGGATGTAAGGTGGACCAGCACTATTATTTTCTATCCCCCCAGAAGAGGCTTGCGTCACATACGCATCTTTTGACAAGGCTGTGGAATTAGTCGGTGCAGCTGGGTCTGGCGCCCTACTAGCTAAATCAGACATAGAGTCGGAATTCCGCCTGTTACCTGTGCATCCCGAATGTTTCCACCTATTAGGATGCAAGGTGGACCAGTATTATTATTTTGATATGTGCCTGCCGATGGGATGTTCCATTTCATGTCACTATTTTGTGCTGTTCAGTACTTTCCTGGACTGGGTAGTTCATTATGAAACTGGCAGCAATTCGCTGATTCATTATCTCGATGAATTCTTGTTTGTCGGCCCCCCAAAATTCTAAACTCTGCTCATTCCTGCTAGAGAAATTTAAATTTATATCACAGCAGTTCAGCGTACCGCTATCACCCGAAAAAACAGTCGGACCATGTAATGTACTGCCTTTCTTGGGCATCAAAATAGACACCAATGCGATGGTTTTCCGCCTACCAGCTGATAAAATAGAGAAAACGCTGCAGATGTTGGCAGGTTTCGCTGAAGTTAAAAAAGGTACCCTTCAGCAGATGCAGACCTTACTGGGTCTACTGACATTTGCCAGCCGCGTTATGCCAGTCGGCAGAGCCTTCTCTCGCCGATTATCATTAGCAACCAAGGGCATTTTCCAGCCGGGTCATAGAATTAGGCTTACTCGCTCGTTAAAAGCAGATCTGCTAGTCTGGAAAACATTCCTGCAATCATATAATGGCCATACATGTGTCATCATGGCTAAAGAAACATCAAGCAAGGACCTAGGCCTCGCAGTTGGGTGGAGTAAAAAAGAGGGTTTCACAGCAATTTACAAAGACCAATGGTGCAAAAGCAACTGGCCAGAGCTATGGACCATATCACACTGGGGGTGCGAACCAGCCCTGTGGGAAATTTTTGTAATAGTTGAATCAGTGGAGATATGGGCTAGTCAGTTGAGAAATACGAACATTCTGTTTCAGGCGAAAAATAGGAGAACCGCTAAGACCTTGAACCACATGTCAGCTACATCCTTGCCCATAATTGCGCTTTTACGCCGTTTAGCGTTGCTTTGTTTGGAAAACAATATCTGGTGCCGAGCCACAATAGTGGCGGAAGTAGATGATAATCTCATTAACTCGCTTTTATCTTCCGATTGGCAGGCCTTCAGAATCCAGCTTCCCAATGCGCAACCTTTGGGTATTCAGTGTCCGCCATCCCTATGGGAAACAGTGGCAAATCACTGATGCCTTTGATCTGTGCCTCCGTCACACCAGTTACCTGGCAGGTTTATGGTAAGGCTTGGGAGGAGTGGTGCTCATTAATTCAGGGTAGGCCAGTAGATAAGGGCGACCGAGCAAGAGGCGTAGTGACGACGGAATTTTTGGTATGGCTGAGGGAAAGTGGGGCGTCGGGTACGTCAGCGCAATGGAAATTATCGGGATTAGCCTTTTTCTTTCAATTAGCGACGTCCTGCGCATTCGAGTGCGTAAATCAAAGTGCGATCCCACCGGGAGGGGCACTATGTCCGCTAAAAATAGTCAAAAAATACGCGGCAATAAGAAACGAGAGCAGTGGCGTAGCAACTGTTTGTGGCGCCCGGGGCGGTCGAAAAATTTGCTGCCCCTTTGGTCGTTGATAATCCGGAAGCATCCGAAGAGCCCACACTACACTCAAAGATCTAATTTTTAGTCTGCTACTAACTCTGCTGTTATCATTTCTAAATTTCTAGACTTTCATCTTCTTGCAGTTCTCTATATATATGTATGTATGTCACCTGAAAAATGCTATTAACATGCACATGTGGGGTAATCTGCAGGTTAATAGTGTTCTGAACTTACCTGGCGGCAACACTTAAGACCCCCGCTAACGGGAGGAAATTAACTTTATTCCTCCCAGCAGCATTCCGGTTCCAGTCACGAGGGCAGAGCCGGAGCGGATTCAGTCTTCGATGTAGATATAGAGAGCTGGCTGCTATAACCGCGTCCCTAGCACTGACTGACAGTCGCCTCTTATGCCAAACTGCCGTCAGTCAATGCCGGGGGCCCTGGATCGGCCAGCAGGCATCAGCCATTGGCAGTATAATCTCAGACAGGTATATTTTGACTCTGAAACGCTGCAGCATTTCAGAGATAAACACACATTAACCCCTTCATGACATATGATGTATATTTACATTATGTCTTTTCCCTGACTTTGATGCAGTCTCCGACGCTGAGCCAGCATCTTTCCCTGCACATGACAGCTGCCTTTAACAGTCACAGCTCCACCCATGGCTGTTAACCTGTTAAAGGGAATCTGTCACCTCATTATTGCCCTATAAACTGCGGCCACCGCCATCAGGGGCTTATCTACAGCATTCTGTAATGCTGTAGATAAGCCCCCGATGTCACCTGAAAGTGAAGAAAAACGAGTTATATTATTCTCACCCAGGGGCGGTCCGCCGTCAGGTCCGGTCCGGAGGGATTCGCGGTCCGGTTCTTCGCCTCCCATCTTGTAGCGAAGTCAGCCTCTTCTTTCCGTCCTGTTGCGGCTCCGATGCAGGCGCACTGCTCTGTCCTGTTGAGGGCAGAGCAGAGTACTGCAGTGCGCAGGCGCCGGGAAAGGTCAGAGAGGTCAGGCGCCTGCGCACTGCAGTACTCTGCTCTGCACTCACCAGGGCAGAGCAGTGCGCCTGCGCAGGAACCGCGACGGGATGCAGAGAACATCGCTACAAGATGGGAGGCGCCGAATCGGACCGCGAATCCCTCCGGACCGGACCTGACGGCGGAACACCCCTGGGTAAGTATAATATAACTCGCTTTTCGGGCTTATCTACAGCATTCCAGAATGCTGTAGATAAGCCCCTGATGGCGGTGGCCGCAGCTTATAGGGCAAAAATGGGGTGACAGATTTCCTTTAAATCCCCTTGTGAATCTCTGGCAGCAGGATTTAACACGCTCCAGCAGTAAGCGAGTCATTCCTGCCACCCATAGGCGCCCCTGTCACGTGATCACGGGGTGCCATTTGTTGTTGTGACATTACGATACTCCCGGAAACTTTAAAAAATAAAAATGCAGAATTGCCATGTTCCGGTTGCTGCATTTCCGTAGCGGGCTGCAGCATATGTTGGCTCTATAGAAATAAATATTATTACAAAAAACAAGCTGTCACCCAGCTCCAGCCAAGAAACAGAATGGGGCCATTAACAAGGTGCTGACACTGTGCCTTCCATACACTATGCCAAGGGCCGGCTGCAGGATTACACAGCTCCTCGCCCACACAAGCACCAGGCTACTTATCAGTGCCCGCACACTTGCCATGGTGACACTGCACACATGGGCACCATGCCTCTGCTCTACCGCAGCCTTATCTGTAAGCAGCATAGGAAGACATTGCAAGGGTGTGTCAGGAGGCGCAGCAATAATGGCGTCTTATAGCAGCCGCTGCAGCTGTAGTGACACAGCCACCTGCACCTGTCACAGCTTGACAAACAGTACCTGAAGCCGCCCCTCAGTGAGCGCCTCTCCACACACAGCGGTTACTCCACAGAACCCGGAACTGTGCACAAGAAAATGACGTCACCGGCTCGAGAAGAGCAAGCCACGCCCACTGCTCCTTATGAACACCGGATTGGCTGAAGGCATTGGCTGACAGGAAAGTACTCGGCGAGACATAGAGATTGAAGGAGCTCCCGCCTCCAGCAGATGAGCAGAGCACACAGCGCACAACGCTCTGCCCCGCAGCCCCGGCCTCACTGCACCCAGGATCATGGGAGCGCAGGGCTGCTGCACTGTTCCTCCACGCTTCTCCCACAGAGGAGAGGAATTGCTGCTGCTGCCGCGCTGCCCCCACACGCGTGCCACCTGGGGCGAACCGCCCCCATACGCTACGCCACTGCATGAGAGCAGATTTTTTTCTCGCTCGCACAGACGAGTCCCCTCAAGTATCAATTTCGGGCTATTTTTGCGTTATGTTTAGAAAAATCCGGCGTCAATCCGAAGGAATACGGGACACATTCTTTCTAAATCGGGGCAGGCACCGAAGCAGCTAGGGCAGAAGTATCAGGAGGTGCAGAGAATGGGTCGATGGAAATCCGCATGCTTCGCCAGATACATTAGACCTTATTTGCTAAAGTAACACATTTTATCTCTTTCAGGAGTAGAAGTTTGGGTGTTAGGACATTCATATGTCTGTTGGGTGGCAAAAAGGGCCGAGTTGCGGCCCGGAGGAAAAAGTATTATTATTATTATTATACATTTATATAGCGCCATTTATTCCATGGTGCTTTACATGTGAAAAGGGGAAATATAGACAAGTACAATAAACATGTGCGAGGCAAGGGACACACAAGTACAGAAGGAGAGAGGACCCTGCCCGCGAGGGCTCACAGTCTACAGGGTTGGGTGAGGATACACTAGGAGAGGGTAGAGCTGGTTTTGCGGTGGTTCAGTAGACTGAGGATCATTGTAGGCTGTAGGCTTGTCGGAACAGGTGGGTCTTCAGGTTCTTCTTGAAGGTTTCCGTTGTTGGTGAGAGTCTGATGTGTTGAGGCAAAGAGTTCCAGAGTATGGGGGAAGCACGGGAGAAGTCTTGTAAAGTCTAGGCTTTCCGGGCCTAGAAGTCAACTGGAGAGGGATCAGAGGCCTCCAGTGGCAACAGGCGTTCCAAGAGTTAGTTGTCATCTCCAGGAGCGCAAAACGCCTGGTGTTATGAATGTGCTAGAGATGGTTTCTGAGCAGAGGCTCCCTCTGGTGGTTACAGACAGTACTGAACCTTTCAGTGAGGAGTGGCAATCTGGAATCACGGACTGGTCTGATATAAGGGAGGTTCCCTCCCATGATGGTTGCCGGTGATCAATTGTTCTTGTCTCAATTGTGGTTCCTGGTTCATTTAGAAGTTTGCTGAGTCTTGCCTGCATCTCCTGCTTTCAGATAAGATATTTTTTGCTTTTCTTTTTGAGCTTGCTTTTTGCATTGTTTTCTGCACTTTTGTGGAGGTCAGCCAGGTCCCCTCCTGGGGCCTGAGCTCCTCACAGTTTTTCTGCAGCCACTGTTATTTGCTCATTTGCTTTTTCCTGTTTTTTCAGCGGCTGCGGCTTGGTTTTTGTTCACCCTGAGATCTGATTTAGTGGGTGGCGAGATCGTGTGATCTCAGTATTTTTGTAATCAGAATTGTTGAATTTTTGTAGGGTTTTCTGGGTTGCAGAAAGTAATCTCTCCTGTCCTATCCTATTTAGTCAGCTTGTGGCCCCAGCGTTTGCTCAGTCTATTTTCTGCCTATGTTTGTATTTTCATCTTGTCTAACTGCCATTATATGTTTGGGGTCTTCCTATTTTCTTAGGAGATCTGCTCTGGGGCAGATAGATTTCATCTTTCTGCCTTTAGGTGTAGTTATCTCTCAGGCTGTGACGAGGCATCTAGGATCAACGTAGGAATGCTCCACGGCTACCTCTAGTTGTGTCGTTAGTTTAGGAATCTGCAACCCATCAGTTACCAACATCTCGGCTGCCCTGCTGTTGTTCCTGTCCTCCTCAGCTACCGAAACATAACAGCCTGGTGATAAATGTGCTACACATTGGTGGCAACGATCTCGGCAAGCAAAGAATCACTGATCTTTATTAATGGATGACAACAGACATTGTTGTTCACAAATATGGTATTGGTGTGGTCAGAGATTGTACCACGGGCTGTCGGGCATGGAGCAAGAGATGAAAAAGCCATAGAGCGCACAAAAAAATAAAAAAAATAAAATTCAACGCGTGCATGGCGAAATTCGTGAGGGGAAAAGGTGGTATTTTGGTTCGTCATCACCAGCTAGATGGAGATAACACAGCACTACTGAGACCGGACGGCGTTCACATTATGGACATCGGTCTTGATATATCTTTGTCCGTCCTGCAGGATGGAGTTGAAAAGTCTCTGATGTTGATGGGTGGGGGTCGGAGTCCTGTGTAGGTCATACACAGGATCCTCCGTGGCGGAAGAAGTGGAGGAAGGGCAAAGGTTCGTGACCGCTTGTTGGCCAAATCGCCTGTCGATCGCGGACAGGATCTCAGCTATGAGCCGCCCGTTATGAAATGTAATTGCCTTTCTCTGCTTATGTAATTAATAAACTGTGACCGACCTGTTCAACCCATCTAGGTCTAGCGGAGTTTTAATTATGGGATTGGTGGAAAGGGGGGGATTCACTGTTTAAGACACACAGGTCTCCACAGTCTGGCAGGCACAGTACTGCCTAAGGAATGTGCCTCTGACTGAGGAGCTCATAGGACTAAGGACAATAAAATACTGTCAGTGCCCAATCCCCCCTCCTTAGCACCATTCCCCTCAGTGATGCACTAATTGGGATGCCCTGATGCCCAATGGCTTTTTAAGGGGATGTTACTATGGCCACACCTACAGGGGTTAAATTCAAGTGCCCGAGGCAGGAACTTCCTTTTCCTTCGGCGGACACCTAGAAGCTTTTGTCCCACCCTCCCTCACTTACAAATGCCAAAGGGGCGTAAATTGCTATACTAGCTGGCGGATAAATGACAGGCAAGCAAATCTCTTGGTTGTTTCCCAGCAACACATCTACTAGTAGGTGCCGCACTACTACATCCACCATTCCATGACTGTGACCCCAGTTTAAATGTAGTCGGGCACTCTGAATGTTCAAAAATTAAAAAAAAACAATACATTGGTCCAGCACCAAGTGTTCTTTGATCTATGTGACCAAGCTCCGGAGTACAGAGCCCCGCAGCCTCCACGCCCTTTACCCAGACCGGCTGCAGATGCTGATTCATGATTGCAGAGGTGTCCCATCTAGTCCGGGACATTTGTTCTTGTACCACATATTCCTCTTCCAGTCAGGGTAGTGGGATCCTGTCTCCCTGAACATTCCAGCTCCATTGCAGCACAGTGTTCACTGGTTGGGGACGAGGATGATGTGGGCTAGAACGTTCCCGGCATTTCCTAGCAAAGTGTCCCATGTGTCCACAGTTATGGCAGCAAAACCCCCCTCGCCCTGACACGGGTTGCACTGGGAGGCTTGGGAAATCTCCCCCTCTTTGTGAAGGCTGAAATCCCTGCTGTTCTTCCTCTCGCTAGTCCATGGATCTCACTGGCCCCCCTATAAGCTCGTGTTTGCGACTTGCTGTGGCTGTACTTCCACATAGCCCTATTCGATTGGCAGACCAATCATCATCCAATCTTGAAGCCTCATCCAGGCTGAGTGGTTTTCTATCCACCACCCATTCTTTTAAGTCACCTGGGAGCTTGGACATAAATGGTTCCAGCTTGAATATATCCAAGAAAAGTTCTGCTTCCTGAGCCCCCATTCCTTCTATCCACCGAGTGCATGCCGTACGTAGTGTATTGGCAAACTTCTGGAGTGTGCACTGGGCTTGTCAGTCTCCTGAAACTTCCTCCGGTAGAGTTCAGGCGTGATGGCATACCTCTCTAGTAATGCGCTGTGAACGGTAGAGTAACATCTCTGATCCCTAGAATAATAATAATAATAATCTTTAATTATATAGCGCCATCATATTCCGCAGCACTTTACAGTTTAACAGTTTCAAAACACAAGTCATAAGTAACAACGTTAACAATACAATAATTAAAGCAAAATAAGACGACCCTGCTCGTAAGAGCTTACAATCTACAATGAGGTGGGGGACATACAAAGTACAGGTGTGTATATACAATAGTGTATTTACAATGATGGTCTAGCCATCTTGAGGGAGTGAGGGATGGATGGAGATAGTGAATGGACTACACACACACACACACACTTACACATAGAATGACTTTGATTAGTGAATGTGATAGGCCGCTCTGAACAAATGTGTTTTGAGGGAGCGCCTGAAACCATGCAAATTGTGGATAGTCCTAATTTCTTGGGGAGGTAGCATTCGAGAGGATTGGCGCAGCACGGGAGAAGTCTTGGAGTCGGGAGTGGGAGGTACGGATTAGTGCAGAGGTTAGTCGAGAGTCGTTTGCAGAGCGCAGCAGTCGGTTAGGCCGATAGAAATGAGGGAGGAGATGTAGGGGGGTGCTGCACTGTGGAGAGCGTTGTGGGTGAGAACAAGTACTTTGAATTGGATCCTATAATGAATGGGCAGCCAGTGTAAGGACTGGCGAAAAACGGACGCGTCCGAGTACCGATTAGCCAGATGGATGACCCTGGCTGCTGCATTAAGGATGGACTGGAGAGGGGATAGTCAAGTAATGGGGAGGCCAAGTAATAGAGCGTTGCAGTAGTCCAGGCGGGAGTGGATCAATGCTACAGTGAGGGTTTTTGTTGTTTCCATGGTGAGAAAAGGGCGGATTCTAGAGATGTTCTTTAGGTGTAGGCGGCAAGAGCGGGCAAGAGATTGTATATGGGAGGTGAAGGAGAAATTGGTGTCAAACATAACACCCAGACAGCGAGCCTGCTGCCGGGGTGTTATTATGGTGCTGCCCACGGAGAGGAAAATGTCAAATTTAGGGATGTTAGTAGATGGCGGGAGCAGAAGGAGTTCAGTTTTGGAGAGGTTGAGCTGCATATACTCCAGAATGTTATAAAGAGTGATCAGCTTAACAGCAATTACTTGCAAAGTCAATATTTGGCTAGAAAATGAACTTTATCCCCCAAAACACATTTCAACATCATTGCAGCCCTGCCTTAAAAGGACCAGCTAACCTCTTTTCAGTGATTGCTCCATTAACACAGGTGTGGGTGTTGATGAGGACATGGCTGGAGATCAATCTGTCATGATTAAGTAAGAATGACACCACTGGACACTTTAAAAGGAGGCTGGTGCTTGGCATCATTGTTTCTCTTCTGTTAATCATGGTTATCTCTAAAGAAACATGTGCAGTCATCATTGCAATGCACAAAAATGGCCTAGCAGGGAAGAGTATCGCAGCTAGAAAGATTGCACCTCAGTCAACAATCTATCGCATCATCAAGAACTTCAAGGAGAGAGGTTCCATTGTTGCCAAAAAGGCTTCAGGGCGCCCAAGAAAGACCAGCAAGCGCCAGGACCGTCTCTTAAAAGTGTTTCAGCTATGGGATCGGGCTACCAGCAGTGCAGAGCTTGCTCAGGAATGGCAGTAGGCAGGTGTGAGTGCATCTGCACGCACTATGAGGTGGAGACTCTTGGAGCAAGGCCTGGTCTCAAGGAGGGCAGCAAAGAAGCCACTTCTCTCCAGAAAAAAACATCATGGACAGACTGATATTCTGCAAAAGGTACAGGCAGTGGACTGCTGAGGACTGGGGTAAAGTTATTTTCTCTGATGAATCCCCTTTTCGATTGTTTGGGACATCAGGAAAACGCCTCATTCGGAGAAGACAAGGTGAGCGCTACCACCAGTCTTGTCTCATGCCAACTGTTAAGCATCCTGAAACCACTGATGTGTGGGGTTGCTTCTCAGCCAAGGGAATCGGCTCTCTCACAGTCTTGCCTAAAAACACAGCCATGAATAAAGAATGGTACCAGAATGTCCTCCAAGAGCAACTTCTCCCAACCCTCCAAGAGCAGTTTGGCGATCAACAATGCCTTTTCCAGCATGATGGAGCACTGTTATGTTACGGTAGCTGAGGAGTGCAGGTAAAAAAGGAAATACACCAGAGCAGTTGGAATCTATGAGATTGCAGTACCCTGACTAACCACCGCAACTAGAGGCAGCCGTGGAGCGTTCCTACGTTGGTCCTAGACGCCTCGTCACAGCCTGAGAAACTAACTACACCTAAAGATAGAAATAGGAAAGCTATCTGCCCCGGAGCAGAACCCCAAAGATAATAGAAAGCCCCCAAACATGTAATGGCGGTTAGACAAGAGGAAATACTGACACAGAAAGAAAATAGTATGAGCAAACGCTGGGGCCCAAACTATCTAAACAGAAAAGGATAGGAAGGGTACTTACTGCAATCTCAGAAAACCCTGAAAAAACACCAACTCTACTAATTTCAAAATCACCTGAGATCACACGACCTCTACCACCTAAATTAGTTCTCTGGTGTAACAAAAACAAAACAGCAGCCACTGAAAAAAAACTGGAAAAAGCAAAAGTACAAAACACAGTGGCTGGACTAAACTGAGAGGGCAAAAGCCCCCGGAGGGGACCCTGAAGGCCCCCACAGAAGTGCAGGACAAAATGCAAAAATATAGCAAAAACACAAAATAAGAAATTGTCTTATCTGATAGCAGGAGATGCAGACACGACACAGCAGGCTACAAGGGAAACTGGAAAGAAGGATTCAGACCAGAACAATTGATCACCGGCAACCCTGATGGGAAAATGACTCCCTTATATAAGACCAATCAGTAACACCTGATTCCCAGTCCTCACAATCCTCACTAGTACCGCTTGTAACCACCAGAGGGAGCCTCTGCTCAGAACTCATCTCAAACCCATTCACAACAGTACCCCCCCCTTGAGGAGGGGTCACCGAACCCTCATTTGAGCAACCAGGTCGGTCAGGATGAGTTCTATGATACGCACGGATAAGTCTCCTAGCATGGATGTCCGAAGCAAACACCCAAGAATTGTCTTCCTGACCATAACCTCTCCATTTAACCAAATACTGGAGTCTTCGTCTAGAAAAACGAGAATCCAATATTTTCTCAACCACATACTCCAGATTGCCCTCAACCAAAACAGGGTCAGGAGGCACAGCAGCAGGAACCACTGGCTCAACAAACCTCTTCAACAAGGACTTGTGGAACACGTTATGGATCTTAAATGTCCCTGGAAGAAGCAAACGAAAAGAAACAGGATTAATAATCTCCATGATCTTATAAGGTCCAATGAACCTAGGCTTAAATTTAGGAGATGCTACTCTCATAGGAATATTCTTTGAGGACAACCAGACCAAGTCCCCCACTTTAAACCGAGGACCATCAGTCCTATGCCGGTTAGCAAACCGCTGGGCCTTCTCCTGAGAGAGGGACAACCTCTCCACTACCTGGTCCCAAATCTGCTGCATACGCTCAACAACAGAGTCAACACCTGGACAGACAGAAGCCTCCGTCTGTCCTGAAGAAAATCGAGGGTGAAACCCAGAATTACAGAAAAACGGAGACATCAAAGTGGCAGAGCTAGCCCTATTATTAAGAGCAAACTCAGCCAAAGGCAAAAAAGAGACCCAGTCATCCTGATCAGCAGACACAAAGCATCTTAGATAAGTCTCCAATGTCTGGTTTGTTCTCTCAGTTTGACCATTGGTCTGAGGATGAAATGCCGAGGAGAAAGACAATTGAACACCCAGTTTAGAACAAAAAGTCCTCCAAAATCTGGAAACAAACTGGACTCCTCTGTCAGACACAATGTTCTCAGGAATGCCGTGTAAACGAACCACGTGCTGAAGGAACAACGGCACCAATTCAGAGGAGGAAGGCAACTTAGGTAATAGCACAAGATGTATCATTTTGGAAAACCTATCACAAATTACCCAGATGGTGGTCATTCTCTGAGAAACAGGAAGATCGGAAATGAAATCCATAGAGATATGGGTCCATGGTCTCTTGGGCACAGGCAATGGCATCAACAAACCACTAGAGCGAGAGCAAGGCTTGGAGCGAGAGCAAGTCCCGCAGGACTGCACAAATTCCCTGACATCGCGAGACAAGGTAGGCCACCAAAAGGACCGACTAACCAAGTCTCTGGTACCAAAAATTCCGGGATGCCCAGCCAATGCGGAACAATGAATCTCAGACATCACACTCTTTTTCCATTGGTCCGGGACAAACAATTTTCCAACAGGGCAGCGCTCGGGCCTATCCTCCTGACACCCCTCCAGAGCAAGTCTCAAATTGGGCGAGATGGCGGAAAGAACTACACCCTCCTTCAAAATAACAGAGGGATCAGATAGCTCAGGAGAGTCCGCAAGGAAACTCCTCGAGAGGGCATCCGCCTTAACATTCTTAGTGCCAGGAAGAAAGGAAACCACAAAATTAAAACGTGTGAAAAACAAGGCCCACCTGGCCTGTCTAGGATTGAGTCGCTTGGCAGATTCCAGATAGACCAGATTCTTATGGTCCGTAAGGACCACCACCTGATGTTTGGCTCCCTCCAGCCAATGTCTCCACTCTTCAAAAGCCCACTTCATGGCCAATAACTCCCGATTACCCACGTCATAATTACGTTCAGTAGGAGAAAATTTTCGAGAGAAAAAGGCACAAGGGTTACTTTTAGAGGTCTCTGGATCTTTTTGGGACAAAACGGCACCTGCCCCAATTTCAGAGGCATCAACCTCCACCTGAAATGGCAGAGAAACATCAGGCTGCCGTAGAACAGGAGCAGAAGTGAATCTCTGCTTAAGTTCCTGAAACGCAGAGACTGCCTCAGGAGGCCAATTCACCACATCAGAACCCTTTCTGGTCAAATCAGTTAATGGTTTAACAATAACCGAGAAATTACCAATAAATTTACGATAAAAATTGGCAAAACCCAAAAATCTCTGAAGAGCCTTTAATGAAGTAGGTTGGACCCAATCACAGATGGCCTGAACCTTGACCGGGTCCATTTCAATAACAGATGGGGACAAAATGAATCCCAGAAATGAGATCTTCTGTACGCCAAAAAGACACTTTGATCCCTTCACATACAGAGCATTCTCTCTCAAAATCTGGAATACAGTTCGAACATGTTTCACATGAGAGTCCCAGTCATTAGAAAAAATCAAGATATCATCCAAATAAACAATCAGAAACTTGTCCACAAAATCCCTGAAAATGTCATTCATGAAGGACTGGAAGACGGAAGGAGCATTAGTGAGCCCAAAGGGCATCACAAGGTACTCAAAATGCCCTTCAGGGGTGTTAAATGCCGTCTTCCATTCATCCCCGTGCTTAATGCGAATAAGGTTATACGCCCCCCTGAGGTCAAGCTTGGTAAACCAAGTAGCGTTTTTCACCCTGGAAAACAGGTCAGAAATCAAGGGTAACGGGTATTGATATTTCACAGTAATATTGTTCAAGAGGCGATAATCAATACACGGCCTTAATGAACCATCTTTTTTGGCCACAAAGAAAAAACCGGCACCTAAGGGTGAAGAGGATGGTCTGATATGACCCTTCTCCAATGATTCCTTGATATAAGACCGCATAGCGTCATGTTCAGGTACAGACAAGTTAAAAAGGCGACCTTTAGGGAATTTACTACCTGGCACTAATTCAATAGCGCAGTCATAGCTCCTATGGGGAGGCAAGGATGCAGATTTACTTTCGCTAAACACATCAGAAAAATCAAACAAAAAGTCAGGAACATCCTCAGCCTGGGGGGAGGCAGAAAAAACAGGAGTGTTGGTATTAACACATTGGCAGCCCCAACTGGTTACAGACACAGATTTCCAATCCAAAACAGGATTATGAGACTGTAACCAAGGGAAACCCAGCACGATAATGTCATGCAGATTATATAGAACCAAAAATTTGCAGCACTCCTGGTGATCAGGTTCAACCCTCATTATCACCTGAGTAGAAAACTGGGGTTTATTCTCAGCCAAAGGGGTAGAATCGATCCCCAGTAAAGGAATAGACTTCTGTAGGGGTATCAAGGGAAACCCACAACGTTTAGCAAAATCATAATCCATCAGGTTAATAGCTGCTCCAGAATCAACGAAAGCCTGAGCAGAAAATGAGGACAGAGAGCATATCAGAGTGACAGTTAATAAAAACTTAGTCTGAACACTACCCAAGACAACTGAGCGTGCAAAATGTCTTCCCCGCTTAGGGCAGACTGAAATAGCATGAGAGGCATCACCACAGTAGAAACATAACCCATTGCGCTTTCGAAACTCATGACGCTGTGCCCCAGACACCACTCCATCACACTGCATGGGCTCAGCAGCTGGCTCACAAGGCAACACCACTCCACGCATACTTCTCCGCTCACGCAAACGTCTGTCAATTTGAATCGCTAATGACATAGAATCATTGAGACCAGAGGGGACAGGGAATCCCACCATAACATCCTTTACATTATCCGACAGACCCTTCCGGAAAAGGGCCGCCAAAGCGTCGTCATTCCACTTGGTCAGGACTGCCCACCTACGGAATCTCTGACAGTATAACTCAGCGTCATCAAGCCCCTGATTTAATGCCAACAAGGCTTTTTCAGCTTGATCAGTGACATTAGGCTCATCGTACAATAACCCAAAGCCTGAAAAAATGCATCAACATCACTCAAAACAGGATCCCCAGGTATCAGGGAAAAAGCCCAATCCTGAGGATCGCCGCGCAGGAGAGAGATGATAATTTGAACCTGCTGCGCTGCGTTCCCTGAGGACTTAGATTTTAAGGCAAAAAACAATTTACAATTATTTTTGAAATTCTGAAACTTAGCTCGATCCCCTAAAAACAAATCTGGCATGGGGATCCTAGGTTCCACAACAGGCAACCTAGCAAGATATGCAGCAATACTCTGAACCTCAGTGGCAAGCTGATCCACACGGCCAGACAACTGTGCAAACTCCATTGGGAGAAAAGATCCTCCCCAGCACCCAGAGATACAGAGGGAAAAAAAAAAAATGCAACAAACAGAAAAATATCTCTGACAACTTTTCTTCCTTCAAAATATTTTTTCCCTTCTGTGAGTACCATACAATTTTTATGGCCGGTGATACTGTTATGTTACGGTAGCTGAGGAGTGCAGGTAAAAAAGGAAATACACCAGAGCAGTTGGAATCTATGAGATTGCAGTACCCTGACTAACCACCGCAACTAGAGGCAGCCGTGGAGCGTTCCTACGTTGGTCCTAGACGCCTCGTCACAGCCTGAGAAACTAACTACACCTAAAGATAGAAATAGGAAAGCTATCTGCCCCGGAGCAGAACCCCAAAGATAATAGAAAGCCCCCAAACATGTAATGGCGGTTAGACAAGAGGAAATACTGACACAGAAAGAAAATAGTATGAGCAAACGCTGGGGCCCAAACTATCTAAACAGAAAAGGATAGGAAGGGTACTTACTGCAATCTCAGAAAACCCTGAAAAAACACCAACTCTACTAATTTCAAAATCACCTGAGATCACACGACCTCTACCACCTAAATTAGTTCTCTGGTGTAACAAAAACAAAACAGCAGCCACTGAAAAAAAACTGGAAAAAGCAAAAGTACAAAACACAGTGGCTGGACTAAACTGAGAGGGCAAAAGCCCCCGGAGGGGACCCTGAAGGCCCCCACAGAAGTGCAGGACAAAATGCAAAAATATAGCAAAAACACAAAATAAGAAATTGTCTTATCTGATAGCAGGAGATGCAGACACGACACAGCAGGCTACAAGGGAAACTGGAAAGAAGGATTCAGACCAGAACAATTGATCACCGGCAACCCTGATGGGAAAATGACTCCCTTATATAAGACCAATCAGTAACACCTGATTCCCAGTCCTCACAATCCTCACTAGTACCGCTTGTAACCACCAGAGGGAGCCTCTGCTCAGAACTCATCTCAAACCCATTCACAACAGAGCACCTTGCCATAAAGCAAAGGTGATAACTAAATGGCTCAGGGAACAAAACATAGAGATTTTGGGTCCATGGCCTGGAAACTCCCCAGATCTTAATCCCATTGAGAACTTATGGTCAATCATCAAGAGACGGGTGGACAAACAAAAACCTAAAAATTCTGACAAAATGAAAGCATTGATTGTGCAAGAATGGACTGCTATCAGTCAGGATTTGGTCCAGAAGTTGATTGAGAGCATGCCAGGGAGAATTGCAGAGGTCCTGAAGAAGAAGGGTCAACACTGCAAATATTGACTTGCTGCATTAACTCATTCTAACTGTCAATATAAGCTTTTGTTACTCATATGTTTGCAATTATTATATTTCTGTCTGTGATAAAAACATCTGTCAAACACACATAAAAACCAGAGGGCAGCAGATCATGTGAAAATATAATATTTGTGTCATTCTCAAAACTTTTGGCCATGACTGTATACAGCTGCAGGCTGATATTCATAGCCTGGGAAGCTCCATGGGTATAAATCCCTTCCCAGGCAAGAAATATTGGCCCCAGCCGTCGGCTTTCCCTCTCTGTGCCGGAAAATTGAATTTTTTATTTTATTAAAGATATTGCATGCAGATTTTGTGTGTGTGCGTCTTTAACTATTTATGTACTATTTTATCCCATGTCTATCTATTTATCTATTATCTATCATCTATTATTTATCTATCTGTGTGTGTAATGGAGTATGGGTTGGACAAATGTAAAAGAGGAGGTTGGATAAGAAATTACATCACAAATCTTTTTTTTGTTAAATAAGATATCTTTATTTAGCTTACACAAACGAATACAAATCCGCATGAAAAACCGCATCAAATCCATATCTGAGTTTTCTGCCAAGAGGTGCAGATTCTGTGCAGAAAATTCTGCAGGCAAATCTGCAACGTGTGCACATACCCTCAGGGTACGTTTCCACGTTCAGGAAGGCTGGCGTTTTGGACGGAGCGGAAAGCCCTGCCCCCTTCTGAATGCGTTGTGAATCCAGATGTGTTCATTGAACACATCAGGAATCACCGCAGCCGTACATAGGTCTGTATTATTTGCCTTGCGGCGACGGAGCATCGCCGCAAGGTAAAAGGACATGCTGCGATCTGAAAAGACGCGGCGCATGTCCGTTTACGCGGGTCTGACGCCTGCGTGTTTTAACGCATAGTGGAGACGGGATTTCATGAAATCCCCTCCACTGTGCTGTAACATCTGGACGCTGAGTGTTTGCAGCTGCGGCTGTACACAGTGTCAAAAACACAGCGTTTCCTGAACGTGGAACCATACCCTTACTGTCTCACAACTTTGGTTTGCCCACAGATTTTGTATCTCCCACCAGTATTGTCTGTAGTCACAGCCCAGGCTCCTCTGGAGCATAAATAACGCAACTGCCGTCCATGTATCCAGGACCAACAATCCTTAAGAAAGTTTGTGAAATCCAAGCAACAAATCCCTCAACCATAGCAGAGGGATCCAGTCCAGTTGGCAACTGATCTCCAAAACTCCATAGGCCATCATCCATCCATGGCTCCAGGATGTCAGCCTAGATCCCATATGTCAAAGTCAAGGCCCGCGGGCCAGATCCGGCCCATGAATTGATTATCTATGGCCCCCTGGATGATATTTAATTACTATTAGAACCGTCCCGCAGGCCACAGCCGCCCGCTGGTGTTTTGCACGCACCAACACTACATTTCCCACAATGCATCGGTAGCCCGCAAAGTCACTGCAGCGCGCACAAGCGGCTTCATTATTCATCAGTAGTCAGGGCAGAGAACAACTTTCTGATACCCCCCTCCTCAAAAATGGCTAAACTTAAAGGGACGCTGAGAACAGGGGGTTTCAGGCCAGGTGGGAGGCAGAGTACATGTTTACAGAGGTAAAAGGCAAACCTGTGTGTCTTCTGTGTGAAGAAAATGTGGCTGTAATGAAAGAATTTAATGTAAGAAGGCATTATCAAACGTCTAAGAAACACACAGACAAAGACAAGAATATGGAATATGAACAAAAGCTACAGAAGGTGGAAGAATTAAAACGAGGCCTTAAGTCCAGACAGGCTATGTTCACATATGCTAAATCACAAAGCGAGGCTGCTGTCAAGGCTAGCTTTATTGTGGCAAAAGAGGTCGCAAAATCAGCCTGGCCCTTTGTAGAAGGAGAGTTTATCAAAAACTGTATGCTTGAAGCTTGTGACGCAGTGTGCCCAGACAATAAACTATTCACAACCGTGAGCCTGAGCATAAACACCGTTGCTGAGCACGTAGACCAGCTTTCCACCAACATAAAAGAACAGCTTGTGAGAAAGGGAAAAGATTTCATCGCATATTCTCTTGCTGTGGATGAGAGCACGGACACATCCGACATTGCTCAGCTGTCAATTTTTGTCCGTGGAGTAGACTCCAGCCTGAGCATAACAGAAGAGTTTTTGGCATTACGTCCTATGCATGGCACAACTACAGGACAAGATCTGTATGAAGAGGTATCCAGATGTGTAAATGAGATGGGGCTGCCTTGGGAAAAACTCGTGGGATTAACCACAGACGGAGCACCCGCAATGTGTGGGCACAGGAGTGGATTGGTGGCGAGGATGCGGGAGAGGATGCGGGAGGAGAACGTCACAGATGAGCTAACAGCGGATCACTGCATCATACACCAGGAGTCGTTGTGTGGCAAAGCCTTGAAAATGGAGCATGTAATGAGCACCATAACGCGAGCAGTTACCTTCATCAGAGCCAAAGGGTTAAATCACCGCCAGTTCAAGGCATTTCTGGGGGAGTTAGATCCAGAGTATGGTGACTTACCGTATCACACAGAGGTGCGATGGCTAAGTCGGGAAAAGGTGCTTCAAAGATGCTTTGAGCTGCGTGAGATCTGTCTGTTCATGGAAAGCAAGGGGAAAGACACAACAGAGCTCCGAGATGAAACTTTCCTGTGTGAAATGGCATTTCTCTGCGACATCACGAGCCATCTGAATGTGATGAATCTGCAGCTGCAGGGACGGGGACTTGTCATCTCTGATATGTACAGTACAGTGAAGGCCTTTAAAACCAAGCTGAGTCTGTGGGAGACGCAGATGATGAAAGAAAACTTAAGCCACTTT